>BMAW01119744.1:741648-774744 GCA_019974015.1 Nephila pilipes
GGGTGTGGTTGTTTGGAAGAATGGTCTCAACGGGTATCTGACCAATTGACTTTTTACTGTGTGGATACCTCAAGCAGCAAATGAATGCGACAAGTACAACAACATTGCAGTACCTTTCACAAGGTGTGAAAACGTGTGAAACATGAAATTCAAATAAGGGTCGAGATGTGCATTGCTGCTGATGGAAAGAAGTGTGAACATCGAAAATAAAAGTATTTGGTTAAAACTAGTTGTTTTTTCAGTTTCTTAGGTCGTTTCATCACATCACAGTGTAGGAAAACGCGAACAAACAATCGCGCGTTTTAAGTGTTCTGTTCTGAATATTTATATCCACAAGGTGTCTTTTCGTACTAAATCGATGATACTCTAAAAATTTCTTATTAATCCCCCCTCCCTATTTTCCTATCTCGTACCGTTTTTGTGATAGGAATGCTAACTCCATAGGTTTCCATCAAGTGGTGTTGTAAGCGATTTCATCTGGAAGTGTAGCGCGTAGCCATTTTACTATACCAAGAAACCACTTTTATGATTATATTTACAGTCGTTTGGAGGTTAAGGGAGAAGAGGGTGGGAACGGATTTTAGTGGGCACCCTATATATACTATTTAATTAATTTCTAGCATATCATTCTTTAAAGAGAGCATCTTTTAACTGATTAAATGAACTGGTAACAGTGCTTGCAAGTAGTTTTTAATGCATTCCTTATCTTTGACATTTTACGTAAAGATAATATCGATGTTTTCCACGCAGTTCAATGATAATTACTTTATCGCTTGCGATAAATGTGTCGTTTTGCTTGATAAAAATGTTTACCGAATTCAGCTGTTTCTTTAACCTTACTTTTTGAGATAAATCAAGAAATGACTATAAAATTAAATGTTGGCTCTTTCTTGCTATGTTACAAAAATATCTGTGTGCTTCTTATAAAACGACTGCATTATGGTTAAGTTTGCATGTGGGAAACTGCTAGAAAAATAATGTTTCATTTGCGTGTTTTTCAAATTTTTATGTCATCTATATGTGTTAATGAGTTAGTGTTTTGGCCAGATTTTCATTTAGTTCAGAAGGGAATCTACGTCTTAAGGCTATAAGTTGTTGGTTATTAGTAACTTTATAAAGTTATAATGTTTAATTGGTATATCTGTGTTTCAAGTCTCTAGTAATCGTAATGTGTTAATGTATGTATTATTTTGCCAATAATTCCTTTAGGTTGGAAAACAAATGTGAATAATTCTTTTAGTTCTTGTCGAGTTCCCCATACTTCGGGTTTATGGTTTGTATGTGCGGTTCTTTGAATGAATTCAAAAGTTTGGATTTTTTTCTCTCATTTATCAATACATACTTTTGATATTTGTACAATATAATATCTGCTTAGTTTTAGCTATAGTAATAAGTTTAGTAAATATTATAAGGGCAAGATTCAATATATACCTGGGTACCAAGTTTTTTTTTTTTTTTGCTAACTTAATATGTGCGACGTTTAGGCCTAACATAGCAACTGGCATGCATGAGATTTGGCGTATAAAGACTCATATTCAATAATACATAAAAAGAAAAAAAAACTAATTGGCTGTACTAATGTACGATTTACTCATAAAGTTTATGTGTCTTTTAAAAGTTTTTTTTCAAAAATGTATGCCGATATATTTAAAGTCTTCCGTAGAAAGGAACGCTATTAAATATGCTTTTATAAACGCATGTTTTAAATCGTGGGTTGAAAATACAACATCAATGATTATTCGACTGCGTATAATCTAATATTTAGGATTTGTTCTAAGTTCTAAATAACTCCATGGACTGAAAACTTACTGAATTCCTACAAATAATCTTTTTTCATATTCAAATTGAAATAATCTGTAAGGATTTTCTGTATATATATATATATATAAGCAAAACTTAAGTAACAGGTGTTTTTTTTTTTTTTTTTTTTGCCATAATTCCATGAGAAATCATCTGAGAGACATAAAATTCAGAAATTAGAGACAGCATTTTGTACTTAAACGATAACGAAAGCATAGTTGCGCAAAAATGAATGCAATGCTTAGAGTATGGAATCAAAGGAAAAAAAAAGGCTTTATTGAACTCATGGCATTGTTACACATGATTGTCTGTCCAAGAGGAAGAACAATAAGCAGATGCCCTTCCCTTATTGCAATGGTTGCTTCGCAGCGTCTCTCCATACTCAGAACCAGATTGTCCAAATGTTCTTGAAGTAAGAATGCCTATTCCTCAATCAGCACCTATTTCAGTTGTTGACTGTTCCCAGGAGGAAGTAATCGTGCCGCAAGGCGTCTCCTCAAAGCATTCCACACATGTTCTATGGAATTTAAATCAGGGGAGAATGCTGACCAATCCATTCGAGTGTTATCTTCACTTTTCAACAGCTGCTGAACATCAGCAGTCTGGTGTAGCTGTGCATTGTTATCCATAAAAACGGAAGTCAGATCTAATAGCACCTCGGAGTAGACGCAATGGGAAAGGATCACCTCGTTACAATAGCGATCTTCGGTTATGGAGCCTCCGTCAAAAACGTTTAGCTTTTTTCGCCCGTTCAACATAATGCCTCCCCAGACGACAACTCCAGGCCGTAATGGTCTCTTTCCGTGATGTTACTGGGTTGAAACCGTGTTCTGACCTCTCTCCAAATCAACTTGCGTTGAGAAATAACTTGTGACACTGAAACGACTCTCATTCCTGAAGAGGACACGACTTCATTGATGAAATGTCCAATTTTTGTGCTCTTTACACCACTAAACGGTGCCACCGATGGCCATTTTTCAAAGGGATGCTACGTTTAGGATGGCGGGCGAATAGGCCGCCTTTGTGAAGGTATGTGACCTCAGTAAACCGCTACACTTGTCGCCCTGTTGCTGTACACAGTTGCTGAGCAATAGCACTTGCTGATTGGTATTGGACTCTTTTCGCCTGCAGGATAATTTATCGGTCATCCACTGCAGTTGTTCTCCTAGGGCGGCCACCACCATCCTCAGCTGTACCTATGGTTTGGAAGGGTTTCCAAGCGCGCGAAACGACACTTTTGTGGATTCCGAATTCTTCAGCTACACTGGTCGAACTACACCCCTCCTCTAGCTTTCCGATAATTCTTCCACGTGTGAAGTCATCTAGGTGATTTCATCCAGCCATATTTCACGAAAGAACTCACTTGCACTTGCAGCGAATGTCTTAAATTGCTCCTCCGTTCTTCCTTTTATTGTAGTCTTGAACTGTAGTCGCCGACCGCACGTGTTTTGCTTACACTCACTTGACGCCTATGACGTTTTGTTCCTGACATTTGCATGCGCATCACCTTTCTACTGAATTGTATATTCATTGTACTGATCGCAATAACCACTTTTCTGCAATTTCATGAGCATCTGCTTAAAATTTACATTGTTGCTTAAGTCTTACGCACCAGTATATATATATATATATATATATTAAAAATCATTATTAAGAAAAAATAAGATTCAAGATTCAAACTAAAATTAAAGTCGTCTAGGACATCTAACTCTAACCTCCATCACCGAAATAATACCCATAAACTTTATGGGGGAGAAAATACCATAAACAACGCGCCAAACTGGACATATATATTGCATCAGTTCTCATTACGGAAACCTATTTTTGACATCGATTTCAAAATACAGTATCTTTAAATATAAATTTAAAAAAAAATTCGTATTATCTTTCCAACTAAGTTGGATGGTATCTATGGAGTAGTTTTTCTGATTGTTATATCTGTGCTTAAAATTCTTTGACATTCGAGAGATTACCAAATTAAAATATGTAAAAGGGAAGGTATATTATTAAAAAAAATAAAACATACTTTAATATTAATTTACTTAAAAGTTCTTTTGGTTTTATCTTATGATTGCTAAACTGACGCGCGTTATTAAATTGTGGTCAATAAAGCTGTCTTCCAGTCTAAGAAGCGTCGTGGTGGCTGTGTGGTCATGGTAACAAACTGATGATCGAAATTGCTTCGTTAGAATCGTGGTTTTGAGTCCGGATGCCGCTAAATATCCGTCATGTTGCCTGGCTGATGCACATTATATGTGTCGAGCTCAAAGTCTTCCCGCTTCGTATTGCTTCGATGTGCGACGGTAATAAACTGTCAGTCAATTCAAGAAGGATATATATTTGTTTAATTTTCATTATGACTATTTACAACTGCGTGAAAGGCTACAGAGACCAATGGTTATGATCTGGAACTTCGCGAGTGGTGATGTTCAAGTGAAATTGTTAGTTTTAGTCCTGGTTCAACCAAATACCCGGTGTGCATAGTAATGGGGTCTAATGCCCTGCAAAAGATCTTATTAAGGTCTGTGCGTCTTTTGCAGGGCAATAGATGCTTTGTTAAGCCTTAAAATTCTCACTGGATGATGTGGAAGTTATCAGCGAGTGAGATATCACTTCAGATTTAGTCGTGATCAAGCACATATAATTTTAAATACGAGGCTAGAAGTCATTAGTCGTTGAGTAGCTGTTAGCGAAGCGTTAGTTGAAGCAATACCCAACTAATACATGACAAAAAGCTAAAGAAATAAAATAAAATATGAAGCATAAAATATAAAGCTTTCACAGGATAAGTAACTTTTCGGTGAACTTTCAATACAAAACAAGTATTGAAAAATTTCCGAGTGGTAGTTAATCCAAATATTAATATTATATAAATTTTAGTTCACTAACTTATAGAGAGTATTATGTTTTTAACCAATACTCCTATTTTGTTTGACTCAATACATTGATTTTCCTGCGCATGTAATATTTAATATTTCACCTGCTATTTTTTTTTATGTGGAATGAATTTTAACCTAGCATAGAAAATTGAACAACTTTTTGAACGAGTGATCTAAATTTGTATCCTACTCTTCAGCATTTGGAAAGCACATAACCCCGTAAGTATCCTACCTATCTTCGAATCTCTCTGGGGAGCATTTACTGAAATAACCCATGCGTATTTTAATGACGCGACTAGATACACTTCATATACGAATTTAATGTGGATTGAAGGACCAGCATCCGTTACAAATGCTACTCCCGCTTATTTCCCATAACGAGAACATGTTGTGAATGTTTTGATTAATTTAGAAGGCCTTAGATAAGTGAATTAGGAGATCATAAGGGAAACTGCACTTGGCATATGTTCTCTGGAGTGTATCGCGGTTAATTTTCCTCAACTGTTGGCGAGAAGTGGGTTGTCGAATGACCACATCTTTGTTGCCATTAGTAAAACCACTAATTGTGCAATAAGAGACTATGTATTTGTGATAAATTAAATTAATCCTCTCTTGTATTAAAATTTAAATATTCTTTCTCCGGCCGCCCCTTTAAAATTTAAACTACTTTTTTTAAAAAAAATTCCTGTATGATATGTAAATGTCGGACATATTTGGAGTCCAGTGTGCAAAGATTTTTCTATTTCTTCATTCGATATAAGTCATTTTTTCTCCTACCGTTCCATTGATAAGTTTCAACAAATAGTGGTCTGAAATACTAAGTCCACAATAATATAACCAGGATGTTTGAGTGTTATCCAGTGAATTTCTCTTATATATACCCCAGCTGTGTGGTTTTTCTTGCATTTTCGGCGGCTGGATGTTTACCCGCCGCATCGGAGTAAGTTTTAATTATTATTTTTTTTTTTAATTTTTAAACCCCGTGGTGAAGTTGACCTTGAGTATCAGCAGCCTTTTGAACCTTTTTACCTCTGAGTCTGAAGAAAATTTATCTGGTTGCTTTTTGCAGTGCTCTTAGCAACTAGGCCAAAATCGATACCATTGGGCTAGTTATAAGGAGTTTTAATTTTTGTCGTTGTTGTTGATCAGAGGCTGCAACATATTGTCTAATGGATAGAAAATGTCTAGAGGATAGATCGCAACAAAACGGTTTTTTTTCACCGATATACTGATTCAGTCTACTCCAATACTGTATTAATTGTGCGTCGGTCAAGAAGAAAATATATGTGCACAATAACACACTGAATTCCATACAGGGTAACTTTGTTTCAGGCGTCCTACAGTTTAACAAATGAACATATGAAAAATAAAACATGCTAAATGATTACTTAAACTTTTATCTTGATTGTTATGACAAAATGTATAAAAATCTTCTGGAGCTGTAAAAAAGTTCACCTCCTAACTGATCCACGTTTGTATAAATCACGTATACTTCTGAACTTTGGTTTATTCTATTTTCTGGGATAAATAATCTCTATCCGGGATAGACTTGATTCTATTCAAAATATATGAGCGAGCTATCATAGAAAATTTTAGAACATAATATAATCGCCGTATAGAGGGGCTGCTGCACGTTAAATCTATCGGTAATCTTGGTGTGAAAGTTTGGAGAGCGAGGTAACAGCTCGGGAGTCGTCCTCATCTCTTGACCGAGGTTCAGACCATCGCCAATAATCCTCTTGTTGCTTCTAAGTGTCACGTTAATAAACAATCGGTCAAAATCATTAGGATATAATATTACTTATCTTTCAGTAAGCTCTTCCATCCACATAATGGAAGTATGAAATAATATTTATCTGAAAATATGTGCTTTTGACTGAACAGGAAATTTACACATAACAAAACATGGTCGTTTTCATTGAAAATTAGAAGGAACTAATTGTAAAAATGTCATTGTCTGGCTTGTTGAATGAAAAAAAAAAATAGTTTCCTTCAAATGAAAAATAACGATACATTAATACAAAAACACTTTATTGTGAATGGCTTTTGAATATAATTTCAAAAATTAAAATGGCTTATTGCTTCCACAGTCTATCATATTAACATTATATACAAAATAAAAGGCATACTGCTTGAAATGTTCTTTGAAATCTTACATTAACAAAAATTGTACTACATTATTACATGAAAATTATTAATTATTGTACTAATTCTCTTATAAAAGTTACGTTGTTACTTAGTTTCAGAAAAAGAAATGGTAACACATCGATCAATAACTCCCGAGACTAACCCAGAGATGGCGCTCGTAGTAAACCAGTAACCAGGTCTTTCTAGAGTACTAACCTTTGCTTGAAACGTGTCAAAATTTTAAGTCGATTGGACCAGGAAAAAGGTTTTTTGAAGTGAAGTGAAAAAGGTTTTTTCCAAGTGGATGCCGCGATTGCTTTCGATGGAACAAAAACAACAACGAGTCGATGATTCAGAAAGCTGTTTATCGCTATTTACTCGCAACAAAAAAGATTTCTTGCGAAGAAAAAATTTTTGGCGGAAAGAAAGGGGTGGGAAAAAGAATAGGAAATTCGTAGAAACGATTGTATCCCCCTAAAAGTTGATTAACAAAAGGTGTTATGTTGATGAATAAAAAAAATTTTTGCAAAAAAAATGTTGTTTTCAATGTTAGACTCGGGAGTTATTGATCGATGTGTTAATAAAATACAAGGCATTCAAAATTAAAGTTGAAAAAAAAAAATTCAGAATTTCTTGGAAAATTTAAACGAGTTAAAATTATACCGGAATCCCTTTTGGGAAAATTCAGTACAAATGCAATGAAATGATTTTTCTTAAATGGAAGTCTGTTCACAAAAGCACCCGGGTACCTTTCACAGCATGGTGGATGATTCGCGACTTGTGCTGTCTGGTGTTATCCTGCTGGTAAATGGCCTACAGGCAAATTATGAAGAAGTGGTTGTGTTACCGGATGGACCACGATATGCGCATATTCTTGAGACGTCATACTGCAAACAATGCGGATTAGTGGTGATCTGCAATCGGAGGCGAT
The DNA here is from genome assembly GCA_019974015.1 of Nephila pilipes. Lineage (NCBI taxonomy): Eukaryota > Metazoa > Arthropoda > Arachnida > Araneae > Nephilidae > Nephila > Nephila pilipes. The sequence goes on from BMAW01119744.1 coordinate 749,386, forward strand.
GGCGCCTTAGAAATGATGACGCAGTATGGCATTCCTCAGTTTTGATCGGATGAAACCTATTCTATGGTCGCCGCAAGACTCGTACTCGGTGGTTGTCATTGCTTAAAACAAAAGCTTGATGCTACTCCAAACTCCACGTGGCTCAATCCCAACACCATCACAAACGGAGGCACTGTGCTCTGGACTCATTGACAACCTTCTTAATGAACGCCATGCATGCATGCCCCTGTATGCCATTTGGCGAAAAATAGTCCTTTTCGATATGGTAGCATCAAGGGTGTCCCGTACCTGCCGCAAAATGTCAATGAAAGTGGCCTCTGGGATCTCTAGCGCAGGCCCGCGGACACGTCGGTCCACGCATGCTAACGCCTCTCTGGAAGTATCATCCCCCCTGGAACGTGCCACATTACTTTCTTGCAGCCATCTTAGCTACAACCGGTGTACAGTAGACGCGTGCAGGTTCCTGTCCACTGCGATTCGGCGCAGGAACCAACCTGCTTTTCTCAGTCCGATCACCATACATATTGTGTACTAATCTGTCTACTGGAAGTACCTCGATCTTCGGCGTCCTGGCATTCTCAATATTAAAGGTTTCCTCTGCGACAGAAAAACAATTTGCAAGAAGATTATTCTGGCCGATGGAGCTGAACAATTATTGTCGATTCTGCAGATTCCATCCCGTATATCTCGCTTCACATGTTCCAGAATTCAATGCACTTATAATTTGTATAATTTGGTGCACTGTGTCTATTTCGTATATTTTTCTGAGAATGCGTTCACGATGTTACTTTTTCAGTGTCACGTGCGTAGTGTATATATATCCGTATGTGTGTGTGTGTGGAGGAAACCGATGCCATATGCGATTGTATTGGTGTCATTTCAGTTTCTTTTCTGACGATATACTTTTACGCCAAATTTAGTGCGTGTCAATAATCATGTTAGCCACTTGTATTTAGTTGGCGATAAAAAGTCTGAACTAGTCGTTTGTGCTTATACTGTATCTTGGCTATTTTGTTAAGTTGTTTTTGATTGAAAATTGTATTCCTCTCACAATTTTAGCTTGTTAGAACAAAGCAAATGACTGAAATTAATATAAAATAAAATATATTTCAAGTAATAGTTAAAACTCATCATTATTTTAAAATGATGCAATACCATAATGAACATGTGGTTACAATTTATGGCAATTTAACTTACTTTTGTGAGAAATTTTTTTCTGAATATTCGGTAACATTTAGTTATCTGTAAAATTCTTAAACCAATGAATTCTTCTAGTATTATAGTTTATTTAAAATTTTAAATACACAAGTGACTAGTACAGTGGTGGTTATAGATGTACGATATAAAATAAATATTGAGTATCTGTAGTAATCATATATATATATATAATTTTAAGTATTATTCTTTTCTTTTTAGAAGTTCCATGAAAATTTTTTACTGAAAATGTTTTTAGATTAAGTTCTGTGTTAAAGGAGTTTAATTCAAAACTATTTTTAGTAAACGTAAAGAGCTAGTTATTTATTAATAATTTATCGTAATTATCTGTAGAGGGAAAGAAATAATACTGAAATTTAATGTGATGATCTTAATTTTTACTTATTTTTAAAAATATTAATACATTTATTTTACTTAACGTTGAATTTCATTTAGAATTGTAAAATTTAAATTCTTTATAAATTCATTCTTCATAAACTTTCCGTCCTATTTGTTAGAAATAATTTTTCACTAATATTTAAATAATTTTCTCTCTGTTTGTTGAGAATTCCTAAACTTCATTCCACATTATATTTGAAATACCTTTTTTTTTTCGGCGGGGGGGGGAAATTTAATTTCAACAAAAATTTGTAGTTTTTTTTAGAGGTACTTTTATCAAAAACCGGAGTAAAAGTTTTCAAATACCAGATGGATATTTCTAATCTCATTTTTGTAATTAATCATCTTTTTTGACGTTTTTAGTTTCTCGTCTAGATTGTGTGACGTTATTTTGGTTCGTTATCGATTAGAAATAGTAAACCGAACACATAGATGAAAGCCATTGTTATTGTTTGAACAGACAATTGAATGATAATTTCTTCAAGCGTATTTTGCTACTGTTTAGATAACTTTGTTCGAACAACTCTGAAGAAATGTGGAATAGATAAACATTGGTTCAATTGTTATGAGTCAAAAGGGATGTTCGGAGTATCAAAAAACAATTGCTTTCATCAACACATATCAAAGAGGATATTCATTTCAATCGCATAATATTTGTGCACATTTTTTTAAGAATACATTCGTAGTGTATTGTAGAAAAGAGATGGATTCTTTTAATTTTAGTAACGTATATTGTTATACGTAAGATCTACTTTTTAAAAACGTGCTCAAAATGGTTTCTCTTAAACAAGAGGCATAGAATTTTTTGTTTTACATGTATTTAATTTTGTTTTTTTTTACTTCATGGAAATATGATGATATGTGGAGAAAGGAATGAATTAAATGCTTTTAAAAAGCATACTTCAGGATGGCTTTCTGATCATGTTTATCTTTCTTTATTGACATTTGGCCGACAAACCAGGTACGAGTAAGTTCGAATGCCGAATTGAATGTTTTGATTTGACTTTATTAGCTACCCAAAGGGATATTGTTTTAGTTGGATCACTTTTGGGGTACCAGATCACTTTTCGATTTTTTATCATTTGCTTCAATTTTAATTACATTTAAACTTAAATATATTCAATTTAATAATTTATCTCTAGGTTTAATTTTATAGTTTTATGTAGCTGATTTAATATTCAATTTGATAATTTATCGTTTGCACTAATTTTAATATCGGAAAAGTTTACTATTGTCTATTTCTCGATATTTCATCGGTTACTTTAACTCTTATATTTTATTGTAATTTAATAATAATTATAAAAAAAATCGCATCTTGTGTTGTTAAATCCGTTCTTTGCCAAACTTTATATAGAACTTTTTTACTCTTTTATTAATTTTGTTTTCTACAATTAAAAGTTGTTTTGACATTGTTCATATTCATGTTGATCTTTTAAAAGAAGATTGCTTAAGGGTATCAGGATACATAACGAGGAATTCTGGAATACTAAATCTAAGACTACTTGTTTTTTTCTTATTATATATTTTAATCGCCCTTTCGCAAATAATCATGTAAATTCGATTTTTTTTTACTTCAATTTATGTAACTTATGTTAATGTTAGTAGAGACATTTTATGTATTGATATTATATTTATGCTAGATATATTTTTTAATTAAATTTTTGAAATCAAATCAGTCCCCCCCCCAAAAAAAAAAAAACCCGCAATAAAAATATATAATTTTTGTCTTATGAGTCTATTATGTATATAATTTTCTCCCCCCTCCTCTTTATTGTAATAAATAACTAGTATTACGGCATGCATTCGCGTGTAACTAGAAAGAATCAAAATCGAACTATATTAACATATAAAACTCATAAAAATATCCCATCTAAGATTAAAATCTGATTTCTTCTTTTTTATTGCCATGAATCTGTTTTAATACGAAACGATTTTAAAGAAAGAAAACAATCTGCATTATTATCGATAATCTAAACAATCTTAATCGTCTTCGTCATTCTAATCCTTCAAAGCAGGAACTATTTGTTCAGACATGTGACATCTCCTGATCTACGTCACCCGGGGAACATGATTTAATTTGTACTGCATCCACGAAATAAAAACACTTGTGTTCTGTAGCGAGTGTTATTATTTTCCAATGTCAAGGTCATCTTGTAAAGAGGACACCTGCATAGAGACGCCGGGAAATCGAAGGTCGCATCAACTCTGAGCCTGTACGAGAACCCTTCGTTGCCGGAAATGCTGGATACGCGACTTGCTACGATAACACACGGCTCTTGCTCTGGTCGCTATTTTTAAGCGACAGAGCGGCGGGTTTCGGTGAAGGTTTTTTCGAATGGCGAAAATGTTCGATTAGGAGTAAATACTACTCGAAAAAATATTGTTTTTCGGGCTGTGTGTCATAATGCGTCGACCGAAGTTATGGTAAGTGGTGATTCATTAGAAATTTTCGAATACATTTTCTTTTAAACTATAAGTCTGGAACGATTGAGAATGGGTTAAGTTTGTATTACATTACATAAAAGTTTTCATTGTAATATATATATATATATATATATATATTGCGCCGAGATGTATTTAATTTGTCGTTAGTAATAAATTGTAGAATTTCGAGCACCATTTTTAATTAAAGGTTTTATGGTGGAGTTTGCGAGAATGCTTATTATTATATATAAAACTTTTTTTGTAAAAATTAAGTGTATGATTTTTGGAAATTGTAAAAAATAGGTACAAATATTAACAGAATTTGGATAAAATAGGGTCCCAAGCATATTTGCGGATACTGATTAAATATACTATTGTAAGAAAAATATGTGCAAAATTAATTCGAAATTTTATTATTCAATACTAGATTGTAATTATCTTTATTTGTAAACGATTGATTTAATATTTTTCAAAGTTTATATACTTTTGAGTCTACAGTATGCTATTCAATAATTTTTATTATCTTTTTGAAGAAAAGTCATAGAAATCAATTAGTTCGTAAGATTCGTATAAAGTAAAAGAATGGGAAGAAATAAGTTTTATAAACTGAATGTACTGCAACTATTTGAATGGATTTGTAAGATTTCAAATACTTTGAAGTGTAGTAACTTCTGTATCAGGTGTCCATTGGGTATTGGGTTTCTGTATCTGATGTGGGTAATGAAGCTGTAAAATTTATTAATCGTGTTAAGGAATTGATTATCCATGTAATATTTATTTCTAAAAAACGATTCATTGGGATTGTAAGTAATAACTATGGACTAGAAAAATAAAATTAATTTGAAAAGAAAGTTTTTGAAGGTATGTATATATTGATATATTTTCAAGTAGTTTTTTTTTATATGTTTGATTCGAAAAAAGTAAATGTGTAAGAATATAAATTTTTTTAAAACGAAATCGTCAAATAATAAAATTTACCTCTTGTGTTTAATGATAAAACATATACTTCAATATTTAATATTTTTTTTTACATTATTCCGTAAAATGTTTCGCTCTAGTATGGTTATTATACATCATTATTAACTGATATTGAAGAATAAGTTATGGTGATTTTCAAATTAAATTGAATTTGTTGTGCAGACGTTCTTATGTAATTTTAGTGGTAAAAACTTTAATTCAAGTGAATAAAAAAATTAAATGGTATTAAATTAAGCAAAATAAGTTTTAGAATTTTTTAAAATGTTACAAAGCTCTTATTCTTTGGAAGTTTTTTGGAAATGCTATATGATATTTATAAGATTAAGATTTTAAAAAAAAAGATAAAACAAAAAGGCAAATGTTGAAAATGAATAATGGTCCGGAACATCTAGGATTATCGTTTTAGTCTGTTTATAAACAAAAAATATCTGCCTGAAGATGATATAACGTTATGGCGCAGGTATTAGCGTTGTTAGAGAACACGTGACGTCGTTTGCGAGGCTTATTTTAGCAGAAAAACAACAGAGTTTAAAAGATTTGGTTCGTTCGAGCGTGAAGACTTCGTATTTGACTTTTTTGAACGCGTTATTAACTTTCAAGATTGTATAACCTATAGAAATGGAGCAGGAGACAGAACAAAATGTCTTGTTGGTTTTTAACTTCAGTATTTGTTGTGGGAAGTTTTTGGGAACCTCTTGACGTATTTGATGGAAGTATTGAGATATATACCTAGGTTGTGCAATAACACGTATAAACTATTTCAGTGTTAATATAATATTTTCAACTTGTCGCCCGATTTCGTCTCTAGTTTTGAAAAGTGCACGAATTGAGAATTTTATACTTCAGGGTTTTATTTCAGAATTTCTTCGACTGCTTATATTTATTTTGTCTATGTGTTATGAGGTTTGTTCAAAAAGTACCCTTGTTAGGAATGGGAAATGGGAATGGGATAACTCATTGTTGCATTGTATAATGATCGTATCTGTTATTTTAAAGAAGTCCATGAATATGATGTCTTTGGCATGCCGAAAATTCGTTGCCATAACTTTTCCTGCCGTCTTCGCCTTCTTTGGAAGCAACCCATTGTTTTGATTGCTGTTGATTTCGATGTATAATGATAATTCTAGCTGTCATTGACGGCAACAATTTGAAGCAAAATGATGACGACAACTCGACGCTGCAGAAATAAAAATAAATGTTCCTGTGAATCAGTGTCAAATTTGTTTTGTCACAGTTTAAAAAAAATCAGTACTCAATACCAAATTGCCTTACAATTTCCATCAGTCAACTAAAAAAGGTACTTTTGAACCACCTTCGTAAGTTGTTTTTGACGTTATTGATACGTATTAAAGTATCTCGATTCCGTTAAATTTCTTTATCCCATGATTCCATGATAAGAGAGTCAGACACATAAACTAATTAAGCATCGAAGTTCTAAAGTGAATTCGTATAAATATTAAGTGTGTGTGGGGAGTAATCTTCGTCGCTGTCCTCACATTGATCATGAAGAAAATTTTGAAGTCTATCACCGTAATCCTCATGTTGTTCTAGTGCGATGTTACATCTAACCTGAGTCATATGTTGGTAAATTTTAGGATGTACTTTATGTTATTTAAAAATAGATTATTAACCCCATATAGAAAGTAGCGATATGGCAATATTGCTGATGTTATAATGACTTTCAATAAATTTTCTGATTCGAAAAGAAAATCAGTAATAAATTCGAGCGAAATGTGTATGCAAAAATACTTTAATATTCTATTAATATATATATATATATATATATATATATATATATATATATATATATATATATATATATATATATATATATATATATATATATATAACACATCAATCAATAACTCCCGAGACTAACCCAGATGGCGCTCGTAGTAAACCAGTAACCAGGTCTTTCTAGAGCTAACCTTGCTTGAAACGTGTCAAAATTTTAAGTCGACTGGACCAGAAACATGAGTTATCGAGGTTGAGTAAAGTCGTTTTGTAGTTTGTTTTAAAAATGGAAAACCGAGTTTCGTGTTCTGATAGATTACTTTAATGGGTAAAACACCTGCAAGCGAAACAATGGATTGAAAATGTTACCCGGACTCTTGTCCATCAGCAACGATTGTCGGTTGTTTGCCGAGTTTAAACGTGGTCGTACTAATAAATGCGCCGGAACGAACTCGGGTAACCTGTGGAAGCCGTTACACCGGAAAATGTGGTGAAGTGACAAAAATAATGAAAAGATCGTAAGGGGAAGCCCGTGAGATTCTGCTGAGATTTGTCGGTTGATTTTGCCAGAGTTTAAAGCGTGGTCGCCTGCCGACACAAATGACGCCGGGTAACCTAGTGAACCCAGCATTCACCGGAAAATGTGAGTGAAGTGACAAAAATTATAATGAAAGATCGTGAAGCTCCAGTGAGATTTCGAATGACACAGATATCATATGGAAGTGTATTTACTGAAAAAGGTTTTTGAAGTGAGTGAAAAGGTTTTTCCAAGTGGGTGCCGCGGATTGTGATGGAAAAACAGCAACGAGTCGATGATCAGAAAGCTGTTTATCACTATTTACTGCAACAAAAAAGATTTCTTTGCGGAAAAAATTGGGAAAAAAAAAGATTTGAAAAAGTTGAACGATTGTTCAACTAAAGGTGATTAACAAAAGGTAGAGTTGATGAATAAAAAAAAATTTTGCAAAAAAAATGTTGTTTTCAATGTTAGACTCGGGAGTTATTGATCGATGTGTTATATATATATATATATATATATATATATATATATATGTATGTATGTATGTATATATGTACACGATCTGTGGCTATTAGATAATGAGACAGACGCTGTAAAATATTTTATTTTGATTTCATACAAATTTACTTGTTATCACCTTCAGTATACGCCCCTCCTCTATCCATACAACACTCCATGCGAATCTTCCATTGCTCGAAACAGTGCTGGAAGTCTTCTTCTGTCCTTCAGCTCCTTCAGGACACTTGCCGCTTTCTGTTTCACAGCTTCAACGGACTGAAACCGTGTTCCTTTGAATGCAGATTTCACCTTAGGTAACAGATAGAAGTCGCATGGTGCAAGATTCGGCGAATAAGCGGTTGGTCTAACACTGAGATGCTGTACTTGGTTAGAAACCTCTTGACAGATAATGCGGAATGACTTGTCCTTCCACAGTTCGAGTCGTTTCTACTTTATTCTTTCGCGGAGTTCAGCAAAAACAGGAAGGTAGTAATGTTGAGTAATAGTTTGACCTTCAGGAATCCATCGAAGATGCACAATCCTGCGAATATCGGGAAAAAAAATCATTGCTTTGAATTTTGATTTGCTCATTCGAGCATTTTGGGCTCTCGGTGAAGATGGGTTCTTCCAGTGCTTGGACTGGCGCTTCATTTCAGGATCATAATTAAAAACCACGATTCGTCACATATTATTATCCTTTCCAGTAAGTTTGGATCATTTTCAATGGCTTTCAAAGTGTCAGTTTTAGGAGCTGCATGTTGTTCAAACGTAAAAATTTTATTTACCATTTTGGCACTCCCTTTTTGCGAGTTAAAATTGTTAAGTAAAAATTGCGCACGGATTCTTTGTCAATTCTTAGAATTTCTGGAATCGGACGAATACTTAACCGACGATCAGATCGAACCAGATTTCCGATTTTTTTCGATTTTATCATCCATTTTTGACGTGGAAGGGCGACCCGGGCATGAATGATCTTCAACGTATTCGTGGCCATCTTGAAAACACGTGCACACGTTAAACATCATACATTGCAATACACTTCTTTTGAAAATTACAAGTTTCAGTAGCGTTTTTTCCAAGTTTCATGTGAAATTTCACGATTTATTGCTCTTTTTTTTGCACGTATTATTTTTCTGGCGAAACAAACAAACAAAAAACTCTAATACGAACAAAGGTTTCGGCTATGCGGATTTGTTTACAGAATCGAGATGCACTGCATTAGAAAGAGAAGGCTTCACTCTAAACAACTTTCGGTGACTAGCGTTGAGCGCATGCGTACTTCTTCTACAACAGCGTCAGTCTCGTTATTTAATAGCCACATCTCATATATGTTACTGGCTCATCGAATTTATGAAGGATATATTAAATTAATTACTTTCCTATGTAAAGAATACCCATAAATTTGATTCAAAAATTGTTGACTTTTTATATATATATATATATATAAAATCACTGATGATAATTTCTTGATTCTATATGGATTTCATTTTTAGTAAAAAACGTTCTACTGCTAAAACTACTTTTTAAGATTTTGTGCGCTAAGAAACTGCATTTGCTTTCACACCTAAAAAATTACTGATTATTGCATATCGTATATTTTAAATTATGTTATTACTTTATGTAAGAAAAATTATTATTAATATAAAATACCTAACTTATATCTTTAAAAGTTAAATTAGTATAAGTTCTTCCGTGAGAGTGGGATTCTGTGAAAGAAACTTAATTGGCGCTGGCATATAATTTAGTGAAATTCACCTATTTTAACCCGTGAAAATCGGGTTTAGATGACAAAATGGATTCTCAAGATAAGACCTGTTCTCCAAGTTTAGACGCCTTATGTATATTTTCTTACAGAAATGTATGATGAACGAGATCCGAACTCGGAAGTTTTTAAAGAATTTGAATTGCTTTTTCCTTTCCACTCCTCTTTCAAAATCGTCGTGTAGTAGACTCACTTCTAGAATAATCTTTGATTTCAAGAGATTTATTATTCCACCTTTCCTCTTAAATAATCAATACATATTAAATTCATTAGTGGAATAATCCTCGATTTAAAAAAAAAAATGTTATTATCATTTCAGCTCTCCTCTTACAAAATCAGTGTAAAGTAATTAAAAATTTATGATATCACCTAGTGTCATAAAGTTTTAATTATTACTGAGAAATAAGCGAGATATCTGGTTAATATGAATTCTGCGGATTAATATATTCTTATGCTCATAATGTTGCAAAATATAGACTTTAATTTTGATTTGTTTGTTTTCAGGAAGCCGTAGACTTAAGTAATCCGCAGTATCGTAAAATTTTAATTATTACTAAAAATATTGAAATAGAAACAAGTTTTTTTTTTGTTAATTTTAAGACTTCTCTATATAGTGACCATCCAAAGTTATATATTTCTCTCGTCGTTTCTTGAACTTTCTCTCAGCGTTTCTTGGTTTCTTGACCGTCATTGTGGAACTCAGCAGACAGAACTCTAGTCTTCTGGGCACTGCGGGCTTCTTCGATCTACGGCTTTCTGAAACCAAACAAATAAACATTAATAGCTATAACTAACAACATTACGTGCATAAGCATCAATTAATTTGCAGAATAAGTTTTATTCAGATATCTCGAGTCTGTATATCTTTCTCGTTTAAGACATTGTTTGAAAGATGGCATGTTTTCTTCTGGAACATTGAAATAAAGTTTTAAATGATGAAACATTCTCTTCATTTCAAATTTCATCGAGGGTCGTCTGTTATGTCATTAATTATTACTAAAAATAATTATTATTAAGACTTCTCTACTTAGTCACCAACCAGAGTTACACATTTTTCTCCGCTTTTCTTGAACTTTCGTAGTCCGTTCTTGTAGAACTCAGCAGATTGAACTCTTATCTAATCCATTCTGTAGGTTACGTCAATCTATGACTTCTTGAGAGGCCAAACAAATCAACATTAAAAGCTGTAATTCGCATCATTAATCTGAAGAATACATTTCATCCAGATATGTCGGTTATTTCTTTATAATAATTAAATCTTTACGATACTCTCCCGTGTATTACCAAGTTACTATTTCTGTACATATATACCATTCATTTTTTTTTTCTGCGTTTGGTCTTTACGACATGGGCACTCATAAAAAAAATTAATTTTTGATAAAACTGTTCAGAATCTTGTCGAACGGCAAGAAAAATAGTACGAGAAATTTAAATAAAGTAAAATTATCGCTTTTTTTTATTGAATCAGTGTCAATCGTAGAAGCACGAACGGCATTTTACTGTATTTTCTATTAATAGCAAATAATAGAAAAATTTTTTTAACTGTTATAGTGTGGAATTTTGAGTGAAATCGCAAGATTGAGAAACTTTTGTATCTTTAGAAATACATTCAAGTATTTGTAAAAATACTAGATTCATCATTGTGACGTCACCATCTTTCGTCTCTATCGAAATCGAGTCCTTCAGATTTTCTAGACATTCTCGCCATTAGGCTCATTCGGAGTTATTGCCGGCATATTTTCATTCCTCGTTTATCTGTCACTGCATTCTTTCGTTTAATGCTATAGCCCACATTCTTTTCTTCAACATATAGAATAGCGTGGAATTTTCGAAAGAGTTTAGATTACTTTCTTGTTTTCTTTTGGAGAATTGCAAAAAATATGTTTTCGAAATGAGCTCTCAAGGTGTTGCTTTGTTCGTAGTGTTTATCGGCGAAGTTTGAGAATAAAAGAAATAGAAAATTAAGTATATTCATCTGAAAAATAAAGGATAAACAATAGTAATAAACGACGAAGAAAAATCATTAAATTCCTAATATTTTGTCGATTAAAAATTATAAAATGTTTTTGCAGCTACTATTTGGCTATAGCTTATCTTCCGTGCAAAGAAATTAAATATAGTTTTGATTGAAATGTGATCTAATAAATATTTTTATTATATAGTTGATATTTTTATAATTAAGTGTACAAAAATTAATAATTTTATTATTGATTTAAGCATATCCTTATATATTTTTTAGACATTTTAGACTGAGATTTTTGTTTTGACTTTTGATTTTATGCTATCGAACAATATTATAAAAAATAACATTAGAAAAAAAGCTTTTTCTTTTCAGATTTAAAAAAATCGAAGTATACAAATAAATAAAGTTGATAAATACTCATTATTTAAAAATTTTTTTTTTGTAATGTGACCATTTACTCGTCACGTGACTATCAATAACTGAAACAGGTGATCATTTTTCTAGATGTCTATTGTGAGACGTGGAACAAGATTTCTAGGTTCTCTGTCAGAACTGCCACAACATTTCACAGTCTTGAGAACTTTTTGAGTTTGATGTGTTGGCATTTCTAACCTTCAGATGTCGAACTATTTCTTTCTCTTTTTTTCCTCCCTTTGTTTGTAATCATCATAATTCATTTTCATCCTAGACGTTATGTTTTACGGATCTTGCATAAGTACCAGCCATTTGATTATTTTAAGGTATTCATCTACTGATTGATGTAACATACGTCTGGAAACTTATTTTAATGCCATTTTTTTACATGTATCCCTTTTGGCTAACATATTTCTAATGTTGTGGCAGTTGTGCAGCATGATGTTGTGGCAGTTAATATTTCCAGATGTCATACGGATTTAACTTCCTAGCATATTTTTAGTTATATTTGTAATCTATCCACCTTCTAGTTCCAAGAGTGTTAAAAATAAGTACCTGTTTTTGATCACAAATGGCTTTGTTATGGCAATTTGGTGTTACCGTTGTGTGTCGCCATTTGTTAAACGGCGCCTTTGCTTTGATTTGGGTGCCATGTGCTGCCAAATTAAAATTACGGAGTTTGTCGTCGCCATTTTGTGTCGATTTGTTGATGAAGCTTAAATTCACCTTTCTCTATTTCGATGAGGCCTATAGTCACCATTATTCACCGAAAACTAATCAACAATCAAAACAATAATTTTCTTCCGGTGGATCTGCTTCTAAGAAAGCAAAGACGAACTTATCAGTCAGAAAAGTTATGGAGACATTTTTTTTTTGTGATGCAAAGGGCGTCACACTCTAGGATCTCTTAAACAAAGGATACTTCACTGAGTTACGCCTTCCCATTTCAAAAACCATTTTTCTCTCTCCTGATACTGGTAATTTTTTAACCGCCCTCGTAAATATTTGGAGCTTGTTATTAAAGAACAGTAATCCAACAAGGAAGAGAGGGTGAGCGGTGCCTTTCTATTACATTTATTTGCAATCTGTACACTCCAATTATGCATAAACAAATATTTACAAAATATACAAGGGTTTCCAATCAGCTCATGCTATCATTAAACCGCTTTAGCGGTCAGGACAAATTACATCTCAACAAGGAAAACCCACCTCACGCGGTCAAAAACTAAATGTACTCTGAAATATTACCCATGAATCCGTGCGTTCTCTTAGATGAGACACAGCGCCTCCTGGCGGTATCCAAATAAATTATTTCCAACAGATCTCTAGGAGCCCTAGTATTTAAAGTCATTGGCAAAGCTCGAAATCCTTATTGTTTCAAAGGGGGTATCTCAGAATAATAAGTAGCTGTTATATATTTAAATCGAATTTGGCTTCATTTGGTGAAATCTGAAAATTTAATAAGTAATGTATCAGTTAAAATCTCTTTTTTAAATCTCAGTGTGCGAAAATTAGGTCCGTTGTTCGTAATCCGTTGTATTTCTTCAACCACAATGAATATCTTTGCGACGCAGTCGTTATAACTGCATGTAACAAAATGTTTACTGAAATATCGTTGTTTAATTCTTAAAGTGTCTAAGTATGTATAATTATTGATAAGGAACCATAACATTCGCTAATGAATTATTATTAGTCGTATTGAATGGACATATCGTTTTCCCATCAATAACATCGAACATTTTTGTGACCAATAAATGAAATAAAACTTTTAGTTTTCTTTCTGCCTTGCTTGGTGTGTATAACATTATTGTCCAGTCTTCACAACAGGTGGCGTTGCTAGCGCTTCACTTAAAGATATATGTAGCGTAACGTCTATGTTGTGAGCCAAGCCAAATTATTTTTTCAATACTAAAAATAGAGTAAAATAAAACTCTTTGCTCTCCCACTTTCTTCTGTGTTATGCAATCGATTATTAGAACTTCAATGCAGTAAAAGAATATGGAATAATTATAATATATATATTCCGCTTTCATTCCACTAGGAAAAAAAGATTTTTATTTACGTTACGTGCAGTTATTCTGTGTCTGGCAAATTAATATTCGAGAAAGTTATTGATTTTTATTTAAATTTTTTTTTTTTTGTTATTTTAGCTAACGATTACACATCTATTTTAGGCCTTTACTTTCAGTATATCTTTATTGGAGCCAGAAGGTAGAAAAACTAAATGAAAAAAATTTGACGAACGTCGATTTTTCAAAGAAAAACGGATATTGGATTACTTTAACAGTGACATAAAATAAAAACGTGTATTTGTTAGCAACTGGATTGTGGCTGTTAAGGATATACTTACTTTAGTGAAAATGTGATCATACAAGAATAAAAATGATTTTGTAAGAAAATCTTTGTGATTATTGATATCAAATTGCTTACTTATACTGCATGCCCACGTATTATTAATGAATAAGAATCTAGATTACATCCATTTGAGTGATCAGGAAAGTCGTATTACGGTTATTAGTTTTAAAATGAATTGTAAAGCATGCACAATGTGTGTGTGCGTGTGTATGTGAGGGAAAGCGATATTCTTTATATCATTAAAGAACTGCTAAATCGAACCAGATCTCAATATCTTCTTGTTCATACTGATTTAATGAACGAAATTTAAAGGATTTAAAAGAATCTTATTCATTTTGATTGATAGATTGTTTATTTACATCGCTATTAGAAGCAACGCTAGAGCTTTGGGTGACAAAACCTCCTTATTTCGAACCTCGGTCAAGTGACAAGGACGACACCTGAGCAGGCACTTTATTCACCAAACTTTCTCACCACTCCAGTAAGAGGACTTGGGACCTCTACAGATATAACGTACATCAGTCCCGTCACACAGCGGGTTTTTAGGAGGTGTTGGACTCGAAACCCATGAATCGATGCAAGTAATGCTAGCTACAAGCTCACCCTGACCACTCGGCTACCGCTACCTGTAATCTTTAAGGAATAGTGGATCAGAAAATGGAAGCTACCATAGGATTTTTAGCGTTTTCGAAGGTCGGAATAGACCGCAGTAAATTTTTTAATTGCTGGCATTTTGGGTGGGGGGGGAGAGAAGTAAGTTCCGATAGCTTATACATATAAATAACACATGTAATTAAAATTAATTAAGAGTCTGCAGTGATGACATTGTCGTTGAGATCATGATGCAAAGTGTGAATATCATTAAAATATTACTATCTTTGAGAAATGGTAATTGACTCTAGTCCTGTTAGCTTTACCAAAAAAATTTAATAATATTTTAAACAAACATATTTATGTGTATGTTTGTTTAAAATATTAGGCAATTCTAAAATATTTTATTTGTTTCATAAACTCATCTGCAACGTGCAAAGATATGAGCATCGATTTCCAGGAGTTATTTATTTCGAAGGGCTCGTTAAATGTTTTCACTTAACTGTCATCTTACGATAAAATATCAGCACATTGTCTTTTTTTTTTTTGTAATGTTTTTGTAGTTTACGTACTTTTAAAGTGTAAGACAGTTGTATTAATATAGACGTTTTTCAATGAATAAATTTTTAAATTCCCACATGTTTCTTAGTTAATCGTATTGAAATTCATTTAAGTTATTTTTTGTGGAGAAAATTGTGATTATACAATAAATAAATGATTCTTATTTTACTAGACAATTCCTGAATCTTATTCATTTGTTGTACTCGTTATTTTATAAATATCTTAAAATTTTACTGAAATCTTATATATTTCACCTATAATGTGCAATATTATTGGGATGTTTCAATTAAGATTTTAAATGCTTCTTATGATTAAATTCCCGTGAAATGCTGTTTTTTAAATACTCTATTGGAATCTGATAATATTTCTAGTTTACTCTTCTCTGTGAATATCTGTTTATCTAAACTCCCTCAAACGTTTTTAATTGCATACTCCTTGAAACCTTGAATTACTTTTTAAATTCATTATCATATCCTCACGAATTGATCTTGTTAAATATACGCTAGTTTTGAAGGTTCTGTGAAAATAAGTTAAAATTACTATTTATGCTAAAACTTTCAAAAGGTAAGTTATGGAACAATAAACACCCCTGTTTTATTAGTAGCGTTATACATTTTTGAAACTTTCTGAGCACATCGTCGCCCTAACCACCGATTGGGAACAGACTACCTACTTAGGGGAACTTGTGAACCCTATACCGTCAAATGAGCTTTTGCAAGAATTTGGAATTGATTAAAAAATTCCTTCTTTTGATTAATACATTTTCATCGTTATTCGATTTGCCTGTAATGATATTTGAACAAATCACTTATATTATCATTTTGTTTGCTATAGTTCATGTTTCATTAAATTAGAGATGTTTATTATTCAATATTCTGAAATTATCTATTATTAATTCTTCCTTATCACGCTCGAAGTAAAAAAAAAAAATCTTGTAAAGTGATTAACGTTCACTCCCTTTTGAATATTTACAAACTTGTTGGAAGAAATAAATTATGAAATTAGTAGAACATAAGTAATAAAAATTTTGTGAAATAATATTAATGTGTAAATATATCTAACTAAAGAATCTTGAATGCAGTTTTATTTCATAAGGTAAACCGTTGTGACGCGCGCCATATTAGATTCCAGATATATAAATTTGGCCTTATTAGACTATGAACGTATTAGTCTAGTGGTCATGATTGCGAACTCGCTGCCGGCAGTTTCCTCGAGTCATGAGTTCGAGTCCTGATGCCACTAAAATCCCGCCGTGTAACGGGACTGAAGGAATTTAAATACGTTGAGGGTTCAATCCTCACGTGTAGAAATATGGAGAGGGAGGGGCTAGCTTAGGTGTCCTTATCATCACTTGATCGAGGTTCAAAATTACGAGGTCCGCCTCCAATAGCCCTCGTGTTTCTTCTAATTTTGACGTTAACAAATAATCAGTATATCAAGTGGACTATAAGCAATTTATTATAGATGTTAAGAATACAATAGTTTCTTTTTTCTGGTTTTGTAAACAATATTACTAAATGAAAAATTAGTTTCTGTGTTGCTTGATGAACTAGTTATAGTCGAATCAGATGTTGCTCTACATTAATTTAAAATCCATAGTTACTACTTTTTTTACGTTGCGAGTATTGTTGCGGTCCATCAGATGTCGCTTGATCATCAAACAACTGGTCCTAACTCAGTTTTTCCCTATGGTAGCGCACTTTACCTGAAGTAGGTCTTTCTATGTTTGCAGGGAGGCGTCCAATGTCACCATGAAGGAGCTGAAGATGTTTCCCCAGATTACGGAGGAGACGGAAGAGAACCTCCTCAATCTGGAAGATGAACCCAAGAGCCCTTACTCCACGACGCCGCCCCTCAACACCTCCTCGTCCTCGTCAGACTCGCCCACAGAGGCTCCCAGCTCTCCCAATGACGATGTGAGTACCTTTCAATCTCATCTCACTCTATGTATTGATTAGAAAAGGGATTCTTCGGAGGTAATTAGACGGAAATGATTACCAAAGGGATATCTTAAGATTCAATTGCACGTTATAGCATTTGCTTACACTGTAATAGTAACTTTTTAGGAATACAACATAAATTTAGAATAGAAGGGAGGCATTTATTAATGGTAGAATTTTTGTTGAAAGAAGTCTTAAATATTTGATGAATTTCAGTTCATCTTACGAAGATTAGAATTAGAAACGGCCTTCTGCCTTTTGACTATAATGGGTCTCAAATTCGGAATGGTGTAAAAAGATCAATCTTTTAGGTATCAGACGAGAACCATGTATTCAGCATTATTCCGCGCTGACCAATACATAAATTTAAACAAATGAAAAGCTCTAGCAGAGACCTTTTTTTGCTATCGGAGTCGTACGACTTACAACAAATACACTGTGACACTCTTCCTTCATTATTTAATTCTACCTCCATCTTCTAGTCTAATTAAATAGTCAATAATTACAAAATTCTCAACACGTAAGAACAGGATGAAATAATTTATTAATTAACAAAAAAAAAAATGTAAGATCGCATAACTGGGATCCTTCTTAACTTTGACCAGTCCTATTTTATAAAATAATAATAAAGTTTTAGCTAACCAAATCACTTGTCCTAATTCAAACACATCTAGTTGATTCTTATCTTGGTACTTTAACTCGGAATCTTTTCAATCCAATAGATTAATTACGTTGCTTCAATCTAATTTACAAATATCTATGACAGCTTGTCGTTATTCTCTTTTTCCATCTCTGTCTTTTTAAATCTATTTCATTTATATATCACTATTTAGAATTTACACAACTCACTACCTTTTTTTTCATCTTTATCTAATTTACCTAACCATGTTTCATTTGGGTCGAGAAGAAATGGTAATCTTAGCGATTCAAATTATCAAAAAGTCATCAAAGTCAGTGAAGAGAAAATCGATAAAAAGTCATCGACAAAATTTCAAATTTAAATCGATTTTTTTTTTTTTTTTTTGGTTTTCTAAATGTTAAGTGCAGAAAATTTAGGAAGCATAAGTTCAGTTACACGTTATTCAGTGTAAACTTTTGATTCTAGAAAAGAAAATTCAGAGAACTATACTAAAAAAATCCTGCTGTATCGAATTGACATAAAACATTGAAAAGTTTCATTCTTTCAGTTTTGATTCTTTAACTTTCCTTTATTAAATTCTGATTTTTAAAAGAAAACTTGTACAATTTACCGGCTTGGCACGAAGCATTTTCGGGCCACACATTTGCAACCTTTGCAGTAAGATAACCCTGTGTATTGGGTCATCCCATAAATAATGCTTTGTTAACGTGAGGAATCCATTGACCCAATTTGCTGACTTTTTCCGATGGCTCGCAGGTGTCGGTAAATGATTAATTGACGAAATCCTAGCTTTTCTCGGCTTGTTCCTCAACAGTTACTGTGGGATTTCGTTTCAGCACAGTTCAGAGGAGTCCTCGTCGAGTTCGACATATCTTACGGGATTAGGCTCGTCTCCTAATCTGTACTTTCCTGCCCCTCAGAATTTCCGGTCACCATTGATTCTGGATTATGTTTATTATCGATCTCTATATATACTGCATTAATATTCGTAACACTTTCCGTGTACCAGGACATGCTAGGAATACTGCAAGACCGTATTTAAGATTCCTTGTTTTTGTGACATATGTCTTTTGAAAATTTTAGTAGAGCTTTGATTTTTTTTTGTGTGGACTTCATAATGATATAAATATTCTATAGAACGCTAAAAGAAATTTTTTTAGTCTAAGAGTTCTTTTTTCCGTCTTTGTTGAACACGGACAGGGTTTTTAATACATGTATTTAGGTATCATTTTTTGTTCAAAAACTCTTGCACTATACATGATTTCAAATTTCTTATGGGTCTGTAAAGGATATTTATGCATAAAATAAAAATATTTTTTCTATAATTTTTTTCAAAGAAAATATATACTGTGATATCATTAAAAAATGGGTATATACTGTGATATCATTAAAAAATATTTTGTATATTTAGGGAAAACTTAAAAAAAATACACCAAAATGAAAATAGGTCTCAAAAACAAGTCCATATATCCAGAATAAAAAATTTAATCAAAAAATTACTTTTAAGTGTATATAAAATTGTTAAAATATCATTATTATGCACTCGAAATATCTAAGCTTTACTAATAATTTTGAAACTTGTGTGTCACAATAAAAAGGTGTCTTAAATTCGGTATTTTAGTCCCTCCTTTCCCTTCTCTTGGTACCCTTAATATTCCTAACATGTTCCGTTATTGCTATTATTTAATTCTTAAAACAAACTATGATGAATATGCTTCTTTTTCACTTCCATTACATCTTTGAAAAGAGAACTGTTTCAATCGATATAGACTTTTCAAAACAAAGAACAAGTGAAATTTACTACCCATTTATATAGCAGTTCGAAAGCAGTCAGTTTTATCCCCTCCTGGACCTTTAGTTCATGCAATTGCGGGGGAAAAACAACGCTATATTTTAAAAGGCCCAATATATTGATGATTATCTGCGCTTTTAATCTAATCTTTAATATATTATGTTTTATCATCAATGCTGGTACTCTTGTGTACATAATTGTGTCATATTTTTACCCGTATTCTTTTTTTTTTTTTTGGCCTAAAACTTATTATTCCGTAACAATATTGCAATTTTTGTGTGCGCTGTTTTAATCTGAAAAACATATTCTGAGTAAAATGAAAGGTCTTTTCGGGACATCATTTTATTTTTATGATCGTTATTTATAATATTCGTTCGTAACATATGTTAAAAAAGCCGACAGTTCCTTGTCACCGACCGGAGCTTGAAGACGTTACTCGTTCTATGTTTATTCGTTGGAAACTCTTCAAGGTTATAGATAGCGTGAATATTCATCAGAAGTGTAAAACTTATATTTAGATAATACTAAGTGATGCCCTTGAAACAATTTTTGTGAAAAAATATATAAATAGCTAAGTTCTTCGGGAGCGCATGCAATACCGTCGTGTAACGGCTATCCTTTCATTACTTAACTCTACCAACATCATAAAGTTTAATTGAATATTCAATATTCAAATCCAATAGAAGAGACGTCAAATAAAGGACGATACAGTTTATAAAGTATTTTCACAGTAAGGTGGCTCTCTCGAATCTCTCTTAAAATCTCTTATATCCTAGCTCGGAATTAACCAATAAAGTCTCGGCTTACCAACTCAGTCGCACCGAGTGAGACACTTCTTTGATTATAGTAGATTCTACTCCTATTATCCTAATCAAGAGTCAATTCTAACCAATTTTCCTGCAAATGATTAATTACAGTAATTCTCTGCTATTTATAAACCTCTATCTTACTTCTGTTTCCTTTCAATTATATTTCGCGTACATATCAATATTATTATTTCATGTTTTTCGTATTTTGATTTCATCTAATTTGCTTAATTACGTTTCATTTTGGTTGAAATTTTATGCAATTCAAATTACAAGAAGTCCTTCAAAGAAGAATGAGGTTTATGAAGAGAAAATCGCGAATAGCCTAACGTCACAGTCAAAAGTGTTTTTTTTTTTCAAATTAATGTAAATTTCACTTCAATGCAAATATCCGCAATAATCTCTTTTTAATGAGTTTTCTTTAACTCACATTGTAACTTTGTCTGAGTCAAAACTTTTAAAGCTTTTTTTTTCACATTTTAAAGCTCTCAATTGAGCTGAAACTTTCTATACACGATTGTTTCGGATGACAATACGATTAATTAATAATAATTATTGCAATTTTTTTGATTAAAACTAATTATTAATGTTTTTTTTTTCTACTCACATTGTTTGTCTGGTTCAAAACTTTAAAAGCTTTTTTTCTCACATGTTAAAGCGCTCAGTTGAGCTGAAATTATCTAGACATGATTGTTTTGGATGGCAATACGATAATTTTATGCAATTAATAAAAATTAATAGATTAAAACTAATTATGTAAATAATTAAATTTTACACCAAATTTCTCGCCAAGTCGCCAATTCCGTCGTTTAATAATTTATCTTTTGCTTTAATTTTATTTACATTTAACGTAAATATATTCAATTTAATAAGATAATTTATCGTTTGCTTTAATTTTAACCACATTTAGGTTAAATATATTCAATTTAGTAATTTATGATTTGCTTTAATTTCAATATTGGAAAAGTGTACTATTGTCCATTTTTGACATTTTATCGTTAACTTTAATTCGAGTAATTTAAATAATCCTTGGGTAGTTAAATCTGTTCTTTGCTAACCTTTGCATAGAAGTTTTTTAGAATTTTTTTCTCTTTTTCTTGTATAAAAAATTATGTTATGCGAAGTGTGAAGTTTGAAAGAATACCCATGTTCAAAATATTCCTTTTTTACCGGTGTTATACAGTTTTAATTTGTCTTTGTATTTTGTTATATCGTTTATGTTTGTAAAAGGAACAATTTTTATATGCTTTATTTCGAATTAAAATTCCTCTTGCCCAGCAACACGAAAAATTATCACTTAGCCTGATTAACCGAAAATGTATAAGAATATTAGGCTAATTGCGGCCCGCATAATTACTGCCAACATGATTTGCAATCTCGTGAAAATTATACAGTGTGTGAGGATGGCATCAATCAGGCGGCGAATATTTAAATATTTCATGATTTTGCTTGTTCTTCTTCGTAAATAATTTTATATAGGTTGTTTCCATGTGTTTAACAACACTACGCTGGAAGGCATGCGACTATTAAACGCAATAAATCTAGCATTTTTTTCCTCGCTTTCTACGATTTATATCTTCTTAAAATTTTATTGAAATTAAACAGTTCTGTATGTGATAATTTATAACTTGTATTTTGATGAACTAATTTTAAATATTCATAATTTTTTTTTAAGAATTTAAAAAATGCTGCTAATTTATTCTTCTTATAGATTCAAGCAAGTATAGTTAGAAATGTAATTAAACTAAAATATATTAACATTTAATGAAATTTTAAATTTTTAAGGCTTATTCAAAATCGGCATAATTTTTTTTCCTTCATATTTTAATATGTATCTAATCCTGAAAAGATATCAAATTATGCAGGGAACAGAATATTTTTAGTTCAAATTATGCTAAATATTATGATAATATAACTGAATAATTTTCTTAAGGTTATCGTAAAAGTTTTTTAAGGCCCCTCGTCTACTGGCTATTTTGATTTCGTGAACATAATATAAATCCTATGGAATTTGTTCTACCCCCCTCAAATTTTTTACCGTTTATTCTATTTGAAAGCAATACTTTGCATACGAAAGAGCAAGAAATAATGAAGGTTTCTGCGGAATTTTATTTTCTCTACGATTTTTGAAAATATTTTAGAATATTTTAAAAACCCGAAAATCCGTTAATATAAATCATTAAAATAGAGGTAAAAATATTTTTAAAAGTTGGAGGGAAAATGTTAATTCTGTAGAAACCATCATTATTTTCTGCTATTTCGGATGCTTTGTATTGCATTCAAACAGTTAAAATAATAAATATTTTAAAGACGGTAGAGTAAAAATTCCATAAGGTTAACATCACATTCACGAAATCAAAATAGCCGATAGATGGAAGCCTTAGGATACTTTGCGCGAAATGATGAAAAATCACATCTTGAGAAAAGAAACGTCAAAGTTTTCCGTATAATAAAATTGATCAGAAATTAGCAGATGTAATTTTAATCATATCTCGAGAAGTAATTAGAATATTGTCGTGAAGTTTGATTTAAATTATCTAGAAAATTCTATATTTAATTTTTTTTATATTTGAAAACGAAAGTTTTTTTATAGTTAAAGGATCGTGAGATATATTAAAACTTTCCAGGGCACTGTTTGCACGGTGCAAACGCCTACGAATGCCTTGTTCTCAATTCCATTTTTGACTAGCACTGTAAAATTTTCTTATATTTTATAAAATTTATTATTATTTTTATATATATTTCTTATATTTATAAAATTTTCTTTTTCGATATGTAATTTAACTTATTAGAGGGGCACCATCGAATCACTGTTTTAAAAGTGGGGCATGATTCAATGAGGTTAGAAAACACTATGGGTTATATTATTGATTTCAAGAATGGGATTCCGTGTTCATTTAGTTTTTTTTAAAAAGGGGTGTAATGTATTACGAACTAACACAATCAGGCTAGAGATAACTATTAAATTTTATTTTACCGCTAAACATGCGCCATGTTACACACACTAGATCCGTTTCCGTCCTCCTTCGTTCAGTCTCTCTCTTTCGTAGGTGCGCGCGCATCTCAGCCTCTGAGTCTCATTGGATGACTTCTTCCTTGACGAAATCAACAAGTATGTACGTGACGTTCGCTACAGGGGATGGTGGGAATTTTTCTTTCTTTCGAGAATGGGATAGTAGACCAATAATGATGGTTTAAATAAAAAGAAGAATTATTTATTTATTATTAGAATGGAAGAAGAAATATTTTTTCTCAGAATTTTTAATCATTGAAAAGTTTTAATTTAAAGTGACGACATCCGAACAAAAGGATAATAATACAAGTTTCATGAAATGAAAAATAAGAATTAGGATGTCACATTCACTAGTCATGCTAAAAACGTAATTTAAACTCTTGCGCGCCTAACTTAGCTTCTTATTTGAGTTTATTTATTATGAATTATTTTAAATGACTATCCGGATGAAGCGACGTCCGATTTATTGAGATCTGGATTAATGAGGATTTACTAAGTTTCTTGACACTAAAATATTAGCAGCTGACTGAAAAATAGTCCGATTTGAATCATTTTGCTCATCATAGATGTTGCAATTTACATATGGATAAATGATATAGAGTTTTGTTCCGCAAATATTAGTTTTCGCATGTACTGATAAAAATAAAAATTTAAAAATTAGTTACATGAAACGGTATTTTTTTGATAAATGTGTTGGGTATTTATAAAAAACGCTTTGCCTTTAAAATGTGGTTTTAAACTTGTCAGATATACTTAGTATTAAAAACAGACTCTTTAAGAGTGATTTACTGTATAACATTAATCTCAATCTCTCAACTATCATATCTGGCATCAAATCAATTTCACATATCATTTGTATTCTTCACTCCTTGATTTACACGTTAGCGTTAATAGTCGACTCTATGATGGTAATTATGGAAATTTTGCGGTCAAATGACTGCAGATTAAGTTATTTAGGTGACGCATGGCGGCGGTAAACGACACCTCATTTCAAAATTGATGACCGAATCTCTCTCGGATGATAATAAATGGATTTATTATACAGTCTACTTTTCGTACAATGACCACATCTAATGCTAAAGAAATAAGGACGAAATATTAGACATTCTTTGCAATGAATTTTCGTTTCTATGGAGTTTACTACAGTGAGATATTATCTTGGTTTTTTTTTAGTAACAACAGGTGGATTTATGGAGCATTTTATGCGATAATATGAGCGAATTTGTAGTACGTTGTTATTGGTTTATGTAAGTAAGGAAGGATCATCTTTATGTGTGTATATAGGAATGTAAATAAGTAAATAATTATTAATGTCAATTAGACAGTTTTTCATTTTACAAAATCACATATTAAAATACAGATTAAAGCCTCTAAATATAAATATAATTTTTTTTATTTAAACTAAAGACCTCCAAATATTACAGAATTAAATGAAAAAGACAATAAATTATCAAAAAAACTTTCTAAATTAAAAAAAAAAATTATTTTAAATTAAAAACATAACGAATATTTTGATGAATTTTAGAAGTTTTTTTGAAATATAATTTATACTTAATAATTTTTAAAAACATACTCATATAAACCATTAATTAGAAATTATAATTTAATTAAATACAAAGCTACCCTAAACATAGCATATTTCAAGAGAAAAGAAATAATGGAAAATAAAAATGGAGAAAATGTAATAAAATTGCTGTTTTCCTATTTTGGAATATATATATATATATATGTGAAGTCCGGGTATCAACAATGATGATACTTCCTTTCATACTAAG
>BMAW01119744.1:774754-786049 GCA_019974015.1 Nephila pilipes
ATATATATATATATATATATATATATATATATATATATATATATATACTACTGTATAAAGTACAAAAGAAATGCATATAATCTATTAATGAATTATACAATTATTGAAATAAAAATGAAATAGAATTAATACAGATTATTAAGTAAACATATAAAATTACGCATTGAATAATCAGAAAAATAAACTAATAAACTAATCGATACAAACTTAAAAAAAGGGGAAGATTAATTAAACTATTAACAAGACGCAAGTGTTAAAAAAAGGGTAAAGTAATTTAAAATGATGCTTCAGGCTTTGGATAGAAGTGTGTGCATAAAAATGTTGTATGGAACCGAACCATCCTTCAAAAATACTTTATAACAATATGTAAGATAAGAGCTGATGGAAAGGTCGCATGTTGGAATGTAGTGGGAAGTAATTAAAATGATAATATTGTCCATTGTTATTTATCTGAAATTATTTTATTTTGCCTGGATGTAACATTAATAGAAGCAAATTTTGTAGAAAGATGTTATTGAAATTGTATCTAAGAATTTCTTTTATTTCTTAAATACATTGACTGCTTCTCCTGAGACCTATCTCGTTCTCTCTCATTAATTTTCAGAATATTTCACCATTTTGTAATCGATTTAGCTTATTTTTAGCTATACGCAATTAGAGCTTGCCCATACTCGCACGCACACATGTTGGCCACGGTAGGAATCCTACGACCTCTTTTAAATGATTTCGAATTTACTGGTGAGAATTCTTTTTATTTTCATCAGTGCGTTTTGTGCATTTTTTTCCCCATGTGTAATGATCCTAAGCATAATTCAAAAAATCGCAAACAATAATTTTGATGTTAAGTTGCTCATTTGAAAGATCTGAAACAGTTATGATTGTGAGCTAGCCTACAAATAAGTGTGTTACAGATGGATCCCGGCGAATAGAGCTCTGGCTAGTCTTCTTAGATAAACGATAAACAAGTTAATTTTTGCATCGAAAGAAACGAAGAAAATTGGTTGAATTAACGACAGAAAAGGTTCATATAAACTATTAAAGTTAATTTTACTTATTCGATATATGAAGGAAAATTCTTATTTTTATATTATTACTGTAAGTGAGAGGGAAAAGCAAACTTTGCAATGCAACCTGCTAAACTAAAATATTATTTCATGTACATCGAAATGAGGTTCTGGAAGAATAGGATGTCACGTGACGTGACGTGAGAGAAGAATAGGATGTCACGTGTGAGATTTCTTGATGGTCCATTTATATCGCCCTCATGTCGTTTAGCGGAGCTGAGGTGGAAAGTCCTCACATTGGGATTGGTGGGCGAGCTAGGAGAGTGTGAGTCAGCTGAGGTTTTCTTCTTGTCACTTGACCTAGACTCAGAATTACAAGATGCATTTTCAACAGCTCTCTCGTTGCTTATGAGTGCGACGTTAAATATTCGATCTATTTATATCAGCTTCATGTGATTGGCTGTTCTAACTTTTAATTCTGATCGGAAGAAGTATAAAATCAGTACCAGGTGCTTTAAAAGGGTTTCACGAAATAAGAGGGGTGATTGTACCCGTCAAGACGAACAATTAATACCATGGAATCTAGAGTCGCATTCCACTCTAAGTAGCAGAAAGATCTTAATTGAGATATCCAAATTGTATTAACATTAGTGAAAAGGCTGATAAATAACGAAATCGTAAGTGGCACAAAACAATTTATTGGCATCAAAAAAAGACTTAAAGTAGATGTTAAAAGTGGAAGCGAATTGTGGCGTTACTCAATACACACAGCCATATAAAAAAAGGCTCATTCTCTCAAAAAACGTTCTTGTATCCTATTTATCCTGTCTGCTACGACAACAATTCTCGCTAGAAAATCTTTCACGCTATCCTCGGCAACTCGTACACTTATGCTTTCCCCAGAAGAAAAGGTTCTAATGGGGTTATATCTGGTGAACGTAGAGGCCAAGTCACAGGTCCTCTGAGTCCAATCCATCGTGCGGAATATGCGACATTCAAGAATTGTTGAACTGCATGAAATTACCGGCAAAAAAGAAATCACTTCAGAAGCGACGATTTTTGTTTACCGGTTGTGTTTCTAAAGTACTCTTTCCTGCTACTCTGAAATGAGAACTGAGAATTTTAGTGCTTGTATGCTTTTCGCTTGTGAGCACTTGTGATCTTCAGTTGTGTATTGGGATACGAACCAAATACCATCTGTTTTGAAATCCAAATTTGTAACATATTTTCCATCTTAGCCTTTTTGCTACTCGAGGGGAATGCGAACTTAGATTCCATAATGAATATTGTTAGTCTATAATCGGCGATCTCATTTTGTCAAAATCGTTTTTGAATACCCTGTTACGAAGTATTTAATTTTAGAGCATTGTTTAACTTAATAGTTAAATCTTAGAGCATAGTGTAACATAGTAGTCAAATTTTAGAGCATTGTGTAACATTTTTGTGCATAAATGGAGATTCTTAAATGCTGCCTTTTTTGGTATCCAGATGAATAAATTTGGAACAAATGTGGCCTTTGTATATAAAAAGGACTAGTTTACTTGGTTTAAGTGATCTTCATAGTTCTTAATTAGTCATTGTAGAAACAACCCATTACTCTCATAAATATCGACCCATTGTGAACCCATTACTCTCATAAATATCGGATTTTTAGATATTTGCTTCGTATTGCCCTTTCTTAAAAAGGAGAGGACATATTCTAATGATCATTTATTTAATTGCGGACCTGTGGATAATTCAAATAAACGACCACAACTATATGACCAACTCAAGTACAACAAGACTTACTAAAACTTAATCGTCATTGTTAATCTCAATACAAGATGTTTATAAAAGAATATCCCAAGTTTGAAGAGAGTGGCACAAAATTATAGAAGTTATAAGCTTTTTAGACAATTTAAATTAGAAACACAATTTTGAAGTTATAAAATTATAAATGTTCAATGTGACTACCATCTTTATCTCGAATAGTATCAAGTTGGGTATGAAATTCATCCCACATTTTTTTATTCAGCATGTTGGCTGTTAGAATTTAAATGGATGCAGTCATTAGCATTTTTAGCTATTAAATGTTCACTGATAGTGGCGAAAAAACGAATTTATCTTTTAAGTAGCCTCGTAGGAAAAAAATGCAGAGTTTAATGAGGTATTCATGGGAGCTTTTGATTCAGAGCAAGGTGTTTTTATTCTTCTCTGCCACCAATTTAAAATAACGGTTATTTATAATCTCAGTATCCAAGAATAGATTCGACGGTATGGAAAACATTGAGAAAACGATTGATTTTCGCATCTTATAAATTACAGCTGGTACACGTTCTTATTCCAAATGATAAAGAACAAAGAATTAATTTTTTGCAAGTTTTTCTTTGAACGAGCTTGACAAGAACGATTTCTTCATATCTAAGATTATCTTTAGCATTATGTAACCTATTACTTTACCAGCTATTGCCAACTGTAATAGTTGGTAAAGTTGTAGCTTATTACTAACTGCGAAGTCATCCTACACAATGCTTACATGTGGGTTACAGCTACCGTTTGTTATCTTCAATGCTTAACGCCCGTTTCTAGAGGGTGTCTTATAGAGGGCGAGCGTAAGAGGTCATTCACACAACTCTGTCTGTGTCTGAGTGTAAACGAGTGAGTTGACACTCGAGAGTAAGGATTTGATACGCTAAAAGTAAACTGCGCAGATCACCTGGGTAACGCGAAAGGATTTTAAAAGAATAAAAGGAACTGTTGCGTGTGTTTCAAAAAATCAGAAGTGGGATGAAAAAAAGTTTGTAAAATAAAAAGTTTTTCTACTCGTTGAAGTGGAACGCGATTCTCCGAAGGTTAAGGTGTTTTTGTGCCGTATCGTAAGTCGGAATTTCCAGCCCATTCTGTTGCTATTGGTATTACTTAAATATGCTACAGATTTGGCTGTTTCCATAGTTAGAAGAGGTCGGACAGATTTTTTCTTTTTTTTCCAGCAGCAATTCTATTATTGACTGGGATAATGTTCCTCTTTTGGATGGTGGTAACATTGTATTTTATCTTTTACATTACTACATTTATAATTCTTTGATCTTTTAAGTGTTATTTCTGATTAAATTTGTCCAAAAGGGTTGTGACGTTTTTGGTATTGTTACGGTAGCTCTTCAAAGCTGGAATATTCTTCTGTGAACAATCTGTATTATTCCTTACTAAATCTTAATTGCCGCTAGTGATTTCCGCTTGGAATATCGCCAATACCCTGTGATTTAAATATATTTTGACATAAATCAAAAATTTTCATATTAAGTTCATAATATTATACATTTTAACATCATTCATTTCGTTGAAAAATGTTCACTTTGTTATTTTTCAGGCCATGCATTTTGACTGTAAAAAAGTTTATTCACCTTTAGTGTACAGTAGCCATTAACTCATTTTTCAATGACGAGAGGCCCATAATCAAAATCTCCTCTATTCATAAAATCGATGAAATATGCATTATCTACTCAAGCAGCTACAAAGATAACAAAAAAAAAGTGAAATTTACCGTTGTTTTTTCTTTCGCGGGACTAAGTTTTCACTGTCTAATGTTCAACTCACACGAAACCTTTGAAATGACATGGCAAATGAAAGTAAACGTTTTACTTAGATGACTGGATAACATCCAAATGTCAACTGGTTCAACGAACTGTCTTTCTTATCGATCTTAAAAAACTTCTTTTTAAAGAATTTTGCTTCGGTTTATATATTTTATGTAATTATTCTTTTCACAGAAATATTTTCCAATATCGCTATAAAATAATAAATTTTTTTCATTTAGTTTATTTTTGGTATTACTAATAGAAAAGAAGAGACCAAGGCTGTTGACTCTTTTGAACCTTTATTCATAATAAATTTATTTTTATCTGCTTGAAATTTATCATATTTAGGATATCTGAGTTATTAACTTTTTCTGGGAGGGAAAAGGGCGTACAACAATATTGTTTGTTTAGAGAAATTGTTTTAATTAATTAAAAAATTCAAATTTTATTGATTATAATTGAATTTTTTGATACTAATTAAATTGTTTGAATTAAATTAAAATATAATAATATAGAAATAGGAAATTGTAAGTCTACGTGCGAATCTAAGTTGACTGACAAAATTCCTTTTAATAAATTTTATCAGCTGGCAGAAAGATTTTTTTTTTTTTTTTTTTTTTTTTTTTGCGAATTCAACCTCCTTTCTCCCCTAATAAAAATGGCATTTCGAATTTAGAACTCCATGAACATCACATAAAATAAAAACAATAACCTAAATGTCGATATGTTTATATATTATAACTATTACATGAATATGCATAGCATTTAAATATTTTCGTTCTTAAATCTCATATTTTAAAGCTTGTACATTGAGTTCATTCTAACGTATAACTCTAATGAAATTTATCACTGTTGGTAAATGAATATAAAGCATGTTCTCTTATTTTATGAATTCAAATTGATGGAAAAGACATTTCAATACTTTGAAGTTATTTTAGAGCTCTTGAGTTGAGCAGACGATTGTCATTAGTGCAGTAATCTGGCATCGTTTCAAAGAAAGGTAGCAAGATTATGAAAGTTGTGATAAGACGAATTGGCTTGCTTATGTAAAGCGACTTAGTGAAAGTTTGCTTTTGGGGACTCGGTACGCTTTGAACAATTTATTTTATTTGTAAGCGCGTTTAAAATTATGCTTGAGCATGTCATGTATAATGTTTCTTTTCAAGATAATGATTTCAAATGAAAATTTGGATGCAATGTTGATAAATAAGTTTTTTTTGGCTTCTTATAATATCAGAATGTTTTTGTGGGAAAAAATATATAAATAATTAGAACATATATTGAGAAATTATTAATGTAAAATGTAACTAAGGTTAGCTCGATAAATACACTACAAAAAAACAAAAAACAAAACGAACTATCAAAATTGCTGGAAATGTAGTCATTAAAAATTGTAAAACATTACAGTTAAGATTGAAATAAAATGAAATTAGTTTTCGAAATAAATATAAATAATAAGTAGTGTAGAATTACAGATGTATCTTAAAAAGAACGTTGTCATATCCCAAACTTTGTTTGTGTACATTTTTAAATTTAACTTCCTCCGTATTTCTAGTTCTCATGCATACAAAAATAATACATCGATTGAAAGATAGTAATTTAAAGAGTATTGATAGATAAAATAAAAAAAAATCGACTTTTTAATAATTTTTTCTTGGGGGAGGGGGGTAACGAGTCCCCACATCCAATTAACTTCATAATTCTGGATTACTCGTACGGTCAAATGACGATGTCGATATCTAAGCTGGCACCTCACTCTTTTCACATTCATGCTACTCTAACATGAAAATGTTAAACTGTTAGATTTAACGTGCACTAGCCACACTCGATATCATTTTTGGAATTATGAAACCAACTAGAAGAGAACCTACAATCAAACAGGGAGACACGGATCTACAAAAATTTGTTTTTTAAAATTTTTAGAATTTATATCAATATTACAATATATGTTTGTCCAACTTTTTAATATTAAAAAATATCTTCGTTGTCGTAAATTGAATGAAAAATAAATTTTGAGTAAACTTATAAGCTATGCTCAGAACGTTATCTTACCCCTTCACCCCCAAAGCATCTATAGTGACCAAAATCTTAAATAAAATTTACACAAACATGATACTTTTAGATCATCGGTAAAGAGAAAAGTTTTAATTTAACTTTCCCTCCTTATTCAGATAAACAGTTGAAATAATTAATATTTTTTATGTATTTCTCAGGTCTCCATAAAAAGTAAATAAGACGTTTAAATACTCGGATTCGTTTATTCGTTCCTTGTTCTGTCAACTGCTGTACTTAAACTGAAATATGCAATTGCAAGTTTCGTGAGAAATGACAAAGGACGCTAAAATAGAGACACTTAAAATTTTTTACTGAATTATGCCGGTTTTTTTTCGCTAGCGTGCCAGTGTCCTACAAAAAAAATCAGACTAGTAGTACTTCACATATAATTAGTTTCACTAATGATATCTAACAACAGTTCTTTATTAATGTTCGATTCTATACTTAACTATAGGGTTAAACGACCTGAGACTTGAATGTTTGCCAAATCGAATCTTATTTTTTGACTGTCCACTTTTCTATCTGTCCTGTGCAAGAACCTTTAAAAAGGTTTTGTAATTTCAATAAAGAAATATTTCCCCCTTTCGGCCGTTAAAATTGATTTAATTTAATCTGGTTAAAATATTGCCATCCGTATTATGTGCAGATCACGGCAAAAAAACATGACGCAATTCAGACTGGTTTTAAATTTTTTTTTGTTCACTGTCTGTTGTAGTTAAAATCGTGAAATATTGTCTACCCACTCAGTAACCAATTATTTATGTCCGTGAATTATAATAAAGCCGTCTTAGGTCGTTAAGTTTTATCGCGTACTATTTATCTTGATGTAATATAAGCAAGAATATTTTTAAGATAATAGTTGTTCTACGAAGGAAAGACATTGCAACACCATCTGTTTAATGGTTTCTAAGAGTTTACATTATAAAGGTCTCAGTTTTATATACATTTATCTTTCAGTAAGCTGACTGAAATCAAAATAAGCTTTCTTAAAAAAATTGTATAAAAAAATCCTTCATATATGTACTTTTAAATAACAATCTAACAAAAGTATCTATATTACATACCTTGAAAGACAAATTATGTTCCACCATTGCATATAAGGCATCTCTTTAGATTATTCTATTCTTAGGAGGAAAGACTTTTAAGGAAGGTGACATACAGGTTAAGTGCATTTATGGGCAGATCCGGGGTCAGTTATCGTAGTTTCTTGTTACCATTTAAGTCAGATTTGTATATATATACATATATAACAGCATAAAAGTTTTATAATCTTATTTTCTATAGTTCCCATAGTATATTTTTGAAAAGCGTGTTGGTTTTATATGTTGCCACATCACTGTTTTCTCAGAAATGCAACCAATCATTATTCTTAATGTTAATTTTGTTATGTATGATTTCCAAAGGCTGACATTTGAATCGGATTTAGCAAATAAGTATTGTTCCTGACTCGGATCTAGTTTTACTTATAATTGAGATAAGTAAAAGTTTCAGTTATATTCTTTGGTTTGGAACGCAAGTTAGTTACCACTCCACATTGATAATAATAGTTGAGTTGGCCGTTATTTGAATTAAATAAAATTCAATTAATTACTCTAGACTAATTGTTTAATTAATTCTTTAATTATTGAATTCAGATGTCTCAGATCCAAAGCACCGAAGAGGGGGACCACAATTCTTGTAAAGACTTATAGTGAGCTTCAGAACATTGAATCGAATATCAAACAGGAGTATCCTCTAACTGATTTCGCGATGATGTCAGGGAGGGCGTCATTTAGCATCATATCGCGCAAAAATATCAGCTAAAAACTTTCATTCATTTAAGGTAAACCTTTGAGCTATTGCCTATTGTTTTTTTGATTGTGGAAGATTGATTAGTGAGGTAACAATTCTGGAAACATCTTTGTTGTTCGATCTGGTTTTAGAATAGTGGTCTTTTGTGTACAGTGTTACTCCAATGCGATGTTAAAAACAAGCAGAATTATTCGCTAGAAATATATTTCTAGCGAATAATTCTCATTAACTTAATACCTTAATTAAAGAAAGTGAGAAAATGAATAAATTAGAATTAAGGTACACGAGAGAGACGTGTTCAACGGGGGGGGGGAAAGCTTGTTTTATGCGAAGTTTAAATAATTCTCACTTTATTAAAAAATTTACAGTGACAGAAGTTATATTTTATCTTTTGAGATAACTGTGTATTTTTACAAGGGATGTTCCGAAAGTAAGTTACGTTATTTTTTTTTTCACGAATAAAATTTATTGCATAAAAAATGAAGCTATGTCATCACTTTGCACTATTTTCGACATAGCCGCAATCGACACTAAGACATTTGTCGTAGCGTGTTATCAGTTTGAATAAACCAATCTGGTAAAACTCGGTGTCCTGCGATGCAAGGAATGTCGCACAGCCTGCTCCATCTCAGTATTATTTTGGATGGACCTGAACACGACCAATACACAGTATGGACGACACTTCTGACATCATTATGCACCTGTTCACTAACTCCCTGTCTTGTTCTCTAGTAGTGTTGTTTTCATTCGTGGACGTGGAGGGACGCCCATTTCGACCTTCATCCTCTATACTCTGCTTTCCATCACCGAACATGCGACACCAGTGTTCAATTATTTGATGAGACATGACCTGTTCACCATACACGGTTTATAGACGTTCATGGATGACTAATCCCACGAGTCCCATTCATAACAGATAGCAGCACGCACTTCCATTGCCAGCCATGATGTCAGTTACGCCTCGGTCACGCTGATCTGCTGCTACTCTCTTTTTTCCGTCTGTCTGAGAATGAATCACTTCTTCTCCACTGACGCTACTTCCGTCGTTGAACCAGCAAAGGGTTGGATTCTTATGACGGTTGTTTGTTTCATCAGGTGTACCATGCGCTCTTTAAAAAAATGACACAACTTTCGAGACAAACTCGTATATCTGTTTTATGTGAGTATAGAAAATTCCAAACATTATCTTAAATAATCATATATGAGGCGTAAATAATCAAAAACTTTATTTACATTTTTTAAGTCTTGTACTTCCTTTTAAGTACATATAGCGTAAAATTTAATGTATTCTTATTTTTAAAATTGCAAAATTTATAAACATAACGTTCTATACTCACTGAAGTGAATTGAATTTTCAAAAAATAACGTGAATAAAATCAAAAATTTTACGCTTCAAATTCCCCGTAGTTTTTGTACACAAATTATGCAACACTTATGTATTTATTAGAAAACAATCATGCTCATATTTTCTGAAATAATATCATTTTATGATGTGCAAAATATGAGCCCCATTCATAAAGTAGATCATGAGAAAAGTGAACCAGAATCCTTAAAAAAAAAATCCACATTTTGAGAAAATTGCAAATCCAGATATTTTTTCTCTGTGCCATGGCAAATGTGTATTCAATTTTAAAAATTTCTAGCCTTTTATTAATAAATATTTCACAAATAATTCATCCACCTAATCAGCGAAACGCCCTCTATTTTTAATAGCAAAATTTGAAGCATTTTAGTTTGTTTTAGTTATCTTAATATCATAGAAAAATAAATAAATTTGGCTTAATAATAACTCTTAAAATGAAATAAATTTAATGATGTTACTCTTCATCAATATTACAGGCTATTAAGCATGCTTATTATACTATTAAGCATACTTATATAAAGATCGGTCACTATGAGAAGATAGTTGGTTTTCGGTGAGCATTGTACTGTTATTGTTAAGCGAAGAAATGAAACACACTTGCACCAAGTGCTGCTGAAGAATTGTTGCTTTCGCAGTTGACAGTCTTATAGATTATTCTCCAGTTTTCCCTATATCGAAAGGAAAGCTTTTATCGAGGGGGCGGAGTCAGGGCTCTTTTCATTGTAGTCGATACATATATATTAAAGATATACGATATAGAAAGCTCAAACAAAAGGCGTAAGAAACTGTTCAGATGTATTGAGGATTATCTACCATTCTTAGATCCTGAGAAAAAATCCACATCCATCAGTCAAATCCACAAGAAGAATAGAAAATTTGCAGGATAAGTATTAAAAAGTGCAGTGTGTTGAAATTCAGTCGGATACCTTTAACAAGCAGTTCAGTAACACATGGTTTTACTAAGACTCTATCGATAAGCAATGACTTATGATATCACTCTTATACAATGGGGTATCTCAAGATTCTTTTTGTTTTACTGAAATTCAGATTAATCTTTTGTTTAGAGGGTGTAACGACGTCCTGTTAAGAGCAGACATTAATACCTTCCTTACACCCTTTTTCTTATATGAATCTCCATTTCTCGGGAAGTGAAATATTCCGGTTTGGAATTTTTATTGTAAGAGTTTATTTTCAACATCTCGCGGTAAGTGAGAGTAGCTGTGCGTTCAACGCTTTAATGGGTCAAATTTTAAGATATAAACGTTTTTTCTTCTTCTTCTGTAAGTAAGCAAGACAGGCAGCAATGAGCAGAGAGCTTAATCTACCGACGTGGATAGTTAAAAAATGAAGATAAACTTCTTCAGTTTATTGATATGGCCATGAAAGACAAGAAATGGTCAGAAAAAAAGAGCTACAACAGCGGAAAACACTTATCTTGACCAATATCTGTTTGATATTTTGCTCAATTTATATTAATACTATAACTCGCGGTTCATTTAACACATGGTTTAATAACCATGAATCCTGA
>BMAW01119744.1:787868-813478 GCA_019974015.1 Nephila pilipes
AAAAAAAAATCCACCGTAAGTTATAATTCGCATTTTTTTTTATAGAATGAAGCAGAGGAATCATATTCAATAACTACTAAATTAAACTGTATATGAGTCTTAATTTATGAGTGATTTTCGTAAAATATTCATTTTGAAAATGCTGAAATATTTTCCTTTATTGTTTTATTTTTACATCGTGTGTAAACTATATATTAGTTACCGCTCACACAGTTGGAATATTTTAAGAATTTTACGGAATACCTTAATTTCTTACTTTCGTGTGAAATGAAACTTAGAAAATTATGTTATAACAATAAAAAATTTCTCTTAAAGTTCTTGTTTGATTTGAAACATTAAATTCCCATAAAAGTTAAGTAATTTTGTGCCTCTGGGTTGATGCATTATTTTGATTTATATATTACTAAGAATCGAAGAAAGATGAAAAGAAAGAGAAATTTTACAGAAATTGAGGACAGTTGAGCGGTCAAAATATTTTAGATACCTTTAAACTATTTCTGTGGCCGCGGTAGCCTAGTGGTGATGATCGCGCACTTGCGGCCCGCGGTTTTCATCGAGTCGTGGATTGGAGCCTTGATTCCACTAAAGACCCGCCGGGGCTGATGCACGTTAAAGCTGTTGGGACTCCCAATGGTGTGTTGTGAATGTTTGGAGAGGTAAGTACCAGCTCAGATGTACTTGACCGAGGTTCAAAATTATGAGTTTGTCACCAGTAGCCCTCGTGTTGCTTCTCAGTGCGACTTTAATAAAGCAATCGCAATTTAACTATTTCCGCTTAATTTGGTTACCATTATAGCATGTTTTGGGCCCAAATGATTTTAATATTGCGGCGAATTTATATTATATAGTAATTCTTTTATTTATTCAATTCATTGCACAAAATGTTTTTATTACATTAAATTTACGAAGTGCCGAGGATATTTCATGTGTAAGTCCGAAAATTCCTTTTCACTCCTGAATAAATTTATATTAAGCATGTTAAGTAAGATTTGACAACCCCTACCCCCTCTTTTAACTTCAGAGATTTATATTTTAATCACGAAATTTAACTAAAATATATTGAACTCGTGTAATGCCATGTGTTTTATTTAATCTAGTATTAAATGAGAATCAAATATATGTATATAGGACTTGGGAGGAGGACTCACTCTCGATGAAGGATATTGCTGCGATTTGACATTTAGAGGAGTTTTTTTTTTTAAAATTTGTTTTGAGGACACCAAGTTAAAAATGGTGACTGAAGCTTTTTTTAACCACGCAAGGGACTTTTATTTTAGTTGGATCACTTTTGTGTACCAGATGACTTTTCAATTTTGTATTGTGTGCTTCAATTTTAATTACATTTATCTTAAATAATATATACAATTTAATAATTTATCGTTTGCTTTAATTTTAATTACATTTTAGCTTAAATTTATTCAATATAATACTTTATCGTTCCTTTAATTTTAATATCAGAAAAGTTTACTATTGTCCATTTCTCGATATTTCATCAATTACTTTAATTCTTATATTTAATTGAGTAATTTAATAATAATTATTGATAAAAAGTGCATCATGGGTGGCTAAATCTGTTCTTTTCAAAACTTAGTATATAACTTTTTTATTCATTATTTTAAAATTCTTTATAATTTCACCTGTTTGTGGCAATATTTTGAAATCTTATGATATCAATTGTGTGTGTGAGATCGTACTTTAATCCATAGATTTAAAAGTTTTAATTTCTTGTATTAGTTTTTTTACAAATTGGTTAAGATAAATTTATTTTGAAAGTGAATTTTTTTTATTCCATAAGCGTAATGTAAAACGATCATCAAATTATCGGTGCGATTTCCACTAGAAGATATTCTATGTGTTAAAATTTCCGCGAATTACATAGTATTGCTATGGATGAAGTAAACAATCAAGTAAACTAAATAATTTATTTTTAATCTGCAACAAAATTCGACCATTCTGGTTTTTTTGGCATAAAGATCTGTTCTAGAAAGTAAATCAAACAAAAGGTCCTTTGTTAAATGAAACATTAAGAGCGTAAACAACCAATTTCTGCGGCACATAGTTCGGCTGTTTTCCAAGTTTCTCCACAAAAAAAAAAAAAAAAAAAAAAAAAAAGAGAGAGAGTCGGGAACAATCGTGATTAAAACAGATGAGCTGTGCAAAACTTTTACGTCCGATGTGAAAATACATTGTGAACTGGTGATTAGGGAAAAAAAAATTCTGATGTCAAACAAAATAACGAGTGCAAGTACATGCATAAAATGTTGCTCCGTGTCACTTACACGGAATTTAGCTGGATCGAGGAAGAACTTCATTGCTGTTTTATTTTTGTGCTTTGTGACGTTATTGTTTGCGTAAAAAGGAAATGGAATACATTCCTAGATGAATAATAATTTTGCAAAGAATGTTGAAAGTTATTGTACTAAGATAAGTGCACAATTTATAGCACGTTTGGTAACGAAATATAATGAGTTGCATTTTTTATTGTTAATGTAATGAGAAAATATTCCTAAAAATTCGATTTTATCCCCGACATTTTTAGCATTTTTTTTTTTTTTGAAAATAGAAAGTATTATCTTTTTAAATAAAGTTATTATTTTTTTCTCTCATTTTTATTTTTAATGGAATCTTCCTAAATGTGTGATTTATATCTACGGGTATTAATTAGTATTAAATTTATTTATTTTTATTTCTATAACATTTATTATTATTCTAATGTTAGAGCTTTCTTAGAAGAAATGAGGTTTGATTAATTTTTAAAGTAATATTTTAACTTATAAAACTTTAGAAGACCTCTATCAAAAATTAATATTTTACTATGATTATTGAAAAGGGATGTTTCGGATTTTTAGTTTCTACACACACATATACACATATACACGACGTTGGTTCAGATAGAAAGTAGTATTTGTATTTGAAGACATATAGCATCATAAAGGTGAATTATTTTACCATTGAATTCTACCGTCTGTAGTATCATAGCCGAAACAAATTTGACATTGATTCATAAGTTAATTTACTGCCGCTTGAATTGGATTGCTGCCCCGTCGAGTCGTCATCGTCATATTTACCTGGATTCATCATTATGCATCAGTAGTCAAGGAAAAATCGAAACGTTGGTTGCTTCCACAGAATATTTTTCAAAAAAGGCGAAGATGGTCTTATCGGCTGGAAAAGTTTGACGTAGAATTTTTGAGGCGCGAAAGGTGTTGTAAATACAGGTTACGTTTATTTTAAGTTTCTCAAATTATTCGAACGATGCTTAAAGAAACTAAATTTTATTAGAGAAGAAATAGAAAGAAAATAGGTTTTCAATATGAATTTGATTCTTCGGAATAAAAAAATGGAAATTAAATTATTTTTTTATGATTATACTATTTCTATTTCATCTAAACGTGAGATGATGCTCACATTTTCAAATTTTAATGAGTTCGAATGTTTATCACGTGATAAATTTATTTTCATTATGAAATAGAATAATCGTATTCAGCACATAAGCAGAACTTACAAATTTTCAAAATCTTTGCTTAATGCTTAGTAAAATATTACTTAAAAATATTATATTATTTTATTATATTTCTCAAAAATGAAAAGTACTTAAGTACTTTATCAGTGGTATTTAATAAAGCTGCCAACATCACCAAACATTTGTCTGAATTATTTGAAGATTATTTACTCATTTAAGCTTAACATAACTGCCACACATTACCTCCTTCAACGTCACGAATGATACAGAAATTAATTAAATTTGTCTAGAACTGAGGATCTTGGACAAAGAACTAACTGTACAACGATTTAAATTTCTTAAAATTTCTTTTTCGGTATTTGGTTTCTTGCCAAAGTCAATTGAAAAAGACAACGATGAGAGATATTAATCATCAGATGTTTAATCTAAGAAATGTTTCGAGTATTTTATTTAGCATGTTTCACTAAACTTAGAACGAACTCTTCAAGAACAGCTGTGAGATCGGTTATGATTAAGCGAGGTTAATTGTTTTGCATTTAAAGTTTTTTCCAAGACTGAATTCAAAACTAAATAGTAATTAGATTTTATGAAAACTATTATAATTTTTTTTTTGAAATTTTGAGTTCCTTTTTTTCTTTTATGTTCTGTTATTTTCTTAAATTCTCCATACAATATGTTTCTTATTAAATATTGAAATTCGTTTAAAACAAGTATTCCTATCGGGAAGCAGAATAAAATTTTAATTAAATTCTTGAATTATTTACATTGCAATCAGAGCCTAAAGTTAAAGCATAAATTAAACAAGATTTAATTATAATCCATTTCCGAATTATGTTTTGCACATTTTTTATATTTAAAATGTTAGAAAAGGTACACTTTTATGATATAGTTATATATATGTGTGTGTGTGTTATACAATTTTTTTTACAGTGCAAATAAAACATCATGGTTCAGATAATTAAGTCCATAAATTTGCCGAAAAATCTTTTTATTCCATTATTGTTGTTCATTGAGAGAGAGGCAATAACATGATGATACAGCGCAATGTCGGCCTGTAAGGCTAAAGTGAAAGTCCGTACGAAAACAACAGAACAGAAAGAGCCTTTTCACTGTGTGTGTTCGTTTTTGATACGGATTTTCTGGGACGTTTTTCAGTCACGTGGTAGTCATATGGGTCTCACGTGGTCTAGGTGTAGGGATTCTTAGGGACTTTAGCTGCAGACAGAAAGTCTAGGAGTGATTATTTCTGACAGATTTACGACTATTGGGAAGCGGATTAAACAAATTTTATGAGCGCGTAATTTTTTTTGTAGTAAAAGGATAATTTAGAATTGGATCAGAACATAGAAATGAATTCTTTACTTTTGAATTAGAGAATGGGAAAAATTAGGAACTTAAATTGTTATTCATGAAACTATTAAATTAAAGTTAAATCATTACGCGCGCGCACACACACGCACGCACGCACACACACACACACACATATATATATATATATACCGGTTTATATTCAACAAATTGAAGTGGTCCTTATTAGTAATGAACGTTTGATTTTATTCAACGATTTCGGAGTATTTTATGCATTTATAATTCCAAACCACACATTATTCCAAGAAATAATGCGTTGATCATACAGCAAGTGTTTCCAGAGAGAGAGCGAGAGAGCGTTAGATTGATCAGAACCTATAGATATGAGGGAGAAGAAAGGAAGTTCCCAGAAATAATTTGGGAACTCAGTATAGTTGAAATTGGAAGAAAATGTTTGGGTTTAAGAATAATTGAATAAAAAGAAAAATTATAAATTTAATTTAACTTCATCTTTCTTTCTCACACACCCTAACATACATGAAAATTATTTTTACATGCATAAAAGCACGAATTTCTCAAAAACTGCGAACTATAATTTTGGTAGTATGATGCATAATATTATAACTCACAAAACAAAATGAAAATGTTTTAAAACATTGCGCATGATATTAAACTGTAGTATGAGACGATAAAAATGACAATAATATGTGACAAAAACTATTCAGGAAACATTAAGGCTTTTGAATTTTATGTGGTATGTCATTGCTCGTGATTTATACACACATATTATAACGTGATTAAATGCAGACGATAATGTTGTTCACTACAGTTTGGGAGGGGAGGATGCTAAGTTAAACACCTTTAGCAATGCGGTTTTCAAGGCATTTATATCTCTACGAAAAGGATACCTATGTACTACTGCTTTCCCAAAATAGTCTTCTTAAGTTTTCTATTGTGTTCACATCAGGAAATTTTTCCGGTCACGGTTTTCGCTCAGTGACTTCACTTTCAACGAATTCGCTGTCTAGGTTTGCTCGTTTAGTAAGGTTTGAAAGTATTATTGTCCATAAATAAAAAAAAAATCATATCCACATACATCTCTGAAATGTCTTACAAAAAGTCGTAAGACCTCATCCTGATACCTCTGGCTGGTCACAGATGCTCTGTTCAAAACGTGTAGGGGGTGTACGTCCATCGAACATTATACCACCCTTTATCATCACACTTGCCCTGTTGGAATGGTAACATTACGTAATGCTCAAAGGAAGATTTCGCGTTACTAATTATCTTTGGAAATAAAAATCTTAAAAAATCCGAGGTTAAATTAAACTTTGATTCATCAGTAAAGAGAACATGGGTTCTCTGGTGTTCACAGCAGATTTGATATTCATTGCACAAACTCAAGCGGTTTCACTTCAGTTGTTG
This sequence comes from Nephila pilipes, assembly GCA_019974015.1. Taxonomy (NCBI): domain Eukaryota; kingdom Metazoa; phylum Arthropoda; class Arachnida; order Araneae; family Nephilidae; genus Nephila; species Nephila pilipes. The sequence goes on from BMAW01119744.1 coordinate 794,065, forward strand.
AAGGCAATGAAACACACTTTTGGCATAAAGGTTTTTTCATTAACCCATCTTTATACAGTTTCCTATGACACAACTGTTCGAATGTCGATTGCAAGATCTAAACTTAATTGCAGAGTAGTGTTCTTCCTATTACGAAGGGCAGTTATTGCCGATCTTGAGAAACAGTTTTTATATGTTCGCGACTTTTTCTTGGCAACTCTTCGTACAGTTCCAGAGTTACATCTGTTATAGAGCTCTGAAGTTGTTTCAATGGCGAAGAGACTGTTTGTCATGAAATAGTCGCATATCTCGCTGCTTCCATGATTGTCTGCTCTTCTAAGCGACTGATGATTCGCCACTTGACAAATTTTTCTAAATGATACGTCGGAGTCATAACAAACCGTTTTAAGACCTCATATACTGAAATCAAATGCTGTATTGCAGACATTCATTTGGGCAAAGCGCCTGATTCACCGTCGTCGTATGATGTAACACAATGCTTTGCATGTCAGAAAACTATTTGATAACTTTTGATTGGATAATGCTAATTAGGTTTGTCTGTCAAATATTCCCTGCAAAAATAGATTGCACCGATTAGATATTTCGTTGAATATCATTATTTTTGAGTATGTAAAAGTAATTTTGAAAATTAGAATATATATATATATATGTGTGTGTGTGTGTATTAGGAGCATTAGTATATTGATATATATCGGGATGATCAGCTACACTCTATTTTTGGAAGACACATTTCAGTGAAGGAATATTTGAAAGAGCCTTTTATTCAATGTTGCCAAATGGAAATAGTAAAATTTTCTCAGATTGCACTTTATTTTTCCTCAAAATGGCACATTTTGTGAATTTTCACTCTAGACTGTTTTCAAAATAAGACAGTGGCATAATTATTGAATTTTAGAATCGGGGGGTTTGGAACAAAAATATTTTTTAAACCAAAGAGTGCTCGCTGAGACTTATCTCAGTTTTGTGTTATTCATGTTGTTGTGAATGTTTGTATTCGATATATTTATCAAAAATAAGCTTCGCGGTCATTTTTTAACTGATCTGCATTTCACTGAACTTGAACTTGTGCGAAATGCTCTAACAAGTCTATCAGCCAAACTTTCAGCTGCTATAACTGCTGAGGTGGAAAACATTCGTAAAGCATCCACAAGCACATCTAACTCTAAAAAATGTTTGGTAGAATCAGAATAATATTTTTTGTGCGCTTTCGAATAACATTATTCAAATTCAATTTGTGCCGAGCCTTACAATGAAGGACCTCGAAAGCTCAAGAAACGCTGGAAGAAATGAACAACTCTAGGTTTTGACTTTGTACAGAAGTTTTAGGAATTAAATTAAAATGGAAATTTCTATATCTTTATTATTATATAATAAAAATTAAAACTTTACGATACTTAAGATTACTTCAGTATAAGACTTCCTGAAATTTAACAAATCCACATTAATAGCTGTAATGTACAATATTTTGTACAAAAGGATCAATTAATGTAGAGAATAATATATATAGATATCTCGGTTATTTCTTAGTAATAATAATGTAAACTTAACGATACCCCTCGTATAGTATATACTGCATTACCAGGCCTCTCTCTCTTTGACAGAGATTCAATGTCTCGAGACTTATTGATGATAATAAGGTGCAGTAAGGTAAGAATTTTACACGGACACAGGAACAGGTAGCTAGAAGTGTTTACTACCAAATATATGAAGTTTCGTATTCAATTACTTTTTTTCAACCTATGAACACGCCTAAAATTCTATGTATCTCAAATGAGATGTTCGTTTTCTAGCACACGAATGTTTAGATCCACTGTCAAATCGTACTACTTAGATTCAAATTTTTGAAAATAGGTAGTTAGTATTTAAAATGTATACCACTCATAAAAGAGTCTTGCTTGTGTCAAAGAATAATTTCATTAAGTTATTTACTGGTGCTCGTGTCTTGCATAATCGGACTGCATTTTATAAATCTCGCTACAGAAGTCTCTGTTGAATCAAAAACTTTTATTTGGATCGATTTTGGTTATTGCTTGTTAGATTAGATTTGCTGCCCTGGTAGCCGAGTGATCGTGGACTCGAGCGGGCGATATGAGTTGATTTTGTTGAATGACGTGAGTTGGTGCACAGGTTTTGGGGAAACTGAGCTTCTACGTTTTCACGCGATATTGAAAATTCAAAGAGTGAAACACTAGCTCAAATACTGTCCTCATCTCTTGAACGGGATTCAACATTACGAAACCTGTCTCTCGCCAAAATCTCTTATATTAGTCTTAATGCCGTCCGTTAAGACTAATATAAGATCCTTTTAAATTGTTAACTATGTCAAGTTCTCCTTTAGTGTAGTTTTCGGTAGTATCTGAAGACAAATATCCAGTGCACAAATACAGATCTGGAATTATTCTCGTCATCTAACTGTGAATCAGAATTTTACAATATCCTTTTCAAACGACAATGTGCAATTCTTGTGTAGTGTTTATTCAACTTCTTTATATTATAATTTACTACTTGTAGACATCTAACACACTTGCAAAAAGCGTAATAAGTTTCATGCGGATATTTTGCTAGTGTTAAATCGACTTCTTTATACGATTGCATACAACCCCTTAACTATCCACTGTACTTGCAAAAGTTGTTACTTTCTTGCGGAGCTTTTGCTTGTGCAATGGATAATATATAGGAAGTTTGTGTTGCACAACTGTAACAAATTTCTGAGGAAATCAAAGAAACCATTCGCAAAAATCTCTATTATTTTATGCATGTAGAGCTTCTGTAATTAGTGCTCTTCAGTGACATTATTTATGGTAGGAAATACTGAACACACATATCTATTATTCTGAATAAATCATATTTAAGACATGATAAACATAATAACTGACATGGTCATTCTGGTATCATTTACTGCATTCGTCTCATACATAATTACTTATATTTGAAGGATTTCTTTTTGTTATGAAATAAATTCATTTTTTCTTGTTTAGTTTTCAGTATAATCGAAAATGAAATTAGTGTATTTCTTTATTTTGTGAATTTTCAATTATTATTATTATTTTTGGCAAATACGTGTGATTTCAGTGTTTTAATGCTAATCAACATTAACTGAAACAAAAAAAAGCAGTATTAACCTTGACTCATAGTATGAGAAATTGGGTCTGTATGTTAACAGCCAATAGCACTCCAGTATGGTTGCCATGGATCGACCGGTCGTTACTACCGCTAAAAGTTTGACTATGGGAAATTAATGCTGAACACGCAGTGAGTTTCTATGGGTGTGAGCGGATCTATTGTTCGACTGTCAGCTCGGCATAGCTGGAAGTTGTGTTAAATTCGGTATTTTACCTAATTTTGAAGCTTATCGAGACATCTTTGAGTAATTTAGAAATTTAAGTGGCTCTGTTTTTGGATATAAATCGGTATAGTTACTTATTTCAATTATATTTTTTCCTCGGTTGAAGATTCATGTTTAAATAAGATTTGATTTTCATTCGTTAGAAATAATTTGTTTGAATAATTAATAATTCGTTAGAAATAATTAGTATCCAACCACGATATTTTTAAATAATTTGTCGTTTTTTTTTAAATTGATTTTTGAATTTTTTTGTTTCAAATTTATTGTAACACAAATGAAGACAGAGAAAACACGTTGGAGTCGAAGTCTGGGATGTTTGGATTGCAAAAGGGTAAGCTTTTAATTTTGAAATAATCTATGAATAATAATGAATTCAACGGTTAATAAAGAAATCTGTGGCATTATTTTTACACAATTTCAAATAACCTATTTTTAGAAGTAAAGGAAATATTTGAACATTTGTATGATTTTATTTTTAGTTCACCGAAATAATTTATCTTTTAAAAAAATCGAATAATTATAGTAATAAATGTTGAATTAGTAGAAATTCTACACAAAAATCTGTAACATTACTTTTGATTTTATGAAAAATTTGATTCGTATAGTTATTTCAGATTAATACAGGGTAAATGAGAATATATATTGGAAGCTTTTAGTTTCTCATGTTTGTTCTGTAGATTTTCTATATAATAGGGTAATATAATTATACAAATTCACATTACAAAGGGAACAAACTTTTTGTACCTCACAACGAGAAAGGCAATCAATCCACCAAATACATACTGTTCTGCTTTTATTTTGACAAATAAATTGCTATCATAGCTAAGTATTTAATCATCAACATTGCTTAAAATTGTTAAGCTCACGATTTATCGAAATCTTTAAATTGATCTAATCTGTAAATTTATTTAAATTTATACTCTTTCATGCGGATGTTAAAAAGTCAAAGATAGGTTTTAAATATCGGGGAAAATGAATCATAGGTGATAAAGCTCTCTTGAGTTTTTAAATTTTGAAACCTGATATAGAATATGAGAAACAATTCTTTCTACTTTAATAGTAACAAACTGATTTTTTTCGCATTTGTTTTTCGAATGCATTATATTGGCGTCTCTGAAGTTTGTTCTGCTTGATATACGCGACTCCAGTTGTTAAATTACGAAGTCCGTTGCCAATAGTCCCCGTGTTGCTTCTAAATTCGACGTTAACAAACAATGAGTTGTCGTGTAATCTAAATCTCCGATGTTGAAATCGATCTGTGGGCTCGACTCTACCAGAAACCTGCTGTACGTTACTAGGAAGGCTATTATACGTTAAATGGAACAGAGTTTCACATTCTTAATGGTGTGGCGTGGAAGCTAGGAGAGTGTGGTACTAGCTCATGGGGAGCTTACATTACTTGACTGTGTCTACGAATTTCGAGTTCCGTTGCTAGCCAACGAGCCGCGAAAATTATTAAAAATCACAAATGAAATTATTTTAAGAACGAGTTCAAAAGCTCAGTAAGTGTATATGTAAAATCAAGACATTTTTCATTGATTTTACTATTGTATCATTGTTATAATAAATGTTTTATTAACTTTAAATCCCTCCCGTGTTTAAATGAATATCATGAAGTAACTAATATGTTACTTTAATTTTTATTTGTGACAGTGAATTTTTCTTGCTTTCATTTTTTTAAAAAAAGCAAAAGTTTCATGTATGCTTTATATAGTATTCTTTGAACCATCATCAGCCTCAGATGTTTGCATTCATTCAAATATGTGTGAGAGAAAAAAATTGTATTTTTCGAAAAAAAAAAAAAAAAAAAAAAATGGTTTGAAAAATTCTGTATACTTTACATTTACAATTGACGAACTTCAAGAAAATCTTACAATTTTGCTAAAATAAAATATAGTTTATATAAAAATCTAAAAGCCATCTAGAGTAAAATATTTGTTAGGTTGTATAGTTATATACACTCTGTATTTCTTTAGTCACAGAATAAAATTAAAATTTAAAACGCAACAGTTACTTATATCGCGAAGGAACTAACATAGGCATGCAATAAAAAAATGGAGCATCAAATATAAGTAAATATGTTCATCACCCGCGTTTTTTTTTTTTATCCTTGCTGACCTCTCTTAAGTTCAGAACTTCAAGGTCAAAGAAAGGGCTGGTGTTCTTTTCACTTGCTAATGAACTTCAGTTTGTCTATCCTCCTGCTCTTGCAGCTAGCTGAGTCGAGACAGAAGCAGCAACATGGTGGAAGCTAGTGTCGGTTGTTTACACAAGCGCGCAAATCTCTTCCCTTGAAAACTTCTGTCATTTACAGCTACGACCTTGACATGTTGGGATCCTTTTTATCACTGCCAAACAAACTGAAATAGCAAAACGATGAATTCGAATAATTCCGCCAATCGCGGCGCTCCTGGACTGTTGCCAGATGGGAGAAAACAAATTTCCTGATGGTTTGTGAGTACGTATCTGGATCAACAAGGGAGCAGGCATGAAAACAAAACAAAACAAAAAAAAAGCAAGCGTAGTAGAGGGCGGATTACGTACGAACGATTTGTTTATTCCTCCTATAATTTATGCACGATGTAAAATGAACAGCCGTGAATCTGGGCTTATTTAAATTACGCACTTGTGTTGTTTCATCTGTGCCGAAGCTGCGTTGTATGTGTACGGTTTTTGTTTTCGTTGGTTTTAAATTTTGTACGGGTTCTGTTATTGTTTTCATTGAGAAATCAATTTTGAGAGCGCGTTTGTTTGTTGGTTTTATTTGCGTCTAATAATAGCTATCTGTCTTAAAGATATTGTTACTTTTCTTCCAACGTGAAAGAATTTTAGAACTCTTGTTTTTCAAAATGCTCTGAATTATTCCTTGTACATATTTGGAAAAAAATATTGCAATTTCATACTGACTTTGTGAGAATCTACCAGTTTTTGTCGATGGAAATGGAATCGTTTGTTTATTTAAAATGTTACATTTTTAACTCTAAAATACCTGCAACCAGACTAGTAATAATTGAAAAAATATGTTTCATTAATTTTTTAGTGACAAAACAATAAGTAGGTTCTATCTTTAATGTTTAGTTGGATTAAATCCAAGTTTGGGTTCCAAAATTGGCTTCTGACAGACATGCCTCCTACTAGTTTTTTTTTTTTTTTTTTTAGCTGCAGCGAATCATTATATGGCTTCAAGTCAGTGCTTTAAAATCCTAATCAGTATATCGGAAGAAGTTTCTGTGTATCTTTCGCTTCATTTGTTACACGAACAACTGAATAACTTTTCCTGAAACAATGTGATAATCCATATATTGTGCGATTAGTGTTGCATTTGTTTGTGAATTCGATAGTTTTAGTAAATTGTGATGCCAACGCAACGTCACATTTAAAAGGGAACAACACTGCATGATTTACATGGAACCAATCACTTTAAAATGCTTTGCAACCATCATTAATTGGTCTTGCGTAAGTAATTTAATAACATTTCATTACAGGTTTTAAAATCACATTGTTTTAACTATAATTCAGTTTTATTCATGCATATGGGAATAAATTTCTCTCAGTTCTTTGAATTTTTTTTTTTAATGGAAATATTATAGCGAATTTATGTTGTTCTAATATATATAATTTTTGGTTATATAATTGTGAAAAAGATGGCTGACCTACTCAAATGCTCTTATTTTCTTTGAAGATGAAAATTAAATTTGAATTTCATAGAGTGAGCTATAAGTTAGTAAATATTTTTGCTCGAAATTTTATCTTTCAGCTTTTGAAAAAAAGTTTTTGAATTTTCATTCAGTCGTTTATGTTCAATTTATCAATTTTAGAATGCAATCTTAAATTTAATCCAGCCCAAACATTACAGTTAAAATTTACTTATTGTTTCTTTTATATCAAAATGAAATTCAATGTATATTCTAACCTTCAAAGTGATCGGGAATTAAATTTGTGTATTACGAATGAGGAGCGGTTACTAAATCATGTCCCAAATTAAATATTATATTTCAGAGTTCTGCTCAACTTAACAAAACTGGATCTTAATCCGTAATAACACTTGTCAACAAGATCTGAATTAAGTATTCACTCTTAGAAGATAACTTTCATCTTTTGCACCAGTATCATGCGCTCAATAACTTTGCTATCTTATCTATCATTTCTTATATCTTGTGCTTCCAATTTCTATCTGATGATTTTCTATGTACTACACTTTTTATACAGTGAAGTTAATTTCATCATTCCCGGTTTTTTCACAAGGCGAGGTTCTCAATTCTAGGATTGTAATTAAGTCGTCCAAAAGGTTAATTTGAGTTAAAAGCGCGTGAGAACTCGTTACAAGCTGTGAACGAATCATTGCTTTTTGGAACGATTGTATCAAATTACATTAGTTCCCGAAATATTCCCTAATATTAAGCCGTTGCAAAACTAGTTTCAGGGAAACCGGTTAAGCAGAGAATTGACCCAAATTTTGATGCTGATTAACCGGTGTTTTGGTTTGGTGCTATGCACGAAAATTTAACAAATTGTGTAACGAAATTTGAAAAGAAAACAAAAAATGAAAAAGTTCTGTACAAAGTTTTGCAAAGAAAGGATTTAGCCTCACAATGTGCGTTTTTTTTTATAATTATTATCAAGTTACTCAATTAAAGATAAGAATTAAAGTAAGGGATGAAATATCGAGAAATGGACAATAGTAAGCTTTTCCCGTATTAAAATTAAACCAAACGATAAATTATTAAAATGAATATATTTAAGCTAAATGTAATTAAAATTAAAGCAAACGATAAATTTTTAAATTGAATATGTTATTTAAGCTAAATGCAATTCAAATTGAAGTAATCGATAAAAAATTGAAAAGGGATCTGGTACGCCAAAAGTGATCCAACTAAAACATTAGTCCCTTGAGTGGCTAAAAAGTTGCAATAAGTTGGATCGGGTATTCTCATCATCAGGTCAAATCGTACCCAAATTAAGATCGAGGTTAAATGACGTACTGTGAAATCAGTTTTCAGCTAGAACATTTAACGACTATAATAATGCTAACTGTACAGGCTTGTTATTTTAGTCTTCAGTGTTTAGATGACAATCAATACCACGAAAGTATATGTCATTTACTTCAAAAATGAATTTATTTCCATTTTTATTGCAAAACTGTCAATTTTCATATTTTTGTGTGTGCCGAAACTACGTTTTAAAACTGTTTTTGGCTTTAATAAAAATAAAAACTGGAGGGAAAAAACATTTGGTTTGTATTTTACTCAGGCTGTGCAACCACCACTACAACTCAATCCTAAACTACAGTGGAACAAAACCATTGCAGTTTCCTATTTATTGTTTTTTAAGTGATAAATTAAGAACCCCCTAACAATCTAACAAGGTTGTCTGTCAGGTACTAATGACAGAAATAGGTGTTTCCATCGGGACAAAAAGGAAATGCCTGAGTACCATTTTGTAATACAACCCTTCTAACTATGCCTTATAAAAAGGATTCCCGTTGATATTTGGATTATTATTTTCGTCGAACAGAGGAAGTTGCCTTGTGGTTTTTTTTTTTCTCTATCTCTTCCGCTGTGTGTGGAACACCCGTTACTTTCGTACTGCATGAGAAGGCAGGTGTTCCCCGTGGACGTGGTTGCCATCTGTAGAACGATAATGATGATTAGAATGAGCTGTAAACAGGAAGAGCGAAATCGTTTGTGTTATGGCGCTTCGAATAGCAAATTCGAACGCACGGTGTTTGCTTTTGAAAATGCGGATGAATTATTGTGGATGTTTATTATTAGATTTATTTATATTTAACTAGGATTATTTTAACAAGATTATTTTAGGATGTGATGGTTAATTTATAGTGAATGGAAGTTTATAGAAGAGAAATAGGTTGTGATAGTTTGGCGCATATATTGAAATAAAAGGAAAAGGGGGAAATAAAAGAGTATTTCACGATTTAAAATGTGTTGCAGGATAGATTTAAATTTACTGTAGCATACATGAAGCGTTTGAAGCATAAAATGCATTAGTTTTCCTAGCATTGAAAGAAATCCATAATTTTTAATAATCAAGCAGAACAGTTTTATATGTAGAAATTATTAATATACCTCTTTTAAAAAATAAAATTTTCATTATTCATCCTTACTTTTTTTTTCTTCTGAATCTTCAGTATTCCGATAGAACGTAATTTTTTTTGTTGACCGAATGAAGAAGAACCATTATCAACATTTATCTTCATAAGTTACGGCTGAATTTTTTAAGCAAATGCTCTCAAACTGATGATGCAGTTAGTTTAAAGCAGCAAAGTGAACACGGCCATGGGAAATATATTTTTAACCAAATGTTTAATAGGACTGATTACAAAAAAGTGATGGCGCCTGTTGCCATCTTGTACAAAACTTTAAGTTTGTTATATTCTGATTTGTATTGTTCTTTGTAAAATATCGTAATAAATAAACTCCTACATATTTTTTAAAGTATTTTTGAAGATTTTGTGGAGAAAGGAAGCGGCATGAAAAAAAAAAAAGGATATTTTTGGTTTGGTTTGGTTTGATTGACGTCGCACTGAGAAGCAACACGAGGGCTATTGGGACGGACCTCATAATTTCGAACATCGGACAAGTGACGAGGACTACATCTGAGCCGGCACCTCCCTCTCCTAACTTCCACACTACGCCAATGGGAGGACTTTGAGTCTCGACAGATTTAACATACATCACCCCCGCTACACGGCGGGTCTTTGGTGGCATCAAGGCTGGAATCCACGACTCGACAAAAACTGCCTGGACCATGACCACTAGGTTAACGTGGCCACTAAAACAATTGGGGGGGGAGGAGGAACACACTTGTACATACACATATGTATGTGCGTATGTGTCATAAGTTAATATTTGTGTATGTGATAAATTCAGCCTCTTCTTTTATAAACTTATTATTTTTAACTCCAATCTTCTCATGTTAAAACCTTTCACTCTCGAGTCTCGCGAAGCCTGTTAGCTTCCTAAGCCTCAATCAGGGAAAATTCTCATTCTTAGGTATTTAAAAAAAACTAGTGTGTGTTGGGGGAGGGCTCTGCTAGCTGTCCATTTTTCTTGCTGTGCGATTTATTGTGTTATGCACATCACTTTGTGTGAAGTTTATTTTCGTTGCCGTTTGGATGTTTATCTGCTACACTGTTCTATTCTACCTGTAATAATTAGATGCCTTCGACTTAAATTAAAAAAAAATTATTAATAAATATTCTTCATGAATATTAAGGATAAAAGTATGTTAGAAATTTGATATATAACATTCCAAGATTTGCTTTTCAAAACTAGGAATCTGACATTAATATGACATGCATAAAATAATTTATTCATATGCTATTATTTATCCTCGTAATTTTTTTCTGCTTTTCTGTTTTATAATATATTAGCTATTTTCTTCCATACTCAGATAACAAAATATGAGAAATCTAGTCAAATTTGTCGTTCCAATTTTTCTCGTAACTGCTCTATTCTCTTCCATCAAAGTCGTCTCGTTTTTTAAAACCATGTGTTGGAAATCGTTTCTTTTCTTTTCCCCCCTGGAGTTATTCCAGAACACGTGAAAAATATGTTTATGAATCATAACTCAAGGTTTCACTTTAGACAGGTTGAAGACTGGTTTTAAGGTTGTTGAGGCTTAAAAATAGTTTCATAGAACTGTCATTAAGTTGAGCTTATTTTTTCAGTTTTCTGATTATTTACTCTAGGGCGTTGAGTTAACTCTTTCGCAGCTAAGGCCTGAACGACATATGCCAAACAAAAAGCAAATATTTGTTTTACTTAAATTAGTATTGTTTATAATTGCTGAAACCAGTCATCACTCTCGCTTTACACATTACTTATAGTTTGAAGGCTTAAAATTAAGATTTTTAATGTAACGTAGCAGATTTTTGCTTTATACATATTAATGAAATACGTTTTGCGGCGATCACAATTACTAAGTTCATAAATGGTCTCCCTTATATCTGGACAAGATCCCGTTAAGAGTCAGGTGCACCCGTGTGAAAGGCTAAACGACGTTTCTGGATCCCATTAATTTTGAGGTGAAGTCAAGACCTTATAGAATCTGATCTCCTGGGAATCAAAACAAATATTTGCTTTTGTAGCACCAGATACTATTTTTACAACGTTTTCATGTATTTCACTTGGTCTGTGTCTGTCTGTGTGTGTATCAGTGTGTCATCAAATTTTCGATCATTCATTTAACCAACTTCCCATCAAGCTAGTGCTCCGAAACTTTGGGAATCGTTCTTACTCGCCTAACAATGCAATGTTTAGACATTTGCGACAAGTTTTAACTAATATTTCATTAATTTTTTTTTTTTTGGCTACAGCAGTACTAGGATCGATAAATCCTTCGGGATCAAGGCTGGCATGGCGAATAAATGCTAACCTTTGTTGGTATTTATTCGCCATTAAAAATTGAAATTAATTTTTTAAATCTTTAACCATATAAAAACTTTGGTGTTTATCTCGAATTTTTTCAGGTGCAATTTCCTTCCCCGGATTAAGGCCACCAGTGAATAATATCTGAAATAATAAATTCAGCTATCCAACCAAAAGAAAAGATTGTACCCCGTGGTTTTAGAAGAGGCGGGGCCAGTTTCATTACACATAGATTTTCCTAACAGAAGGGACATCAGGGATCTCCAGAACGTTCGACTAGAACACAGTGTTCGAGAACATTGTATTACTTATTCTAGCGTATGACTAGTATCTAAAATATGTCGTATTTGCATAGCAAATGTATGTGCTACAATCACTGTGTGATACTGTAAATATAGTTTTTAATTTTCAAATAAATTGTTTAATTGTGTAAATAGCATACTCTAGGTATCCTTTTAGCGCAGCCTACACCAACCAGCAGCCGAAATGACTATGCGGCGGCTCTCTTCAATGACGACAGAAGTTGAAATGATGTAATAATTAGCTAGAAGAAGAATCCCTTTTGGCCTAGTTTCTAAAAGTACTGCCAAACACGCCCGGAAAACCTTTCTCCGAGATCAAGAATTAAAGTTATACCTGTCGTTCAAGTTCAACTACCCCCTCCCCTAAGCCAGGGTGAAGATGACATGGCGCCGATATTTAAAGAATTTTGCGACGGATAAATTTGAAATATTATTATATAAATATGAAAACTTTGTTCTACGTTGAAAAAAGTTATATTAAGTTTGGCCTCATTTTGAATCATTTAATTCATTAGTTCCAGCAGGCCGCGGCACCTAGTGGTCATAGTCGCGAACTCGCGGCCGACGTTGTGTCTGTCGAGTCCTGAGGCCATTTAAGACCTAGTGTGTTACAGGGCTGATGCACATTAAATTGGTCGAGGCTCCAAGTCTACCTGTAGGCATGATGTTGAAGTTTATGGGGGGAGGTGCCAGTTCAGATATCTTTCTTGTTACTTGACCGAAGTTCAGAATTACGAGGCGCATCGCCAATAGCCCTCGTGTTGCTTCTTAGTGCGACGTTTATAAACAATCACTAAATTATTAGTACCCGATTTCTTAAAATAGTTTAACGCATTTAGGAGAATTGATAACTAAAATATGTTTTTAATTAATTAGATGATTTCGCAGTTTTTCAGCCTGAGGTAGAATAAAAATAAACCTCAGCTTCAGGTAAACTAAATAATTACGTAACTAAGACTAAAAATGATAATATTTTACAAATTTCAAATATGGAATTCACGTAGCTGGAAAAACATATACATTAATAAAAATATATTTAATCCTCTTTTGTGTTATTAGAGAATAGTTTTCTTCAGACCCGATTTCACTGAAGACTTGTCTTGAATAATAGGAACTACAGTCTAGTGAGTTCAAAATGTCTTCTTATTATATAGTGAGGACATTTAACGAGGAAGGTATTTTTCAGGTATTTACGTCGTTCGATTGGTGATTCTAAGTGGCGAAATTTGTTGCCGTTAGACAAATATAAATAGCTCTAACTTCAGTTCGATGAATTCAATAATTTTAAAAAGCTATTTTAATATGGAAGTTTTTAATTTACTATTAATGCAGGATTTTTTTTTTTGTTAAAACTTATCAATTTTAGTAAAATAATTTTTTTTCATTAAACATGCTTCCTTCTGATGCACGATAATTATCTTATTTGATTACCGTTATCTTAGTGTAAAAAAACTGGCAAAAAAATTATTTAACAAATTATCTACGATTGTTAATCACTCGCAATTTTTTTTCGTTGCGTTTTATGAATTTATGTTGCATGGAACATTTTTCTAGTTTCAAGTAAATAAAATTAAATGCGTGTTATTTCATTATCTTAATTTCACTGTTCGTGCATTCCCAGTAAACACAATTTTTGAATTCTTTTAGACTCTGTGTTGTACATACCCGATTTGAGTTCCCTAACTGGACCATGATCGATCTCTGTTTTCCATTAAAATGAATCAGTAATAACCCTTCAATGCTCGAAGGGGTTTTGTTCCAGGATTAATTTCGGACAGCCCAATTTGAAACTTATTATGATGCTAAACTGGAGTGCGATTTCTTTTCCGATGTTATCACAAGCAGTAACATTAGGAAATAAATGTTAACTTTTCTCTGACACAAGGGTTATTTTTTGGCCATTTCTTGCTAATTCGACTGATCTGAATATGAAAATTATCTTTGCAAATGCGTAACATCCACCACAGTTTGTGGCAATCATGAATATCAACTTTTTCTCTCTCCAGAATACGGCTACTAAACAAAAGAAACGAAATACATTTGTATGTGAAATTTTGTCATATTAAATCGTTGAGATTTAATTAAAATTCAAAATTACATTCAAAATATAATGGCATTGAATTTCGACATTATCTGTATCTCAAATTTCATTACGAAAAAAAAATGTTTGTTTGTAATTTGTACTCCTGCACTTATAGAATTTTACAAAGTTGTGTATCGAATTTGACAAGATAGCAATGTTAATGCTAATCGTTTATTTGCGACTATTAAAAGCACAACAAGGAACGCTTGAAGACATTCTATAATACATACTGCTCCTTTATTTTCTTCTCTTATGCAGTGTTTCATCCTAAGGCACTCTTGTAACCGACTTCTTCGGATTTAAATCCTTTTGCTCTGGGAATACGATCGGTTATTCTGATTTCCGTAGAACACAGGGCGGTCTGATTTCATAAAAAAAAAACCTGAGAAACCTTTTTTTCGGACTATTCTAGAGATCGTGTAATTTTCTTATATTACTATCGCATTTAGTTTTTTCTCCTTTGTCGTCTATTTTGTTTACGACAATTTTGGAAGTACCGAATTATTATAACTGAATAAAACAAACATATGCCTCGCTTGTATAAAACAATTAGAGTCCTCACTCAAGCATACATCCGTAATTCAAGTGCTTATAACCCCCATTTATTGAAAAATTGGAAGCATTATATAGTCGCTTTATGACAGGACACGAGCTTATAGCTGGTGTTGTTTTAGTCAAATTCGGACGCCAGTTATTGAACCTCGCGTAGAAGAGCTGCTGATGTGCGTTAAGTCTGTTAGGGCTTCTCTTTACGTTGATTTGGACATTAGGAGAGGTGGGTGCCACCATTTTAATAACGTGACGTTTTGGTCTTAATTTGGGCTCATTTTTGACATGCTTAGAGATGGAAACACGTGTCAAACAGTTTTGGGTGTTTTATGTGAATGCTGTGAATTAGATTTAAAAAAAAATAAATGCTTGCGTCTTTTGCAGTAAAACATGTTGCAAACTGAAGTAACTAAATGTCTTATTTCCCAGATGACGTTAATTATGTCTTATAAGGGCTTAACATTACAATATTATTCTTTAATATGAAGAATATGTATTTTCTGAATACTTAAATATATTTTAAAACATTGAAAATCTTTGACACTTCTCTTTTTAAAATTATTCTTTTCTTCCAATTATAAGGAATCTTTAAATTTACTGAAAAGCCGAATGTTCCCCTTATTAAACTTTCCCATGAATTGTTTCGGAAGCATAATTTATAATTTAATATCTCTAAAATAATATCACGTGCCAGATTTTCATTGTCTTCCACATATGTTATGGAAAATGACCACTTTTATAAAGTTTATTTTGACCGCTTGGACATTAACGTTCTACATTGATTCACAATAAGTTGAACCTATGAAGTTGATCAGTTGAGTCTACTCTATATCAAAATGTAAAATTGTTCTGTAATTGTATTATCTATTTCTTATTATAAGGTTTTTTAAAAAAGTTTTATTATTACTATGTTTTGTTATTAATTAGCCCCCTTATTTTTAATCACAAATAGAAGATTTTTTTTTTCTACATTGGGTATTTGTTTGAATTTAAGACATGTACAGAAAAGTAGTCATTTAAGATATTAAAATTTAATTGTTGAACATTATCCAAATTAATGTTAGTATAACAATTAGATTATGATGTCATATAATCTGATAACGTAGTTACGATCATTTGCTGTGAGAAAAAAAATCTTTTTCTTTTGGGTGATATATTTCGACTTTTTTTGGGAGAATGCTGCGATTTTTTTAATAACAACAATAAGAAATTTTTTTTATTAAACCTTTTCTTAGAATTATTTTTATAATTAGTGAATAAACGTCGCATTTATTGTAGCTCGAGAGCTATTGACGACGCACCTTGTGATTTTGAACCACGGCGAAGTGATGAGGACGACATCTGACAAAGTAGATTTTTCTAACTTCTTCATTTTACGAAAGGTTTTAGGGATTTACTTTTACTCACCGGGGCTACTTAGATATCCGAGTGTTCCTGGTCCTTGCTAATGGCCGGCGTTATTTCCGTGGAGTCGTGGGTTCAAGTCCTCATTAAAGACTACTAAATTTCACTTGAGATCATCCGTGTAACGGGACTGATGTATGTCATATCACCGAGTCTCAAAGTCCTCACTTTCAGATGGGGATGACTGGGGTGCCAGTTTATTTGTAATTCTCGTCTCTTGACGAAGGTTCAAAATTACAAGGTCCGTCGCTTTTCGACCTCGAGTTGCTTTTAAGTGTGACCTTAATAATTAAGCGTCATGATCAATCCATTTATCATGAAACAGCCTTCATTATTTCTTAAGACCGTATTTTGTGAAATTAGGACACTAATACATGGGCTACTTGAGATTTCTGGCTACGGAAAGAAAGGTGCTTCATCCATGAGAAAACAGTTTAATCTGTATTTTGATTATGTATGATTTTTAATAGTCTGTAAAATTAAATAGTGAATAATTAATTTCGCGTTTAAATCAGTATTTTAACCAAGTTCTGTCGTGTGTTTCATTGGAAGCCCTCTTCGTTCTATTTCCTATGGGGGTAAATGCTTGTTTTTTTTCTTTTGTAATTTTAGTATTGATGCTCATTTCTAGAGCCTTTTTTTATTATTTATTATTATTATTTTTTTAACAAAAATAACTCGACACTAGTCATTTTTAAATGAGAGAGGAGGAGCTGTATTGTTTATTTCAATCGTACTTCTCTCTTAAAGAGAATAAATGTGTTGTGAATGTTCGCAAAATACCAAATTAAATAATTTTCGATGAATAATAATAAAAATGAACCCCTTTTAATGAAGTATATTTTTATGCTGTGGTGTGTTATAATAAAAATAAAATGAGGCATAACACTGTAAAAGATGTAAGTATGGTAAAAATATTTATGAAGACGTATGCACTGCAATCTTAACTATCTTTTGATTAACTAATTTAAATTTTCGATAAAAACTATTAACTTTACCTAATTATGCTGTTCATTGTTCTTATATCAAGTTATAACACAGTTGTATAAAAAAAAATCATAAAAAAAATCTTTTTGATTTTATCCCATCATTAAATTTTTTAATATGCTACTATGCGTAACTTAATTACAATTTCAAATATGAGGTGAAGTAAAAAAATCAATATACACTGTCCTATAATTATACTACAGCCAATGGAAAAGGGTCTCGTAATTTGAGCTCAAATAACGAGGACAGCACCTGAGCTGGCACCTCGCTCTACAAACTTTAACCTGTCACATCGCTCAACAAACTTTAACACGTATCGTACGTGAGAACTTTACGATCTAGTTATGTTTTACCAGCAACAGTTCCCTTCACTCAGAATAATCTGTGTTCGAAGAAATTACTTTTCGAACCATGGCTTGAATATCACCAAACACGAGTAAGATCTTGTTTAACACTCAATTAGATATTTTGATAGAAGTATCTTATTTTAAATTTTATTTTCGGATAGACTATTGGTAAACCGCATGGCATAAAAAAATAATTTCAGGACATAGTCGTTTATAAAAATAAATGTTATTTGAAAAATTAAATGTCTTGTTCTGCATACTTAATCACCCAAAAATTCGAAATCAAATTATGTCACATAGTAAAAGTAAATAGTGTACTTTACACATACGAGGGAATACTAATGCATCTCTAGTGTCGCAATGACTCAACCATTACAATGCTAAGGCTCCCGTAAATAACCATTTTGGGCCGAGGTCAGGTCACCAACTCAAGACCGACCGCAATGTAGCGGGATGATGCAAATTTAAATCTGTCGAAGCTCCAAGTTCTCCCATTGGCGTGGTGAAAGTTTGAGAGGAAGGTACCAACTCACGCATCATCCTCGTCACTTGACCTAAAGTCAAAATTATGAGATCCGTCACCAACAGCCTCGGTGTTGCTTCGGTGTGACGTCAATAATCCAATCAAACCAGTCATTTTGATTTCCTAATATGATATCCTGAGGTATTTTTATTTTATCCTCAAATTTATCTATTTGAATACAATAAAGGGTACTATTTTTTTTTTTTTTTTTTTTTAATTACATTTTAGATCGATTTTTGAAAATAAAGATATATTTTAAGACTGAACAACTCACAAACGAATCATTTTAAATAGATGCAAAAATATTTTCAAAATCAGAATGGGGTGGGGGATGTACTGCAGATACCTTAATTATTTTTATTCTTTCGGATGTAATCTTTACTGCATTCAAATAAATGAAAGAGAATAGATTTGAGTAGAAAAGTAAAAATTCAGGATTAACTTACATTCATGAAATCAAAATGGCTGGGACGAGACCGGGCAAACACTGGAACATCTCAGCATCACCATCGCATTTTGGAGTGATAGTTTAGTTTTATTAACGGCGATAGAAGCAACACACGAGGGTTCTGGCGACCGACCTCGCAATTTTGAACTACGATCAAGGACGAGGACGAAACCGAGTCGGCACCCTCCTGACATCCATAACACACCAACGGGAGGATTCTTGGGTCCTGACAGATTTGAGCGTCTCGGCCCCGGCTGGAGGGTCTTAGCGGCCAAGGATCGAACCTGCTATTCAACGAAAACCGCCGGCCACGAGTCGGAAACCACGACCACTAGGCTATCGCAGCACGCATTTTGGAGTGAATGTGTACAAATTTTAATCATAAATGAGGAAAATACATCGTTTAAAAAATTTGAAAACAACAGCATTATTAAAAAAGCAATTTTGGATAATAGAGAAAAATAAACTTCAAATATAATAATAAACTAAGAGGCATACTTGTAAAACGAACATAAATTTTAGAGTAATGGTTGAATTTTTAATGCAAAATTACTAATGTACTGTCAGAAATTTTTTTGTCTAACACAGATTTTTAATTCGAAAAATTATATACGACAAACTGACCAAAAGTTAGACATAGACAATAGTCGTTCTTTACAAGCCGGATTTCGACATCACTTCAATTTGATCAACACAACTAAATACCCTCTCTGTAAAGGAAAATACTACTATTAATATTTACGATTTTTTCCTTTTCACACACACACTGAGTGAAATTCTTCCCTCACGATTCTTTTACAACGCGTTCTTTATGTGAAAATAATTTACATATTCATAAACAGGAATTTCTAGAAGAGAAAAAGTAATAAATAAAACTTTCCACTCGAAAAAGACTTTGAATTTCGCCTTCTACAGTTTTTTTTATACGAAACTAAACAAAAATCGTGAGTTAAAATAAAGTTATATCTTATTATTTCTAGTATAAAATATCTCGATATGTCATTTTTAAAATGAAAAGATGGCAGTTTCAATTTTCAT
>BMAW01119744.1:830853-906631 GCA_019974015.1 Nephila pilipes
ACCAAGGAAAACTGTTTTGTTTTCATAAGGTAAGATGATTAATGTTTTGTGTGAAAAAAATAAAATATTTATGTATTTAGATTTGAGTGCGACAGTATTTAATGTATAAAAATGTACTGATATTTTATACTCATCTTTAAAATATTTTAGTAGCATTGAATTGTCTTTTGAAATTGTGTACATGTGCGTTTAAAAATAAAACTGAAAGAGAGGGAGAGTAAATTTTCTTGAGAAATAAAAAGCTAAAGTTGTACTATGATTGCCATGTTGTAACTATTTTTGTGTAATACTTGACAAGAAAGTAATTTCTTCGGTCATCTAACACACATATTTTTTTCAAAAATATTTTTTTAAGTTGTTCATTGGTTAATAAAAGCAACCATTTTATTCTTGTACTGCAGTTATTTGACAAGAAAATATAAATTTACAGATTATTTTAGTAGATTTGGTTACATTAAATTTTTTAATTTAAATTAAAATAAAACCCATTTATCTTTATATAAACAAAAGTGCTGTAAACTATGTAGTTGCGAACTCCTCGTGTAATTTGACATGTAGGTAGAAGAGATTATGTTCTTTCAATTTTTGGATTTCTCTTCAAATCCTCACACCTAT
Source organism: Nephila pilipes (assembly GCA_019974015.1). Lineage (NCBI taxonomy): Eukaryota > Metazoa > Arthropoda > Arachnida > Araneae > Nephilidae > Nephila > Nephila pilipes. The sequence continues at coordinate 831,469 of BMAW01119744.1, forward strand.
GTGGAATTCTGGAAAGTAGAAAATCGATAACTGTTCTTGATTCTGAATGAAATAGATGTCAAATTATCTTTTCGATTGAGCAAAAATAAGCAATGAACAACTACTTATTTTGAGATAAATTTAGAATAATATATGACCTAAAATTCTAGGAAGTAACATTAAGACAATAATAAGGGTCAAAGAATAAAATTGTAGTGAAGGTGGGCTCAATTATGACGCCCTGGGCTTCCTTCTATCACTTAATTGTTTCTTAGCAAATACCAGAAGTACACAAGGTTGTGAATTCGACGAACTTTATTTGAAAGTTCTATAATTCTTAAAGGCAAACCAAGATAATATGAATTCCCACTCAAAAGATGAAACAGTAAAAGTTATGTCCAAATCTTTTATTTTTGTCAAATTATGAATATGCAATATTTGCTCTCTTGCTTTGTCTATTAATCCTCAACGCGCCTGAAATCTATCTTGGAATAATAATCAAATGGATCTTTTGCCCACTTGTTCGGTTCCGAACGAATTTAATCTCAAATACTGATGGTTTGAACTGTTATACCAACATATTCGCTCACTCTAGAAGATTCCTCTAAACAGTCCACCAGCTATCAATGCAAGTTCACATACATAACATACGACTACCTCTAACCTCTCTGCTAACTTTCCAACCTCTGTAATACACAATTTGGCTTCGATATACGTTTTTTTTATGCGTTTCATCTCATTATCTACCTCATATCTAATATGGAAAAATAAAGCCTGTTCGTGACATATTTTGATTGTCGTTAATACCCTTTTTTCAGCATAAATAAATAAATAAATAAAATATATTACAAGGGTCATTCAAAAAGTCCTTAGAAAATCCATGAGATGGTTTTTAGCATCGAAAACGGTTTTGTTTTTAGTTAACATCATGACTCACTAGACAGTTGTCTAAGTCTCAGTTACTCGTATTCGTGATCATGATGCCTTTCTCACCTAAAAAATTCTTCGTAACTTATCTGGCCGCTTAGACCATCTTTGCCTTTATTATTGGAACATATTTACCGAAAGCAACGCGTTGTTTTGATTGTGACTTGGTTTCTGATGTATAATGTGGAATATAGGTCTCCGCGACTGTTCGATGTAAAATGACGTCAACAACTTGATGTGGCTACAAATGGCTACTAAATCAAAACTAACTTATGAATCAATGTCAAATTTGTTTCGGTTCCGTTTAACATATGACAGCAACCAGTGGTAACAGCAATTTACCTAAATGATGCCATCTGTCCTCAAATACAAGTACTTCATGATCTACCTTCGAAAAACAGTAATAATTTTTTTTTAAAGTACTGTTTTAGTTTTTAGTTTATTTTTTTTAACTTCGCACTAGAAGCATCACGAGGGCTATTGGCGACGGACCTCGTAATTTTGAATCACGGTCAAGTAACGAGGACGACATCTGAGCTGGCAGCCCCCTCTCCTAACATCCACACCACGCCAACGGGTGGACTTTGGGCCCCGACAGATTTAACGTGCATCAGTCCCGTCTACACGACGAGTCTTTGGTGGCCAAGGATCGAACCCGCGACTGGACGAAAACTGCCGGTCACGAATCCGAAACCATGATCGCTAGGCTACCGCGACCACTTAAAGTTCTGAATTTTAATCTATCGATTGATGTATTACTAAATATGTTTATATGTAGTGGAATCGAAGAAATGTTTATGCCCCAAAAAATAGAGTCCATTTAATTATCATTTTAAATACAGTTGTGAGTCTTTAAACTACGACTACTTAATTTGGCTTCCTTCTTAACATGCTTTAGGGGAAACGAGTTAGACATTGAAGGGAATTTCGTTATACTTCATTTCATTATTTATTTCATTCTAAGGGGACTCCATCAAATTCTTTGCATAACATCGAATCTACATCATCATATTTTCGTCTTTTGTTAAAATCCTGAATTTTTTTTCTTTTGTAATGAATTTGATACTACGTTTAATTGAACATTTTTTAATTAGACACTTTAATGAATAGAATTATTCGATAAAAAAAACTTTTAAGCTAAACTGTAGAATATAAAATTTAACCGCAGAACAAAGCTATACTGGTAAAACATTCAACTCCGCCATGAAGTACAATATTTTATCTGTTTTAATAAAATTAAGTTTTCAAGAGAAAATGTGGTTGATATATCGATTTCGAGTTTTATCTTTAATTTAAAATGATCTCTCTTTTGCTACAAAAAGGCAGAATATGTTTCAGGTATTATAGTAACAGTTTCCAAGTGATTAGGGAAATTTTCGTTCTTCCAAAAGGCGGACGAATTATCTGGATCTCACAGTAATTAAAACTTTTTCTATGCAAAAAAAAAAAAAAAAAAAAAAAAAAAAATTCGTCGGTAATATTTGGAAATATATCCGAATTTGTAGTTCTGTACAAACGAATATAAACTTTTCCGCGAATTTGGATATCATCCAAAGTAAATCTTTCACTTTATACGCAGCAAGACCTGCCAGATCCAATTCTATTTGTTGACGGATGTGCCTTTGAAGTTAATAGTTTCTTTCACACTGTGTGTGCGTAGTGAATCCAAGATTGAGATAACATTTAGAAAATAACCACCAGTAAAAAGGAAGCTCGACTGAAATATTGTTGAGGTGAACGAAATTTAACAAGTTTCTCGTCATTGTATTTGGAATATGTGTTTTTTTTAATTTTGAGTTGGTGCTTGCTCCTTCCTATATTAGGTAGCCGCGTGGCAGTCTAGCGGTCCTGGTCTCCGACTTGCGGCTGGCGTTCTTTTCGTCGGATTGTGCGTTTGAGCCCTGATGCTACCAAATACCAGCCAGTTAGCGGGATTGATGCTCATTGAATCTGGTCGAGGTCCCAGTCTTCCCGTTCGCGTGGTGTGGAAGTTTGGAAAAGGAGGTGCCAATTCAAGTGTCGTCCTCGTCACTCTTGACCGAGACTTAAAATTATGAGATCCTTCGGCACTAGACCTCGTGTTTCTTCTTCTATTAGTGCAACATTAATAAGCAATTACAATTACCCTTTATAATTTAAACTGATTTGTTACTGTTGTGTACTTTTCTTTCACGCACGCACACACATACACCCAACTCCTTTTTTACTCGATTTTGAAATAACACGGTTCGCTGTTATACTTTTTTACACGAATTTTTTGTTCTAACACGAATTCCTTAAAAACTTTTTTCCTAATATTCAAATGCTGTTTTTACCGCCTAATACCACGTCTTTGATTCAACCACTTGATTAGGATTTTATAGCAGCATTTTAAATGTACTACTTAAAGCAAATACTTAAATATATCTTATAGACTAAGTGGAAGAAAGAAATTTGATTGTTGTGGAAGCACGGAGAAAGCTTGCAATTATGGATTGTTTGCTCCTTTTGTATGGAATTATGCACATGCTTGTTTTGCCATCAAACAGTTGCGCCAATCGACCTTAAATGCTTGTTGGAAAAAAAAAACAGCATGCGTCAAAAGTGGAGCAGTTTCGTATTACAAAATTCTGCAGTGAGTGCTGAAATTATAATTCTATCAAATGCAATTGGAGGCGAAGGTTTTCACAACATGCAAACGGTTGACATAGAAGAATTGATGCTAGAATAGCCCTTTGGATGAGGACGATTTGATAGACTTTATGACAGTTCATGATAATAAAGAAGTCGATAATGATAAAGTCGAAGGTGAAGTTCAGCTACTAAGAGCTTCTTTAATTCGCGAGAGCTTGAAATTTGCTACAAGTATGAAACATTTTCTTAACTCATAGAGCGTGCATTAAAATTTCAACGTAATCGTAAGTTTAGAGAGCAGGTTATCAAGAATTATATAAGCATTTTGAGAAACCAAGTAAACAGCCGCTAATAACAGACTTTGTTACATCAACAGCAACAACAACAACAACAAAAAAAAAAAAAAAAAAAATAGAGGTGGTGAATAACGAACGAAATTTTTCATTTGAATCAAAGCCGACATTTGTTCTCGACATATCTGACACATCTACCGATGATAGCATATTTGATCCTATTCGTAATAAACGTGCTCGCTTGTTATCAAGAAGCAATGAATAGTTGTTAGTTAGTTGTTTTATTCTTAATTTCTATTTGAATTTTTATATGTTGTATGTATCTAAGATTGAATTTATATTGTACATTAATTTTAATTTTTTTTTGTAGAAAAATGAATTGTTTTTGTTGTATTAGTATGTAATATGGATTACATTATTACTTTTTTTGTGCACGGGTTTTTGAGAAAATAGATGAAGTTTTTTAATCTTACACGATTTTTTAAAGTTGTGAAACATATCCTCAAATTTATCATATGTCGCATGTATTTTTTACACGAATTGTTTTTGCTCGTTTTTCTGAGGAACGTATCTACCGTGTAAAAAAAGAGTTGGGTGTTTATATATATATATATATATATATATATATATATATATATATATATATATATAGAGAGAGAGAGAGAGAGAGAGAGAGAGAGAGAAATTTAAATTACTTTAATTCCTATTTTGACCTTTTGTCATCTACAATTTTAATTTAATCTCTTTATTTTAGTTTTTTGCCTTGCTTTTATAGAACTTATACTATGTATGTTTCAATAAGTTTATGTAAGTAATTATGGTACTTATTTTTTGTTTGGTTTTGTTTATATTTTAAATTGGTTATTTATTATTTTTGCTATAGTTTTATAATCAATTATTACCTTATATACATGTTTATTTAATAATTATTTTTAAAATTATTAATTGTATTTTTATATACACTCACGAAAGTTAGGCCGACAGTCACTTGAGAATTTTAAATAAATATATTTTTTAATGTTTTATAATATGATATATTTATTTATATTTATAATATATTGTCTGGAAATATGTTTTTGAAGTAAGCATAGAAAACAATATTTTTTAGATGCGCATCATCAATAAGATACTGGATCCAAATACAAGATGTCTCTATTATATTTTTCATAACAGTTTGAAATATCTCCTGCTGTATCTTTAGCATTTCTTGACGGATATAAGATTTGAATGAGCAACAGTTTTAAGATTATTGATGAAAAAATAACCTTTTAAAAAGATTCCCGGAGAAAAATGTTCGGTGTAGTGAGATCAGGGAAACTTTAGGAGGAGGATTGGAGAATGGCGTCGAGTATGTGTATATATATATATATATATATATATATATATATATATATATATATATATATATATATATATATAACACATGGATCAATAAGGATCAATAAGTCCAACATTGAAAACAACATTTTTTTTGCAAAATTTTTTTTATTCATCAACATAATCACCTTTTAGGGTGATACAATCGTTCCAACGCTTTTCCAATTTTTCAATACCATGTTTATAAAAAAAATTATCTTTCGCTTCAAAACCAGTAACCAGGTCTTTCTAGAGTACTAACCTTTGCTTGAAACGTGTCGCTTCTTTTCTTACCTCTCTCTTCTGTGTGTGAGAGAGAGTACATGTTCCCTCTTTCTTATTACACTGGAAACACCTTTCTCAAGAAAAAGAATTGAGCACCACAATTTTCTCATGCCAACAAATTTTATATATAATACAGTGTACAAAGCCGATGCGTTCAAATTCCTTTACTTCTTCATTCAAAGAAAAATTTTCTCTTCTTTATCCTTCTTTGAGGGTTCATAACAGGTGATAATTCGAAGGTTCTAAATCCAAGAGGATGCTAGAGCGTTGTCCAGTGGTTTCTTTATTTTATCAAGCTTTACACCTGCTGTTTGGGGTCATGTTTGTCCTGGAGAAGGAGAACATTGCGTATCATAATAGGAAATATTTCTATTATATATACTGCTTTAACCTACTTCAGAAGTTTACAATAGTTTGCTGCATTAATCGTGCATCAATTATGAAGTAACGCTTATGAATCCCGAAAGAACATTAGCCTGAATTTTCCCTTCATATAACCGTATTTCGTTTTTAGTGGAGAAATTTCACTTCTTGAGCATCATTCCATACTGGATCGTTTTATTTCTGGGAGCTAACGTTTGAATATGTAGATTGTAATTTTTAACCCTAGGGAGCCGCAACGTTTTCACAAGGGCACCCAAGGAATGTCGCATGTGAAAACCTTAATTCAAAAAAATGGCACCGTGAGTTGAAAAAGTTTAGGAACCACCGATATAAAGAATGAAACGATACTAAACAATTATTCAAACTTAAAATAACTTATCATCGTTGTTGTAGCAAAGTATATGAACACTTTCCGTCTTTGGCATTTCATTTACCTTGGTATAAACGATGTACCGGCTATTATTAGCGGAATTGAACAGAACATATTTTGAATACTTTTGATATGTTAATGTTTATTTTTGAATGGTGTATCCATTAAATAGAGGAATTTGGGACAAAATATTAAAATAGCACGCAAGACGGAATATGTCGAAGGCGGATGGGCCGTGAAATCCTTCAAAAGTGAATCCGGCTTGTACGTCTACTTCAATAACTTAGATTCTTGAAAAGCATCTTGGTAAATAAAAATGCGGAAATTGAGTTTTCGTTTTTTTTTTGTAATTTTTTTCCATGTATAAGTATCCGTGTGCCGGCTTTTATAAATATTTTGCATCCATTGTTATGAAGTCGAGATTTCACTATCATCTTGCTTACTTACCTTTATTTACGATTTTTTATCGCGTTATCAGATATGCTTACTTTCCGAAATACTTCACATCTACATTTAAAGCCTTTTTTGTCTTGATCTCGTTCAGCTGTAAGTACAGATTTTAAGAACATGTAACTTTATGGACGGTTTATAAGAATAATACAAATTATAGGAAATTTTTCGAAAAAAAAGTTCGTGGGAACGAATTTAAAGACTGCTGCGAATGAAAAAAACGTCTATGGAAGTGTTTTGGAGGTAATTAATTTATTGTAAATTTTGTTATATTTTTCATAGTTTCACTTTTTAAAAAGTTTGTAGGGTCTTTGAGTAAAATATGTGTGATTAATTTCCAATACCTAAATTTAAAAAACACCCCATTCTTTCGATTATAGTTATAATTAGAATGCTCTCCTCTAAGTGAAATATGATAATTATATTTTTACTGAAAGTGAAACTGGCACAAGAATACATAAATTAGTGTATATATAACATTATATACACTAATTTTTTTTTGTTGTGAATCATTTCATTTTATTCATTAATTTTCTTTGTGAAGAAATAATTTATGAAATGCAAATTTCTGTCTGGTCTTTAATAAGTTCAGAGGTTTTTTTTTTTAAAAAAAAGTTCGCCATTTACGTACATGTGTCGTTCGCTTATAATTTCTTAAATATGCTTTCAAGCAACTATAGGCATGCTTGAAAAATCTTTAGAAATTTAATAATCGTATGAGCGTTACTTTAAATTAGCATTTTTCAGTTGTATTTAAATATTTTCGAAATCATAATATAGAACTGATCGATTAAAAAAGTTAAATGATAATCACACTCACACACTTTTAGTTATTAGTTTCTCCTGAATTGTTTTAAGTATATTGGAATTTAATTTCGACATGGGCTGATATCCTCTGAAACAGCTCGAATGTAATATTACTATGGAAACCAAGGATATTTATTTTCGGTTTCGTCTTAGCTTTGTCACCAGCTGTCTATAAAATTTTAGTGCTGTGTAAATTAAACTTGTGCAATTTTTTCTAAAAACTCCTGGCTTCTCTTTTTTTAAAAAAAGATTCTGGTTATGTCTGAAAAAAGCATTATAAAGAACGTATTTTTTTCCTGCCGCATAGTTAGAAACAGTGTCTTACGATTCTTTTCTTTTCTTTCTTTCTCTCTCTCTCTCTCTCTCTCTTTTTTTTTTTTTTTGAAATTCAATGCGTGTTAATCTGTTTTACGTAAAAATTTAGATTAAATAATTACCCTACAATTTAGAAAAATATGCATTTTTTTTATCAAGGTTTATTTAAATGTGTCAAAAATTTAAAATGAAATTTTGATTTAAACTTTTAATGGAAAGTGAAAAATACATCCTTCAGAAAATCGTTGCAAAATGATCCTCATGTATGTGTTCATGTTTATATAATCTTTGTTAGGAATTTGTAGAAAATCGTTACATATTTTACCAACTTGCTGTCATGTATGCGTTTATATTTATTTACTTAAATAGGAAATTTTTAGCAATAAGATAATATGATTTTTTTTACTTCTGTCTGAACTTTCCTCTTCTTTCGCCACTGATTATTTTTGGGTAAATAACATAACTTTATATTGTTGTAGATGACCATATTAGAATTTTAAAAAATGTGATTATTTTCAAAATTATGATTGAAGAGTATGTTATTGTGACTCTAATAATTCTTTTTCCTGCAACTCTTCAAATAGCCTTTCATTATGCTATTATAGTTATCGAAGGTTCTATGCATTATTTCTCTTTTACAATATTTTTTATTTATTTCTCAAAAGTAAAATAATGAGATAATTTACTTTTCGGAAAGGTATTTTACGACATCAAGGTAATGTTCGAGCGATAGAAAAGCAAATAATTGAAAGCAGGAAAATCATCAACAGAGAAGTATTTTATTTGGAATAATCATACAAGTTATATAATAAAAATGTAATTGTTCTAAACTATGCTCTGCTAAGAAAAGATTTCGCCACCGAAGGTGCTAATTTTTTAAATATAATTTAATTATTCATTTAATTATTAGAATAAACGGAAACGGTAAAATATTGAAGTGGACAATACTATTCTTTTCAGATATTAAAATTAAAGTTAGCGATAAATTATTAAATTGAGTATATTTAATATCTAAATGTAATTATTGCAGTCGAATAATGAATTAGTTTTTATGTCTGTTTTATTTCGATCCATTAAAAAATTTAGGAGAAATTTACTATGAAAATTTTTTAAAGTTAAGTTCATAACTGGTGAAAGCAGGCATCAAACATATTCGCAAAAACTTTTGCAATAAAAAATAGTCATCGGTAACCATTTTGTTTTTCGTTAACAAACCGTAGTCCCTTTAATGGCGAATTAATGTTTCCCTAATTTAAATTTAGAAAAAAAAATGTTTTCTAGAATTTTGTGATTTTTGAAACATAGCGTTTTTAGGTGTATTTGTGTCATTTTTATTCGAACACGACATTAAATGTAATTAATCGTTGATGTATATACTTATGCATTACCCGAGCAAATCTATTAACGGAATATATAATGTCTTAGGCAATACTAACTAAGAATGTTTATGTAAGTTAAATATATCTCTGTAGGGTCTTATGCTGCGTCTTATACATCATCCGCTTTAGATAATTCTTGTAATCGTCTTAAGCGACCAAGAAGGTAAGAAAGAGCACTCTTAGAAGGATAGTAAATTATAGAATTGCATTCAATATGGTGATGAAATTTAGAATTAACTGCATTGATCTTAATTTATTAATAATATCCATCTGCTTGAATAATTAATTCTATTTTTTTGCGCAACAAATTAATTTTTGTATGAAGGTTATTGGTTAAGAATGATATTCAAGTTAAATCCAACGTAATAATAAAAACTATTTTGAATCAAATGTTCGATTTGAAGATTCTTGTTATTTGAAAAATTCCCTCTCCCTCTACAATTTTATACAATTTTACAAATTAGATTTCATTGATCGTAATTAGTTTATAATTTCCCACTTTTTGATTAGGTGATTCATTGTTTTTTTTAGATAAATTAATTTTCATTGGAAGATGATGAGTATATAATGATCTTTCAATTAAATAAAACGTAATAATCAAAATTAATGTAATAATTTTTAATCACATGGTTTTGATTTACTGATTCTTGTTATTTGGATAATCCATCCCACAGTTAAATTCAATTTGCAAAATATATTCCATTCATCGCAATTTGTTTATAATATCCCATTGTTTGAATAACTAATTCAGTGTCTTTGTGCAACAAATTTTTATTGAGAGATAATAATTTTTTAATGATCTGTCGATTAAATCGAACGTGGTTACCAAAATTGATGTAATTATTTTGAATCATGTCGTTGATTTGTGAAGATTCTTGTTATTTTAATAATCCCCTTCCCACACATAAATAATTCAAGTTTACAAAAAAAATTACATTTGAATACGAATAAAATGTTTTTCACAAATAATAATTATTAGTAGTGCAAGAAAAGCACATCATAATATTCTCAATAAAGGGGTTAATATTAATATTTTTGAAAATTCTATTTTTTTAAAAAAAAATTTTAGTTTCCTAATTACAAAAACACTCTAATTGTTTTTTTATTTTATTTTTTTTTATTTTTAAACATTTATAGAGGCTGTATTCTAACTTAAGAGACTTAAAGAAACCATGTAAAAAGAGAGAATTATTAAAGAAAGAACGTAGTTTTGCCTCATTTTTTTATATGTTATATTATATGTTATAAAAAGTTATTGAATCTTTTATGTTTGAAATACCTTTTTAAAACGATTGATTGGATTTCTTTAATAAGCTTGATCGTATTATTCTAAATGACCATGAATTTGTATTTTTAGATTATTGTTTGATCTGTGAGCAAAATAAATACATCAGAAAGTATAGCAATTTTTATAGAAATATTTTAACTTAGTTTAAATAACATATTGACTTACTTGTCTGCCTAAAATTAATTACATACAAAACGGTCATGTTATCTCACTTCCAGAAGAGTCTCAATTGTTGAGACAATAGTGTAAGAATTTCTATTTTTTGTGTTTCAGTGTGTCAAATAACTGAGTATATGCGCTACATTTCTATACATGTATCAGTCTGATCGCTTTCTCTCGAGGTAATATGTTTTACGAGTAAACAATCTCATAAAGAAAAATAGATATACAGAACAGTTTATGTTCTTACTACTGTTTTGCAACCCCAGAGCACTGACCTCATCTGTTATCTTCCTGTTGGGGCTATTTCTATTTGTTCGTGAACCACACTCATCAAATAATGACCTTGTGCGATACAATAGTTCTTTGTGCCTGTCTCAGCCATTGTATGGAACACCTGTAAGAAGATGGGATTTATGTGCACATCTTTTTTTAGATGCTATTTTTTCTTTCTATTTTTTACGTTGGCGTTTAAGTGAGGAGAAGACGAATAGCGCAAACTAAATCCCCGTATGTAGATATAAAGCTGAGTTTATTTTGTATATATTATGTGACAAATATATGCACAAGGTGAAAGAACTAAATATCTTATAATCAAGTTTGGTGTATAAGTAACTTGAGTTGCCATCTAAAACGTGTTTGAAACGCGTTAAGCTTATTTTTAGCTTTGTATTGAGTTATCAATTTTTTCTTTTTAAACTGTTATTTTTTTTAAAGTATAAGATCGATCGTACTTTTGATTTGCAGGAAAAGAAACGTAATTAGATTTTCTAAAAATCAAATTTTCTTGTAAAAAAACGGGGCTATTAGATTGTGCAATGATTTTAGTTACGATAGGTTTACGTTTGGTTACGATTTCTTTTTATTCTCTGTAAGTAAACTTGTTGCTATTTCCATTCTGTCCGTAAAAATAGTTGAGTTTTTAATAGTGGTATTGAAGGTTCTTTCTTTTACTTTTAAAAAAGTGAGTATTTGGGAGGGGGGGGGATTGTATTCGGATGTATTTTTTAAAATTGTTTATAGCAATATGCCCCTTATTTTTAAGAAATTACTTTATAATAATCTTTTATGTTTTAAATGACTTTATATAAGCACGAAACATTTGACAATTTGATGCATATTTTTTCGTGTAGTAATTCTTTCCTTTTAGAAGAATCCATATTTCTTTTTAACTAGCAAGAATTCATATGTCATTTTCTTCTATTTTAGAAGTCAGTATGGCTTTGTGAAACGTCTGCTGTTAAATATACATACTTGTCTAAAAAATACTTTCACATGTCAGCGTAAAGAATATTCGCATGTAATTTTTATTACTATATATAGACTCTTTAAACGTGAAATTATAGTCATAAATCTCGTTTCAACTAAACTTTTTCATTTGGCACATATTCAAATTGGTTAATATTTGTGTTCAGTAATTTTTGATTTCCGATAACTGCTGCATGGATAGCATTGACTGAAAAACCACAGATGTTTCTTTGCTAGGTATTTCAATGTTTCTTCTATGGATTCAGCCCTTTAAAATAATTTTCTCCAGAGCATCGATTTCTTTAATGTATCTCGAACAAAAATTGAGGGGGTGAGGTTATTCAGGTAAAATATCTGAACGGTCTAACGTCGCTCGAAAGTCAAACTTGCTATTTCTTATTCCTCAGTATCTCTCCTGATATCAAGAATAGTGCACCCACTGTGTGTGAGATCTTTGAAGAAAATATTTTATACTTAAGGTAGTCATTTATTTTCTCTCTCAAAATATGATATTTACTAATTTTTAGATTGCAGTTATTAATAGTATATTTGGTGTTGATTTCGAATAACAATAAGATTCTGGACAGGATTTCTAAAAAAATAATTAACATAGCTAAAAAAACTGCGACTTGCAGCTGTGTTTTTTCACTAGTCTACAGCTTATTCTTAAGAGAAAATATATTTTATATTGCTTCATTAAATTCGTTTTTAAAAAGTGTTATAGTGTATTTATCTCTTTCTGAAAAGGGATATTTTGGCTTTCTAAAGTTGTGCTTGTGTGAGAACAACGGGATAAACTACTTAAAAGCGGGACAGCCCCGTTCAAAATTGGACGTATGGTCACATCAATCGCGTTTCTACTTAATTTAGTTTTAAAGAAAATACAAGTTTCATCTATTAATATGTATGTAGATTTAATAAAAAAATTCTTTTGCATTCATGAAGCTGTATTTGTTTTTGCTGGTTTTAAAAAATTCATTAATTAAAGAAACGTAAAGTAAAACTTCATCGAATACCTCAACTGAACATTTTATACTTTTTTATAAATCTGACCGAAAGGAGCTGTTTCTGAATATGAATGATTCATTAGAACAAAATTCAACGACTATTACTCATTCTTTCCCCCACTTTGTTTCGTTCCATCCTTTCAAAGTCCATGATAAAATTAAATTTCTTTAAAAAACCATCAAAACTTTTTAAAACTCTCGTAGAAGATTCTTGTCAGAAGAGTTCTTTATGAATGTATCCTTTCTAATCCCGTTTTTGTTTCTTTAAAACAGTACCCTCAAAAGGGGAGAAAAATTCCCGAAACGCATCATAACCCACTCGAAACTTTTTTTTTAGTTACTTTACACAACTCTGGCATCGAGTTTGCGTTTTTTTACCCTTTTCTACCCACTCTTAAATTGTCTGGAAACCGCTCCACAGCAATGAAAACAAACGTCAGACGTTTGCCAGCGAATGGGATGTCACGGAGCTATTACTTGACGTAAATTTTGCTGTCATCTTCTACAGTCTGCGTGTATTTTGGTTAAAAACGGGCGCGTCCTCGTTGATTACCTTAATTTTATATATAGAGTTTTTGACACCCGGCCTGTCTTTTTCAGAAGAAAATTTCATTTTTACACGTGGCAGCTCACATAAACGACGGAAATGCTGACCTAGTATCGTTGCACGGCCAAAACAGCTTTGTTTTAATGTTAAAAAACTTTTCCTGTAATTGAAACTGAGTTAAATAGTATTTGGAAAATGTTCTAAGCCTTGTTTATTTGGAAATGGTTTATTTAAGCACCTGTTGCTTTTTGAAGTAACCTTTTTTTGGTTTTACGTATGTTGTGATATTTGCTTTTTGATTTTCAACTGATTGATAGATTGTGTATTAACATCGCATTTTGAATCAACACTAGGGCTATTGGAGACGGACCTCATAATTTTGAACTCGACAGGTTTAATGTGCGTTTGTCTCGCTACAGAGCGTGTTTTTAGTGGCATCAGGATTCGAACCCACGACTCAAAGGGAAAGAAAGCTCGCCATTAGGCTCGCGACCATGATCATTGCTTTTTGCCTTTCAAGACTGTTCGAAAGGAAATTCGGTTGTCATAAAAAATAATTCTTGACAGAATATTAGCTTAGTATTTGCTGTTCTAAAACCTACCACTCATTCACGACGAGGATAGAATCATGCAATAGTGTACATGAGTATCCATAGTCTTGAAAAGATTACACCTTTTTTATTTCATATTTGTAAATTTTGAACTGAAATGCTACGCAGCATTTAGTCAATGAACATAATAAATTTGCTATTGATTATTATTTGCATGGTGTGTGGAAAGTTTAAAAGTGGCTGATTGTTATAAAGGCACATCAAGATTCTAAAAGAAATAAAGGTAGAAAAATATCCTTTTACATAGTTTTGGAAAAAAATCGCCATTCAGACTAAATAAAATATATGATCGAAGTATTATTCCTTTAGTTAACCTTTTATATCTTGGCGATTTTGCATCATTTAAATTTAAAAAAAAAATCTCTGCAGAAATTATAGATTATTTGTAATATAGGATTAAATTTAACTGCTCACCAGCTTGACGGGAATCCATTGTTACGTTCCTTTAGTACAACGTTCAAGACACAAATTTGTATCTTCATTCTTTAACATGCTGAATGACTTTCATCTTAGGAGAAAAGAACAGTCAGTGGTTCTTAAACTTTAATAAAATAGAACCATCTTTTCACATATAGTTCTTGTAGATAATTAACCAAGAATCCTCACCGTTCCGGCATACTACTTTATTTTCTAGGAGTAGTGTAATGTTTCCGACGATATCTTCAGCTGCTTGATGTGCCATAGTTTGGCATGAACTCCGAGAAAATCTATTTTTATTCCGTAACTCTTGTTGGACTTCAAATTAGCTACCACACATCCGCGTGCCCATCCCTCTCTAGAGAGTATACCCGGAAACTCTTAACGAACTCTGGTATGAGTTATGGAAGTCTCTTAGGTGCCCTGCCAGTGTGCAAATATCGTCGGATGCAGTAGTGTGTTCAATCTAACAGCAATTATGTTCCTTCTGTTTTTGTGAAAAATGGAACCGTCTGTGGAGATAATTTTAATTTTGTGAATGAAAACCCAGCTTTTGTTTTGGAATCAATGCTTGTGATGAAAACAGGATTTTTACACTGATTTATTATAAAAGTATTGTTGAAAAATAGAAATTGGAATACTAGTTTTGCGTTAAAAGTATTGTACATGCTGGTGAAATGTGGAATATACCTTTTTCATTACAAGCTGGATTTTGGTTGTGTGGTTGATTGTACTAAGTGTTTGTGAAATATATTTCCTCTTTTAACGATAATTACACGTAAGCTTCTGTATTGGCACGTTCTTTATAGTGTAGCACGCTTGCAATATGTTCAATTTGTAGCGTATGTGTGTCAAAATTCAAAGAACTATTGGAATTTTTTGATGTCGAAGTTGTAACTCCAAAATGCCGGTTTTAGTAAAGGTGAGGCGCATATTTTTTTCCTATAAATTACAGTTATATGATTTATACTATTATACAATATTTTCTTTCCGAAATTAACATTTATGTGTATTTATATGCTACTATGTGATGAAAATAGCATTATTTACTAGGTTTTAATTAAACTATAGTTTGCATCGTTTTGAAATGTGCTATTAATGAATAATTAGTTTTCAAAAAGAACTATAAATAGCTTTTAAAACGTAATTGTCAACTTTGTCACGGTATTTTTTTTGCTAGTGTTTAATTTGAACGATGATTACTTTTGAATTTATAAAGAAAACATTGAAGAATTAATTCAGTGTCTAACATTATTTCTTTTAAATAAATTTACTTCTTAATTTTCATTTAAATATAAATTTTTTAAAATTCATAAGATGCATTATTAAAGTTTGCAGTATCATTAAAATTTTTAAAAATATAAATGATATGCTTAAACTATTTCCAGCATTTTTTTTAAATGATTCTATATTCTTTAAAGTTTAAGCTTACTTACGTTGTTTTTGGTTGCTAATAATTAAAATATCGAGCAATTATTAATTTTAAGAACTTAATTGTTTGTGAATCGTATATATTACGTTGTTATTATTTTTTTAAAAAAAAACGGTACCTAATCTGTGTACTTAAACTAGAAAAATTTCAGTGTCCATTATTATAAGCTTTAAAACTTTTTTCTTCAAATGATTAAAAATTTGAAGAAATTAAATTTTATTTATCAATGAATGTATAATTATCTTTCATATTTTTAAATATTGTGCAGACTTATCGAGAATTTTGAATTAATTGATTTTCATGTTGTGTTATTTCAAATGAGTTATTATTAAAGCTAAATAAATATTTACATTAAAAAAAAAACTTTTTGAAGTTTTAGAAGTGAAAATTTGAAAGAAATATCAGATAGAAATATGTTCCTCTGAATTCACAATCGAGTTTTAAAACTCTGTAATGAAGCTAAAAATCGAAAGCAAATTATCTCAGATTTTTTTTAAAACACTAGAATGAAAACAAATAATGCAAAATTTCCATTTCAAATTTTGATACTATTTCCTGATGGGGAATAAATCCATACGGATTCTGTAAATTTAAGCTTTTTTTTGTTGCTTCAATAACACGTGATCACTGAGGTGAGAAATGTACGTTACGAGGTATTTATTTTCGAGTAAAGTAACAATGACCTATACATTTCATTTATCAATGATGGTCGAATTCATGCGTTCTGCATGATGTAGTACTAGTAATCTATTGAACTATTGACCTGAGAACAATTATACTTGGTTCTTTTTTTGAAATATTCCTTATCCTATATATCGTTTATAATGAGCATCAAAATGTTTTTGCAATATCTGTGTTTCGTAGTATGGTTTTATCTGTTGTCCATGGAATGTTATATATATTTTGGTGTTTGGTTATATGATTATTAGAATTTATATAAAATATGAAAAATACATATAATGTCATCTATTGTAAGTACTGTAAATAAAAATACAGCGTGAAAATACGTAACGTAAAAATTCTAAGAAACAAATGAAATTTTGAGTAGATACATAAAATAATTGGCATTGGGAAAGGCGTATAAAAATAATTCATAATTATTTATCCATTTGTTAAATACTAAAGATTTCGAAAATTGCCATGATTAATCTACACATATTTTGTCCTTGGTAGAAAAAAAAAAAAACATGATTGAAAATGTTGGGATTGTTAGTTGATACTCAGTATGTTATTCTGATGCATATGTTGTGCTTACTCTCTTAGTATTTTTGCTGGAAAAGTTTTCGTATTTCAGCGTGGGAATTTTTCTGCTCCGTGGTGGGGGAGGACAGCTGGTCTTGGATGCCGGTGGCGTTTCGAACCCTCGACCATTGGCTCCGAAGAAAACTTGTCCAGGCGTTTTTGAAGTGCTTTTATCAACTGGCCAAAAGGGATGACCTCTCGGGCTTTAATTAATATTAATGCTTTTTTTAACAGTTATCTTCGTTGTTGAAGAAATCCACCGCATACTTCCTCTGCAATATCATTGTGATGATACGAAGAGGAACATTCTGCATGAGAAAATATAAGAGAAAATCACTTTTTCAGCCATGAATGGAATTTATATTCTTCTCCTTCCTGTTGTATTGAGATTTACTTTGATCAATTCCTAAGTAACGCTTGGCTATCTCTAATTGAGATGTCTAGTCTATACGATGACGGTATATCATTGGTCTTGATTTACGTGCGATTAGTTTAGTTAGATACGCAAAAACAAGTGTTTGACTTCGGGGGTATATGTAACCATTATTTCTATGCAGTGCTGCTTTTAATGTTCAAGTTCTTGGTCACCACTTCGTCGAGTGAGTTTTGACGTGGGAGCGGTGTTTTCTGCCCCGTCTTTGGAGATCTTTTCCGACTGCGTAGCTGGGAAGACATTTGACCTTTGGAGCTGGCGGCGTTTCGACTTCGACCATTGTGTCATTTAGGTGTTTTTTGTAGTGCTCTTATCAATTAGACCAAAAGGAATTTCCTCTCGGGCTAGGTATTAAGGCGTTTTTCTCCAACATCTGTCGCCATTGTTGAAAAGAGCATCCTTAGTGCGACGATTCCTTTGGATCAAAAAAAAATAATACCCTTCGTACTGTTTAATACTTCGACCACAGCATTTAGTAAATTTTAGAAATTAAAGCTATTTATAACAATATAATATGACTCGTCTATACCATTAATTTGCTATTGGGGAATCGTTATTTCCTTCCAGTAATTTAAACTGAGTATGATTTTTTATTAATTTAATTATTATATGGGAGAGAATTTCTATCTAAAATTTCAAAACTGTTTTTCTCGTAACATTAAAAAAATTTTTTTTTTCGCATTAAAATATGGTTTTTTCCCCCTGTCATTTGGGAAATGTATTTCTTTTAGAAAACAGAATTATCCGCTTTGAAAAATATCGAAAATAATTACTCACGATGAAGTGTTGGGAACAAGTCCAGACGCTGAAGCTTTTATGTGTCATTTCCTTTGCATTTAGAATTCTAATTTTAATTCAGCTGGCGATATGCTCGAAATATAACAAGAAAAGTACATTAGTATTTTTTACTGCCTCTTAAACATTAAGCAGTCATTTACTACAATGTCAAACACAATTTCAAATTCTAAAGTTCAAACTGAGTGAAAGAAGCATTTGACTTTAAAAATACCGACAAGGAAGAATATCAGACATTCAAATCTTTGATTTTCTTTTCTAACTTGGCTTCGGGAGATTACATCTATGTTCCTCAACCAATGAATAAAATTTGGGTTGGTATGGTTTTATTAGCATCCCACAAGAAGCAACAAGAGGGCTATTGGTGACGGACCTCGCAATTTTGAACCCCTTTCAAGTGACGAGGACAACACCTGATCTGGCACCCCCTTTCCTAACTTCCACTCCACGCCAATGGGAGGACTTTGGGTCCCTACAGATTTAACGTGCATCAGCCCCGGCTACGTGACGGGTCTTTTATGGCAAAAAGGCTCGAACCCAGGACTCAACGAAAACCGCCGACCGCGAGTCCGATGTCTTTAGGCTACCATGGCCATCAAAAATTGGGAAAGAATAAATACGAAAAGAAAAGGTAATCCACCTCCCTCCGAGGGTTTGAACTTTTTATGAGTTGATGCTTTTAATGGAAATATGTTTCACCGAAAGTCACAAGATGGAAATAGTTCCGGAAATTGCTTTGTGCGTAATTTTTCTAAATTTAAGTAAATTAAGTGGTCTTTTAATTTTTAAAATTTACAAATCGCCTGCATAAAAAAAATCCTTTTACACGAATGTATATTTTATTGCTAATATTATATTTGTTGAGAAAAAGATGTTATTTATATAAATATTTTCATCAACAATTTAAAAAAAAAAACTATAATTGTAAATAAAATGCACCAATAATTTTTAGAAAAACTTACACCGATTTACGAACTGTTAGTCTGAACAGGTCTTGGCCGTAAGTCGAGGAGATCATACATATGGAGTATTATGACATATGAGAGGTACTGAGGGATAATAATGTTTTTTAAATACATTTTTCTATTTCGCGACTTTTTTTTTAAAATAGAATAATAGTAAAAAATAAACCCACTTATAATCCTCCTAATTTGTTTTTTGAAATCAATATTAAATGTGTAAGACTTTTTAAGAATTGCTCTTTCTCTCCTTTTTTGATCACATTATTCCAAACGAACTTCATGTAACTATTTCTCTCAAAAGGAAAAAAATCACGAAATAATTAATGTATTTTTTAAAAAAAAAATATTCGAGAGAATTGCCGAATAATACAAAGCAAACACTCTCACAACAATTAATTTTGATTAAAAAAAAAAAAAATCAGAAGTCCTTCCTTTCCCAATTTAATATTTATTGCAATCTAATAATGTGTAAAAATATCAAAAACTTTCAATATTGTTTGTAAAAAAAAAAAAAAAAAAAAAAAAAAATGTCATGACATAAAAAATAAACAAAATGTACGCCTGAATCCCATGCAAATTGTGGGAAAGTAGATATTACTTTATACTATTTACGATAATTTTAAGGGAAAAAATATATATCTTCAAAATAATATATTCTGCTTTACTTGGCAGGGGAAAAAATGTTACGTTCAATAAGGCCGAAAGTGTCTGTTGAAGTATTAAATAATCAAAGTATATTAAATCGATATTTTTGGCTCAATACATCGATGTATGCATTCACTGAGCATGTGAAACAGACATTTTTGTTAGCTCAACTCTTCTCTATACTTCAGGAAACATTTCATTGAAACGTATAATCTTTGTTATTCATTTTACGCAATATTAAAAAAATATGGAACGTAAATTATAATCCACAGAAAGTAAACAATTTTTAAAAATAAAGTTATTTGTATTTTTAAAATTAAGTACCTAAGATATTCGTGGAATTTTTAGCGGGAATCTTATAATTTTTTTCTCGTGATTGTGACATGTTCAATACAAATACGTTCTCTGTTTCTATGTTATTTATTATATGTGAAATTAAGATACATTGTATATTTATTAATTATTAGGATTAAATCAGTTAACGCTATTTCTAAATTAACTCGCTTCAATTGTATTAATATTCAGACTTGCACCTAAATTTACTTCAACAGTTAGAACTAAATTTTATCGATCGTGTCCTCATGTTGCCTCTTTGACTGAGGGGAAAAAAAAACCACTAGACCCACCCTTGCGAGTTAGAGAGAAAGAAGCATTGGAGGATTTGATTAGATCTTAAGAGTCACGTGACATAGGTCATTACTCTGACATTTTCGCAGTTTTAAACATAGATTGCTAACTTTAACATAGTTTTGGGCATTTTTTTCTATTCAAAATCGTTACGTCGAATGTCAAGCTAAAAAATGTCAACTATAGATTTGTTTCCTTTATATTTTTCTGAAACTATAGCATATTTCTAAAATTATTTTGAGTGAAAAAAAATGCTCATGTATCGATCTGAGATACGGCCGCAAGGTAGAGTTGAAGGAGGGGCACTCGGCCTTTTAAAAAGAAACATTAGTTTCAATTAACAAAAGTTTCTAATATTCTGAAGTTGGAATCGAAGGTAGTTTGTGCGTCACCTGGTGGTATTTTCTTCAGACTAAGCTTTGAATTTCTTGTGGACTTGTATAAAAATGGTAGGTGAATTGAGTTAAAATATATCTGGCTATAGAGTAGTAGAAACAAAAGAACACTATTCTCTGGTAACACTTTATTGTGTGAAAAGTAACGAAGTTGGTGCCTATTGCTTTGATTTTAAAACTATTGCTTTTCGTAAGGGTGCGAGATTCGCCCCTTTTTTTTATTACGTCATTGAGTATGATTTTGCGCTATTCTATCGATTTTACATCTACTAGTTTTCCATGTTCATTTTCCGAAATTAGTTTATGCAAATTTATTAAGAAATGAAGTGACTCGCATCTTTCAGTATGTAAGATTTTTTTCAAGAGTCGAAAACAGAGATTAAGGTAGAGAATAATTGTTTTTCATGACGTGAATGTCATTTTATTTGTTAGGGCATGCCGAATGATATCCAAATATCCATTAAACTTTAGTTACATCTTATTTACCCCACTTATACACCTAATGTATTATGAAATTGTTAGTTAATCTTTAATTTAATTGGTTTCATACATTTTATTTTAATTTGTGTATCCGTTGCATTGTATGTGATGGACCTCTTATTTTGTCGGCGCTGTAGGTCCCCGTCTACCGGCCATTTTGATTTTGTCAGCTTAATGTTAATTCTATGGAATTTTGTCTTTCGTTCTCAAATATTTACTATTTTATCTATTTGAATGCAATAAAGTACATCTGAAAGAGCAAAAAATAATGAAGGCTTCTGCAGAGTTGCTTTTTTCCTCCGATTTTTAAAAATATTTTTTAAAAACTGGACACATACCAATAATTAATATAGGGATAAAGTATTTTTATGTGTACATGTATGTACTCCGACTGAGGGTTTCCGGGATCAAATCCCGATCTCGGCAATGTTGAAAGTTCATGCAAAAGTTTTGTTACATTGTTCTCTGTTTTTCAAAATAATTTCTGAAACTTTCTAGAACATTTTTTACGTTTCTAGAACAGTGTTCTAGAATATTCCATTGTGATATATAAAGGCATGAATTGTCAGTCTGAAAGAATTCTCGGTCAGAATAATTGCTTTCAGTTTGTTGTGGCGGTAGCCTAGCGTTCATGGTCTGTGAACTCGCGGTGGGTGGTTTTCGTCGATTCGTGGGTTCGAGGCTCGATGCCGCTAAAGACCCACCGTGTAGTCGGGGCTGATGCACGTTAAATCTGTCGAGGTTCTAAGTCCTCCCTTGGCGTAGGTGCCAACTCAGGTGTTCGTGTTCGTCACTTGATCGAGGTTGAAAATTACGAGGACCATCGCTAATGACCCTCGTGTTGTTTTTAGTGTGACGTAAATAAAACCAATCAAAACTTTTAATTTGTTAATAAACCTCGTTATATATATATATATATATATATATATATATATATATATATATATATATGTGTGTGTGTGTGTGTGTGTGTGTGTGTGGTGTGGTGTGTGGTGTAAAGATTCAAAGTAACTACTTATTACACACACACAATTTATTTGCTGACGTAGGACAGAACATTAAAACACAAAACAAATGGATTTAACTCGCGTCATCACAGATTTAACGTCCTGCGCAATTTCCTGAACCGTCTTGTTCAGCGTGTCTCATCTCACTACTCCGAATCTCTCTCGAAGTGCTAGGCGGCGCTCTGGGAGCATCATGGCTGTCTTCCGGGATGGTAGATCAGTAGGTCTTAGATCCCATATATATATATATAACAAATGTACTACAGTATTATATATTTCCCATGCATTTTTATTTAGTTTTTGCGCTATAGATTTCGGACTTTTGTTTCAAAAGAAATACTTGTATCAGTTAAAGGTATATCTTTATGTGCCGAAGATAAATAGCACTAACTCAATTTTTGATATTTTACTGGAGAATAGCTGTGTGTGTGAAGTTTTTTGTGTTTATTTAATTGCAGCTTGTCTGTTAATAAATTCCTTTTAATACACTCTTATGTACATTTCATTCGTTGGACTACAGAATTTTAAATGATATAATTATATTTAAACCTTATTATCTTGTAAAGCTCATCTGATTGTTATGTTTAAAAAACTGATCATAATGTCCTTTACCACCGGCATATAGCATATAGATACAGGCTTACAACATTTCAAATGTACAGCTTTTATGGCGAGCTTTCTAACATGGGTAGTCAGTGATGGCGATTCGCCTTAACTTTAATATTGCTCTATAAATAGATTTGTTTTAAAAGTAAAGTTAAAAAAAATTTTTAGTTTGAAAAATGAAACTTGTGTAATTTTTTTTAATCTATGTTAATTGTATATCTGCTTTTTATTTATATTTGTAAACTAAGATTCGAATTCTTAGTCAAAATGGCCTTTAAACTAAGCAGATATTTTTTAAATTATTTGTTTGCTATTTTTTGTCACGTGGTCCACTATATATTAAATATTTAAAAATAGTTTACCATAACTTAATTTTAACATGTGCTTGGGGGAAAAGCGCTAAACGGTTTTGATATTACTGTGTGCTCGTGTATTGGATTTAACAATATATTTGATGTTATACATGAATTTAAGTTTAAACATGCTATGTTTTAGACCTTTTAGTCTATTTCTAGAAGTATATTCTGTGAAGCCAAGTCGATCCTCTTGAAATGTAAAAATAAGTCATTTTTAAATTCTTAATTTAATGTTAAGGAACTAAACGATTTGATGCTTCAAAGAGCATTGTAAATTTTTAAGTTATGTTTTATTTAAGTTCGTAAACTATTTTAAAATCGAATTTTTCTTGTTTGCTTACGAAAAACAATTTTTTTTTTTGAAAATAAGCTGAAGACAATAAAAAAATGATCTCGAAATAAAAATGTGTTTACCACTTTTCTAACTAGAATTTATGGATCCAATCGATACAATGATAATTTTGATATCTGTTATCATTTAATATCTGTTAGTCTTTGGAGTTATCGATTTTTTTTACTGATATTCGAACATTATAGAAACACTCTCAAAACTGCCACGAAGAAAACTTATAATTAATTTTGCGATAATATTTTGTTTACTAATATTATAATTTATAACTCAAGTTTATTTTCATTCATTTTGGTATTATCCGTTTAGTTAGAATAATTCTTTTAATTTACGTGATTTTCACATAATTTATTTGACTAGATCTAAGCATGTTTTGCAGATAATTCTGTATGTTAAAGTCAAAGGTGTCTTCTATTATAGTTTGTTAAGAATTAAAGAACCTTATTTTAAATCTACGTATAGGAGTCATCAGGAAATTATAAAATTTTGTGGGGACTAAATGATGGGATGTGAATTTCTTTCAGCGAAAAAAAAAATGTTTAAACATCTCCAACTGAGAACGTTGTATTAATAAATTACACATTTAAACACACGGTTAGAACTTTTTTTTCAAAAAAAAATTTAAGCGAGTTTACAAATTGTACAGTTTTTATTACAACGAAACGTTCACGTGATGACCATAATTTTCAGCTACCGTCTGAAATTAGTAAAATGACATGTTCAAGAACTAACCGAAGTATGTGATATAAGATGTTAATATGGTTTTGAAGATCAAATAAAATTCTTGAATTGCCAGATGTTTCAGATGTCTCCAAAGCCAAATTTCTCCTTCGCATGGGTGTTTGTAAATGTATTATGCAGTGATGGCTAGTATACATTAAATTCGCCGTCTTCGAAGGCCTCATATTGGTGTAAATGTGGAATTCTCTTTCCTTCATGGAGTACTTACTCTACAGTATTTGACAATTTTATGGTGACCGGTTGTCCCTGCAGTCAGCTTTGAAATAGGGTTCTCTAATTCTGAATAACCTGTACATATTTTCATAACCGGTCAAAAGAATAATAGCAAATATGTTTGCATTCAAGCAGTAGATTTCATTGTATGTATTCTATTTTTAGTCCATCAGTCTCAGTCTATAATATATATAAGTTGAAATATTTTCTTCAATATTAATTATTAAGAATTATGTTCTATTAAATATATTGAGTTTTGAATGAATTAAATTAAAAAAAAACGTAAAAAGAAAGAGCTTTAAAAAAGAGCAATTTGATGAATACAACGCAATGCACCATAATTCATGTATTTTTAGTGAAATCAATTAAAGCTGAGAGAAATACTATACAGTTATAAATATACCATAATGAATTACATTTAGATGCAAAATAAAAAAAAAAAGCAGTTGGTGTAAAATATTTAAGGCAGTATAATTTTTGGTTGATTTATTTATTTGGAGAAAAAAAAACTATACACACTGATATAATATATAACTAGTAAGTACACGGAGGTATGTAAGCTGTATGGAAATATAATTTTTTATTATGTATTATTTATATTTTTAATGTATTATAAAATATACATAGAAAGAGTTTAAAAAAATCCGTTGGATTTCTCAGAATGTGGCAAAATCTCAAAGCAGATTTATTGAAACTCCTATTATGTTGTATAAATATCGAAATTCGTTTCGAAAATTCGATCAGAGATAGAATTCAAATGTATTGTGTTAATATTTGGTGAACGATTTTTACATGAACTGAAGTAAGTCTTAATATCCAAGAATTGATTACAACTTATTATAAATCAAAATATTACGATTTTGTACAGCATGAAAAATATTAATATACGATAAATGCATTTTTTGTGTATAAATATTTGTTTTGCATTTTCTCGTTTAAAAAGCGCTAATTGTAATTATGCGCCATACCATGAAAAATAAACAAATGTGGGAATTTTTTTTACTGTTAATGTTTTACGAGTAGTTCGCGAGAAAGGTTCATCGAAACGAAATAGCCAAAAGGAACATTAATGCTTTGAAATAATAATTTTAGTAGTAAATAAAAACAGATCTGAGTAAAAATTAGTTCTAAAATGTAGTTTGTATATTTTTTGTGTTTCCTTTTTATTTTTCTGGATAGGATGAAATAATTATGTTTCTTCGCTACGCTAACTGTTTGCATTGCTACTTCTCTATCTAGTTAGATTTCGCGCCAAAATTTACGTTTGACTTATAGGCTTCATTTGGCATCTCATGAACGAGAAGTATAAGAAAAAAATGATAATGAAGACACAATTTCTTTCAAATGTTTGGCGCACTAATTAATACAAAAGTATATTAGGCCCTTAAATTTATTTACTAAGGCATACCAACATACATGCAAAGATTAGACGGTGCTATCTGCTCTACAAAACGTGTCTTGAATAATCATGACTATTTTTGTGAGCTTAATTTAAGTACGTTGTCTGTATTTGTTTACTTTTCTTATCACGTGATTGTCAGGCTTCACCTTTTGTTATTACAGTTTTCTGACATTGACCTAGTGTTACGTAGCGGGTGATTCCCTGAATTTATTTTGGCTTCATCGGTTCTTAAATAAATACGCCGTTCTTTTCTGAGGATAGTATTTATGAGACTGACCTTCATGTGCCGGGTACACGTGGATTTGTTTATTCCCGGGATTTTGAGACACGTGACTTGGCATCTTTCCAGGATTATTTTTTTGTTATTATTTTCGAAATCCACCACGCGTGACTGCCAGGATTGTGAACGCTTCAAAAGACAATACTTTGTTCACAAAAATAAACCTTAAGCCCCCGTGTATTGATTTAATGAGAGTGAAAACGACCCAACTTAATATCTCCAAGCTATCTTTATTATCTGGTATAATGGTTCATTTTCAAAGGCATTTTATTTGATAAATGGTGCTACATAAATGTGCTGAAGATATTTATGTTGTTTGAATTTTAGGATAGTACGAACCGTGAAGTAATTTCATACTCCTTTTGTACTAGTTATATACATCTAGAAAAAAAAAGAGTTATATTTTGATTACGTGTTTAGTTTACTGGTGTCAGACGCATCATGTAATTGAGATATTTTTTATTACTAGATTACAATATTGTGTTTTAATATGGGTCAAAATTCAATTAATAGATTTTGTATACCATTTTTTCAACGAAAGTCATTTTTCAGTTATTTAAATTTTAAAAAAGACTATTATTATTGCAAATGAAATGCCTTTTCATCACATTTTGGATTATGAATAAAAATGCATAAACATTTGACAGTTTGAATAGTGCATTAAAATACTTATTAATTTTATTTCTATTTACTCTTGTTAATTTGGCTTATAAATGTCTCTCCACTCTATTACTCGCATTTGAAGCATTTGTCTTTCATGAATAAATGCAAACTCAATCTATTGCTCGATATTTATTATACTTATAACATTTGATAAATAACTAAGTAATAAAATTTTAATAAATTATAATATTTTTTTAAAAAGTTTTCTTTTAATAGGGCAATCAGTGTCTTTGTTCATTCTGTGTTATGTGAAATGTTTATATATATATATATATATATATATATATATATAATCATTTTCAGTGTTGAACAATTTTTTAAACCTTTCTTTCCTTTGCAGAACCAAGGACCATGTCCCCTACTGACGGTCACCAGCGAAAATGCCGAGCCCACGGACGCCTCTTGCAACAACAGCACCGCCGAGGAAGAAATTGCCACACCGCCAGCCAGAGTTCGCATGCGGTCTCTCTCAGGGGGTGCCTATCGCCTAGCTACCACTTTACCGGCAACTGGACGAATGAGAAGACAATCTGGTGACGACGTGCTGACAAGGGTCAGCCCATCTAGACGGGCAGCCATTTTCGAGCATTTTCGGCCACGGTCCAAGTCCGATAGCAAGGGCAAGAGGCCTACTTTCCTCAGCAACCTCAAGAATACCTTCTTTAGCGGTAGTGCCCAAAGAAAAACTTCACTGGAGGTTGACCCCCCTTACCTCCAACCTGAACCTTTGCATCCCAGTGGAGATTATAGACAGAGGTCACGTTCTGGGTCCGAAACTCGTGGTGGGACCATGTCCAAAATGATTGACCTTTTCAGAAGTCGCTCCAATTCCTTATCCACAGAATCAGGGAGCAAGGTGGGTGATGAAATATAATTTTAGGTATATCGTACGTGCAGTAGTAATATGTCGTAGAAATTTCATGGTATACTTAGAGATTTTATGTACTGATTGGTTAGGTGAGTCGTGTTTTTTTAAGTGGTTATACGCTGAGTAATTTCAGCCCAGATGAGAGTATACGATTTGATTCCAAGTTTGAAATTTCCCCCAATTTAATTAGTGCAGCATTTAAGTTTAATATGGAAGTTTGTATACTTCGAAATATGACATGAAAAGCTTCATTGTAAAAAAAGGCCCTACTTTGGTATATGCCCGACCGCCAACCTTCGTTTTTTTTTCGCCAAATCGGGCGATTAGGCTTAACATGGGGACCAGTCAACCCGCTATTTGGCGAGAAATGACTGGTCGCCAAAGAAACAAAATGACGGCTTTCGGGCATATAGGGAAGTTGTTCCTAAAAAAAATACCAAATAGCGTCAATCCGGGCGCTATTTTCTCTGTCAATTCAGATAACCAATTTGGGTTGTTAATCGGTCCGATACTGTTGGCTTGATAATAACTAGTCTTGCTCTTGATTGCTTGTTGAATAACTTAGTTTATTAAACTCTCCTACTTGAGAAATTATATTTTATAAGCAAAACTTAATATTGACTAAAATATTTATTTCACAGTAAAAAGAAGCGGTACTTGTCTGTTAATGCACGCCCCACCCCCCCCCCGTCAAATTAGGATTACGCCAAGTCGTCGCCAAACTCGTGAAGCCTGTCTTTTGATACAACCTACTTGGCGATAATTTTTTTTGTCGCTTGGCGATTAATCATCGAGAGCCGCTATAATAGACAAGTACCAAAGAAGCTTCAGATGACGTCTACGTTATGTGTTATGGCTGCAAAGAAGTCGTCAGTAAAATTTGGCTAGAGGCAAACAATAAATGCTGATTTTAGTGCAATTAGTGATATCTCTATATATCAATATGTTTCAACATTTCTTGAATAGTTGAAATACATAAAAGTAATTTAAGCTCATCTATTAATAGAAAAATTTTAAGCTCATCTAATTTAGCGAGTTTACCAGAAAATATGAAAAAAGAAAAGTAAGTAGGGATTAAGAAAAACATTGTGTACTATTGAGTCAAAAGCGAAAGAAATGAACTGAATGCGACAATTTGATTTCGAAAATGTGTAGTATAGCTTATATGGAAAAATAAAGAATTTTTTTTATTGTTCTTATTAATTTAAAAAATTCTGCGTTTGAATGCCGCAGTGAATAAGTCGACTTTATTTCAAATGATACAATTGGAAATACTTATGTTGAACGTTTTTTTCACTACTTTAACTTGTTTTATGGATATATTGCCATCTGACAACAACAAAATAGCGCCGACTTTTGTGCCACCTATATTAATGAAATTTCCATGTAGATGTTGGGAATTATTTTGTGAAATATAAAAGAAATTCTAACTATAACTAGGTGTTAAATGTTTTTCTTCTTATATTTTAATTAAATGTATCAACATGAATTTTTAGGAAGGAATTTAATTATTGCCTACCACAATTTAAAGGAACATTGTTTTAGTTTTTTTTTACATGTAACTCTGTATCCTCTACATTATTATTGCATTTCATTTAATTCATTACATTAATTGTTCCTGAATTCGAAAAAAGGCCAATTTCAAAAGCAGCCTTCAAAGGCGGAAGAATAATTCCCGCATCTTTGTACTTATTGTTCTCTTCATAGCATAAATAATCTTATCTTTTAATCGCGTAATGCGAGAAACTGCGGAAATAGTTTTAGATATCGAATTATCTATCGAAATCTTCGGGTGTTCTCTTTCTGACCAGCAGTTGAACTCTTTTGTCTCGTGATCTTATTTACACGAAATTCTAGTGATGTAATTGTACGATAATGACTGATAAGAGAGATTTTACTGAGAAATTTGGTTGAATACGAGTTGTAAATAAAGTAGTGAAAACGTGTTAGGCGTGGCATAACACGTGTTTAGCTGAAATGAAATAGCTTAGTCTTGCAACAGAGATAAACAAATTTTGCTTGTTCTTTCTATTTTTAGTAAGAAGGATAAGTCAGGAAAGGATGAATTAATTTTTAGTTTCGTCTGAAAAACTTAGAAATTCCATTTCAAATAAAGTATAGGAATGAAATATTGGTTAACGATTTCAGTATTGTTTCAACAATATTTAAAATAAGTCAAAAACTATCTTGTGTATTATCAAGGAAACTAAAATCGTAAGAGTTAGTAAAAATAAAGTTTTCCAGAATAAAATTGTTATCGAACAAAAAAATTCGCCAAATTTGTTGCGCACCTTTTTTTATCATTTTAACCGAAATTTCTTTTATGTAATGTATATAATTTTATTAAAAAATATTGTTTTTTTTTGTTTTATGATATTTTTACATTATGAATAATTCTATATGTTGAAATATCTTTCTTTTCCATTTACAAATATGTTTCTCTATGGATTAAGTATTGTTATGTAGATAATTAATTAAAAAACATTTTTAATCATTTATAAATCTGTTAGTTTTAATATTTTTTTCATCAGATTATGAAACAAAGCTGAATTAAATTTGTTCTGTTTTGGATTACAAGAATAATGAGTTAATTTTGCAATGTATCATTTATCTACAAATTCTTATTATAATGAATATAATTATTCTAGTGCACATTTACTTTATAAAAATCGAAGAAATAAAATTCTTCTGGTAGAAAATATTCCTTGTTTGTTTTATATGAAGCCAAATTTAATTTCTACGAAATACTTGATAATTTTGAAACTCACTGTGATGTTTTCATTTTGATGGTGTGTGATAAAGCCACCAGAATTCATAGGTACGAGTACATTCAAGACATTTGACAGATTAAATTAACACTACTTTTCTTAACAAATCATGCCAGAAAGCAATTTGATCTAACCAAATTTTGGATCTTATTTTAATTGTTTAATAACTTTAAAACGTTAAATTTAATCAGTGAATAGTCCTCAAACGCTATTGAATGAATCAAAGCGTGTCACTTCCAAAAATGATACAAAATAAGACATAATATTGAATAATAAAAGAAAACATGTTATATAACTTAAAGGAGAATAATTTTTTTTTATTATTGCAAGGAAGTGTTTTTTAAGGTTATTATTCTTTTACATGAAATCAATCTAGAAATCTTGGTTCATGACCGACGTTATCTGTTCTTTAGCTTGTAGTTAGTTGCTCTTTAAAAGTTATCATAATCCGATAATGTCGACTAAAAATCTTGTTATCTGAACTGACATTTCGCTTACCCAGATCGGTGTCTGATCGTCTTTAATCGTAATGTGTATCAGAACATACTCGCGTATTGAACCTTATGGATTTTATGTACTTGTCAAAATTTATTCTTACATTTATCACAGTACGTTATTCATTAATGAAAATCCGTGAGGATTACTGTTTATTTTTTAGAATAATAGATTTTCTGTTTTTATAAACCTTAAAAATCTAGTTCGAAATTTTGTAGTGTACTTTTAATCTTAAATTACGTGTGCTTATCATTATTAATACACTGATGATAAAGTAATGAAAAATAAGCTAATAATTGTGTCTTATTTTTTTCTTCCAGAAACCATTAACTTCACTAGTGCCTACAAGTAAGATATTTTTTGTTCTTCATAATTACCCCTGTCTTGTATGTTTTATAGAAGTCTCGTCTCCCTCATTTTTTGGGGCTATTATAAGTTGTTAATATAACTATGTATTTTGTATATTTTATTCTTAAAATTAATTTTAACAATTTATGAAAAGAGTAACACCAATTCTCTTCGTTTCATTGAATAAGTAACATTAATTTTAAAAATTCAAATATCAAATGTATTTTATCATTGCAGTCGCTAAAATTCATTCATGAATTAGATTTTAATAATATTTTTAAACAATATCAAGTTGCACTATTTAATTTTGTTGAAAAAGAGTAAAACTACGTGTAAAAGATATATTTTCTTTCAACATATTCCCTTGATTTGAAAGAAATAGATTCACGTTTCTTAATGCTCAAAAATATTGATTGTAATTTTTTTTTGCATATAAATACTGGACTTTTGTTGAAATTAAACTGCGTGTATCAGTTTATTAGTTTTAAAATTCATGTATGTGGAAAGAGTTTTGTGAAACAATTTCAATTTATGATTATTTAATTTCTCTTTTAGTTTCTTTTAATTTTACCAGTATTATAAAGAAAATATATGTTTTTTTTTTCTTTTCTCAAATAGATGACGTGTGTTATTTGACGGACATTTTTTTGTGATTTTGTTTTTTAAAATTTGTTTCTCCATTAATTTACTTTGATACATTTTATACAGTAAAAATAATTTTTTCTAACACTTAATACGTGTTTAATTTTCTTTCATTTAATATCTCTGGTGCGCTTATAATTGTTGTATGAATTATTTTATCCTAGGGGTTTTTCTAAACAAGAAAAATAATCCCTACTAATAAATATCAAACACTGCTGTTTCCTTTTATTCTCTGGAAGATTTATGATATTAAAAAAATTCCTATTTTGTTAAGCCTTATAACATGCTTCGTAAGAAATTATATGTAAATTATGTTTTTTCATTCATTTTTTTTCATTTAATTCTCTTAGCTTTTCAACAGAATAGATTAACTGTTTAAATAAATTGCTGTAATTTGCCCCCCGCGTTATTTTCTTTCATTTCCTTAACTTTTTTTTTTTCTGAACGAAGGGAAGGAATCGGTATTGGAGTTGAAATTAATTCTGCATTTTTATTTAAATGAATTAGTATTAAACGAATAATACTTAATATTTGTTTTTGTATTCTGAAGACATTTTTCCTCTCGTTTTTTAAATGTGACACACTTGAAAATTAAGCAAATGATTGTATCGATCGAGGATTGTATGTTTTTATTTGGAATTTGTAAATGGTTACAGATAACAGATATTTTTATGGGAGAGTAAAATTTTTTTTATCTAATAAAAAAATGTTGACGATAATATAAATAATTGAAATATTTTATTCTTTTTAGTAAAAAGTTGATGGCTTTATTTGCCAAAATTGAAAACGTGTGAGATAATTAAAATTTTAATAATGTTAAAAAAAAATTGTATATAAACAATACAAAATTATGACCCAATATAATTTGGAACAATCGTATTGGACTCTAATTAATTCAATTTGTACGAATTATTTTTCATTTAACGTAAGGAATGTAAATTATGGACAAATATCAATTTGTTGTGCAAATTTACAGTTAAAAGATAAATATTTGTATGTGGGTGCTACGATTCTGTAATAATTAAAGCGATTGTTGTTTTCAAGCTTCATTGAAATTTTTTATAAACATTTCAATTGTTTAAATACATTCAGTATAAAAATCGTTTTCATTTTAATTATTAGTTTGTATGAAATGTCTTCATTGAAAATTACAAATTTTTTTTGTCTCAACATTGTTTTCCCACTTAACAATCATTTGGGATTATTACGTATAAGTCAGGCGAATTTAAATTGGAGATTATGAGATATCCAATATAACTATTTTTGTTTCACAAATTGAAAGATTTAATTATTATTGTTTCCCTTTCTTTAATTTTTAATTTAAGTATATGTTTCATATATTCATCACCACTGCGCTCAATATATAAAGACAATTTTTCCTTTCAAATTAGTAAATTGTACAATATTTTGTTTTGAAAAAGGACTGTTTTAAATCACGAATATCATTGTTGCAAATCAAACAAACCGGTCCCCCAAAAAGTTAAAAAAAAAAAAAAAAAAATCAAAAGTAAATAAAGCCTACAATGTATTTACAGAGCCGAAAATGTTCATGACAGGAGTAAAAAAAACTTATCAGTAAGATTTTTATTGCAGAAATAAGATGTATAATAGGCTAAATGGTACAATAAAAAAAACGTTCACAGGTTCGTGGACAAAAAGTGTAGTATGAGACAAAAATATATATTCAAGGTATACAATTATAACTACACAATAAGGAAAAGTGAAATATTAAGAAATGTAATAAAAATCTGAACAATTGTGAATTTTTTTGGGTAATTTTACGAGCCGTAAAAATACAGGATTTAAGCTTGAGATGCAAGTAAGGATATTCACACACGGACTTCGGCCCAATAAGTTTTGCTTCAACAAAAGGACAGTTTAAATGAAAATTCCAGGTAAAAGGGCAAGAGAAAACATAGTGGTCGGCATCTCCAACACAGTCACAGGGACATAAATGTGTACTTTTTCATATAAAAACAATTTAAATAAGAAATGAAGAGACCATGACTAGTTAAGAAGCGAGTAATAAAAGCAGAATTCTTATAAAAACTCAGATTTGGTCTCCGAATATAGGACTGAACAAGAACACCAGTATTACAAGTTGATCACTAGACCTCCCAGTCAGAAAGAAGCTTATTTTTTTAAAATCATAATTATTCGAGGCAGGAACATTCATTCCCTCACTACCCAGTGACAGCGAGCTTTGGAAATGAATTCGCGATTTCTCTATAATAATCTCCGACGAGGACCCGAACCCAGTGTAAGTTGTAAAAATCAGAATAAGTTGCTAATTTTTCTTTAATGGTATTAATAAAAGCCGATTTATTTCTGGT
This sequence comes from Nephila pilipes, assembly GCA_019974015.1. NCBI lineage: Eukaryota > Metazoa > Arthropoda > Arachnida > Araneae > Nephilidae > Nephila > Nephila pilipes. The sequence goes on from BMAW01119744.1 coordinate 865,986, forward strand.
ACTCTGCAGTAGCAATATTGATGATAAACTGTCGGAATAAATAAAAACTTTGGAGTTATGAGAGAGGGACCTCAGTACTGCAAATCCGATTGCTGAAAACTCTGCCGGGAAAATTGAATATAAGAACTAAGCTTAAACATGTAGACACAATTTAGGACAGCTCATGAAGAAGACACAGAGAATTCAGTCGAGCCAGAAGACTATTGGCGATGGACCTCGTAATTTTGATCCTCTGTCGAGTGACGAGAACAACACCTGAGCTGCCACCTCCTTTTCCTAACTTCAATATCACACCATTTTGCACAAAATAAGATAAGCTTCTATTATTTTGAGAAGGAAGTTAAAGAAAGGTAGAACTTGATTGGTGAAGAACTATCGTATACCACTGTATTTCTATTGTATTCTCTTCAATTATTCAATTTGTTGGAGGTCCGTACAGGAATTTTTTTAACTTTAATAAATTATTCAATATGTAAATTTTAAAAATTTCGCCCCTCAAAATAAATGTAACACTAATTTAGTGACAGCTACAGTAATATGTATGTTGATAATATCTTTACTAATTAATAATAATAATTGGTTTTCGAAAAGTTTTTTTCATTATTTGTTAAATGTAAAATTCTTAGCGTATTTATGTAGCATTCCTTTAGCCATTTTGACACAAAAGTAAATTAGTTTTAGTACTACATGTAATCGACTTGCAAAATAATTAGAATCTGCGAGATAAATTTTATAAAGGTAATTAAATCAACTAATGCTCTCGTATTAATAAAAACAAATTGTAACTTCGTACGGTTACGCGTAAGGATTCATTTGTCTGCGTGTATTTTTTTTCACATTTTTGATTCTTGAGAATTATCATAAATTCTTTTTCTTTTCTTTATATTCTGTACTTAAAATTACCCTCTCTATGTACTGTATATTTACTTTACGTATTCCATGTACTCTTATACTTACAATTATTTACTTTGTGCACTCTATAATTATATAATTACTTAATATTTGTATATTATATACTTAAGTTTTTTTTATGTATCGTATGCTTGGAAATTGCTTATTCTGTACTTTATACTTAAAATTAATTACTCTCTGGGTATTTATAATTATCTCATATATATTTCTCCCCCTAAATATTTTTTATCACTTCATATTTTGCAATTTTTATTTTATCTGTTTTGACCAACAGATAGATGCGATCATGTATTACTTAATTCTAATTTTATTGTAACCTTTCACAATTTCTTTCTCTTAATACATTCTTAGTTACCTACAAAGATAGACGAAATCTGCCTCAAACAATTCATTTTCAGAAGCCTGAAGAAAAGAAATGACAAATGTATCTCTCTCTCGGTTACGACACCGAAACTCTTTCCATAAGTAAACGCATAACAAGCAGCCCATAAATCCACAATCTGGAAAGAAGAAGAATAGCCTTCCCCCTACCACTTACCCATCCCACGCGTTTTGTCCCACTTAATACCACATCGATAGCCCCGGTCTATATATATCCCGGCCCTTTTCCTCGGCCGTCTGAGTCGATCGGTCGCGCACATACCTGTTTTTCCGAGAAATCTCGAGACAGCTTCGGCACAGAGAGAAGCCGGCGGCCGATCGAATGTCAGGTACCGGCCACCTACGCGTGGCCTGAGATGCCTTCAGCCCTGCCGGACAATAGGGGTTCGGCCCCTGAACCCAGGCCCCCCTCCTCCAATTGGTATCGAAGGCACAGGTTGAAAACTGAAGGGACTACTAGTAAGAGATCGTATTCGCAAGCTCTTAGGGCTTTTAGAGTACATCTGCGTAAGAGACGGGATGGATATATTGTTAATGGAGACGGATATACCTCGGATTGCGCCGGTATGTATTCTCGATTTTAATTTTAGGGCACTGATTAAAATATTGAGTGAGTGTTAACAGAAAATATGACGATAACGACGGGGTTTTAATCGTAGCATTCAAAATGTATCAGTTATTGGTGTTAAAGTATTGGTGCGAAATAAATATTCGGGTGGTGTAGATATTTAACCCTTTCGTTCCATATGTAGTGTTAGTATTCACGTACACCTGTAATGCAAGATAAAAGGGTTAATGCATTTGATTTATTGTTTATATACGAATCGGAAAAATAAACTAAATTAGTGAATTAATTCGCTTAACTTTAATTTGATATTAAAATAACTTTTGTTCTTGTATCGCCATTGTACTGGTGAAATATGATCTTGAATGTTTTTTGTTTAAATTTAAAAAAAAAATATGAAGAAAGGGGCTTCTAATAATTGTCTTTTTGGGTGAATGTTTTGATAGGACAATGGAATCGGATACATTTGAATTATATGGTCAATTACAGAGTTTTTCAATTTTGTAATTGGTTTTTGTTTTTTATCCTCTCTCAAAATATGATTTCGACATCATATTCTTTATTTTATTTTAATTTATTTTCCATTTATGAAAAAGAAAAATATTGATGTACAATTTTATTATTTTATAAATAAAATGAACAAATAATATCTCTTATAAAAATTTGCTTTATTAAAAAAAAAAAAAAAAAAAAAAAATCTCATCATACGCTTTTGATACTTTTTCTTTTTTTAATACCGCCTTTAGCCTCTTCAATTTTTTTTTATAATTTGACAGCTGTCAAAATTATTCAGTGATATTTTTAAATTCTTATTCAGAATTACCAGTCTAAGGGTTATATACTTTTCTAAATAGTTGAAAAATGTAACGGTTTTTTTCGACAAAAATGGCAAAAGTATATAAATAGGTAATTGTATTTATCAATCTCTTTACACATAACACATCAAAAAATCCCGAATTTCTTATTGGCGAAAAATACTCTAAAATTAATAGATGTTTAATCTTGATTCTGTTCCAAATATCTTAAGGGGTCTCACAACCCTTGTTATATATATGTTATTCCCGATACTTTGAAACAAAGCTCATAAAATATTCTAATTATTTCTAGAAAAATGATTAAAATTGTACATGCTTTTTTCTGATCAACTTTATTGTAAGGAAAACTTTAAAGCTCATTTTCTCAAAATGTAAAGGAATCTTAAGTAGTGTTTAAAATGCTTTGCGCGAACTGATAAAAAATCACATTTTGAGAAAATTAAAATGAAATGCATGAATTTTCGAAGTGACATTACGAAAATTGTACAGTTATATTACTATATCATTTTTTTATATTTGACTAAGTGTTATTCTGTTTCGTATATATCTACATATTTTTCAGGGATATAAGTAATGAGTATTTTTAATATGTTTAATTTAAGTTAAAATATGAGCATTTTTAATGTCAATTTTCAATAAGCTTTAAAAAATTGAAAATTATGTTAAGCGTTAAATATTTTTAGTTTAATTAATCATATTTCTAAGCATTTATTTATATTATTAAACAAAAAGTGTATATTTTGAAGGAAAAACCTTTTAGAACTGCGCGTGCGAATCAGCATATCATTAAATAATATGAAAACAATGCGTTATCATTAATCAATATTTTATAAATTATTTACAAAAAAAAAATTACGAACTTTTATATGAAAGTACAAATAATAAATTATCCCATATAAAAAATATTGCAGTTCATTGGATTTTTAAAAAGATGTTAAGACTCTAAGAAAGTGGAAAACATGCTAGATTTATTTCGTTTAACAGACTCCTTAAAATAATTTTACATGCAGGAAAATTATGTATCTGTGATTTAAAACTGATTGGTGTTCCAACGCTATATATTTGAAACTTTATTAAAAGTATGAAAATAATGAAAAAGCAGCTGGAAAAAATGGAACGGACTAATGCAATGAAAAGAAAAACGAAACTGCGCATTTGGCCGAAAATAGCTCACGTAGGTGTGTGAACAAAAGAGTTCAGCGATTAAAACACTGGATATGTCTAAGAAAGAGGTTTGTAAAAATAATTTCCTCGAATGATGCTCGAATTTTATATCGGTTAATTTAGTTATCTGAAAAGAAAGTATGTAGTGATGTAAAACATATTTAGAATTGTGTTAGAAACAATATTTCATGAATTACGTGGAATGTATAATTTTTGAGGATCTGAAAAATTATCACATTTACTCTTAAATAATATTACTTCTTATTCTAATCTTTTTTTAGGATATTTGTAAGAAAGGGGTTTATTATATATAAGTATAGAATCTTATATTGTTTGGTTTAGTTATCTGAAGAGAAAATATGATGGGAAATATATTTAGAATTGTTAAAAATAATATGTCTTGAATTACATTTAATGTATAATTTCTGAGGATTTTAAAAAGTATCACAATTACTTCAAAACTATATTTAATTACTATATGAAAGAACTAAAATTGCTATATTTTTAATACTTTTGAATCTTATAAAGTTATTTAACAAGGCTATAATGTTAAGAATTAGGCATGGACATTATATTAGTAGAGGTATAAATCTTAGTATATACCTAATGTTCAAATAAGTGCTTTTCTGCTTGAATTTTATTTTACATTACGAAGTAACTGGAGCAATGAACGAACAATTTTACATAACGTTTATTTCTCGGAAATTGAGATGTTTGCTGTATAATTTAATTATACAAATAGAAAGAAAAAGCTTTATGCATTTTGTCTGTCTATCTTTCATTCTCTATAACTTTAGGAACAACTAATTCTAACGAAATAATCTATCAAGTTAAAAGATGACGTAGAAATATCGGGATTATGTTTAACATTATTTTATTTTTCTTTTAATAAACCTATATTTATGTTTCAGATGTGAATTAATGTCAAAATTATCCGTTCGTAAATTTGAAACTGATTACTAAAATGAGAATTTTTTGCTTTAAGAAAATGGGTTAATCTCATAAAAATTATTTTGGCCTTATTTTTAAAATAAAATTTAAGAAAAGTTTTGAATGAAGAGATTTACAAACGATGAGATAATATATATATATATATATATATTCTTTTCCGTGATTGCACAATACTTCATTGAAACAAGTGATTGCAAAAGTTTTGTATGAATTTTTTTATAACGTTAGATTATCCCGAATTCCTCCAAATGATTCGTGTATTTAATGTTTTGATTGATGCAGACTCTCCAAGAAATAAACGTCTTCGTAAGTCTAAATAATCCGTATAGTCCTGGCCTGTAGCTCGTTGTATTCAATAGAGGAATGATTTCTCTGTGTTCACTGCCTGTGCAAGTTAGAACTTCACTATTTGGACTGAGATAAAGAATATTAGCTATTACTTTATAGCTTGATTCTTTGAATCCAAGATGTAGAGGGCGTTGACTTTATCCCTTAATCGTATAATTTTATTTTTTTATTTCTTTTTCACTTATAGCGGTTAGATTAGGTGTAATCTCCTTAAAATAACCATAAGCTTAAGAAATGCTCAGTGTGAACGGTTGGTCTATATAATAGACGTACCTTTCAGCTACTGAAAATATTTACAGTTGAAAAACGAGAATTTATTAACTCAGAATTCCCTAAGTTTGTTTCAAATTTGAATGGAATGTCACGTATTGTTATCCAGTTCAAGTTATTTGCAGTTAGAATATGTCCAGTTATGTTGAGTGGTATTGCCAAAATTGAGAATGTTTTTCCTGTTTTTCTGTTGAATTAGGTTAAAAAATATGCGTGTACTGATTTTTCTCTCATTTTTAAGATTGAATAGCGAAATAATGAGAAAATATAAAATATATTTATGTGTTCTTTTAAGTATTCGTTTTACGAGGTTGGTCTGAAAAGTTTCCGACCTTATTGTGAAGATGACAGCACTCGTCAATAAAAACTAGGAAATATAGTTGCGCATCTTTTGATAAGTACTCAACAAAATTTCATCCGTTTTGGACGCGTAGTTGTTTGACAATAGTTTGTGCGAGTCGATCTGAATGTTTTTGTGAAAATGGGAAAAAATGAGTTTCGAGCTGTCATTAAATGTTTGTTTTTGTAAGGCAATACGCCTACTCGAATCAAAAATGAGTTGGATGCTATGTACAGGGACTCTGTACCATCATTTACTACAGTGAAATTTTGAGCAGCTTAATTTAAAAGTGACCATACCAGCGTGGGAGACGGTAAACGTTCAGAACGTCCAAAAATGCAACCACTGACGATAACATCGCTAAGGCCAAATAGTGTTGTACAACCGTCGAATCAAAGTGAGAAAGTTGGTAGATGATATGAAAATGTACTAAGACCATGTTTGTCACATGTTGAATAAAGATTTAGGCATGAGAAAGCTGTCCACGCGTTGGATGCCGCTTTTGTTCCCATTTGACCAATAAACGCGTTCGGATGAACATCTACAACGTTCTGTTGGAGCAGTTTAGGCGCAATACATCAGAGTTTGGGAGCTGATTAATTACTGTAGATGAAACTTGGGTAGACCGTTATGCGCCCGAAACAAAAATACAGTTAAAATAGCGGACTGCCTATAAGGAATTGGCTCCCAAGAAAAAAAAAGCAAAAACTGTTTTTTCGGCTGGAAAAGTGATGGCGACTGTTTTTTGGATAGTTATAGAGTTATCTTAATCGATTTTCTTCAAACAGTAAAAACTATTATAGGAGCATACTACGCATCATTGCTTGACAAGCTAAAGCAGAAATTGCGCAAAACCGGCCTTATTTGCAGGGGGGTGGGGATTCTGTTTCACCAAGACAATGCGCTTCCTCACACCTCAGCGGTTGCCATGGTAAAAATCCACTGTTTTCGGTTTAAACTGCTTCGCCACTCTTCTTACTCACCAGATCTAGCCCGAAGCAACTTCTTTTTGTTCCCTAATCTAAAAATTGTGCTCGGAGGACAGAAGACCAATCAGTGAGGAGGCCATCACCTTCGTGAACAATTATTTTACAAGGAAAGACACATAGTATTAATAAGACAGGTTAAAGAGGTGGGAGCATCGCTAGGAGAAGTGTAGGTTTAAGGATGCATACTATGTAGAAAAATAAAAAAATATATATTTTTTAAAAAAAAGGTATTTTGTCTTTGTTAGATCGGAAACCTTTAAGACCGCCCTCGTAAAAGTATATGATTTTGTATAATCTCTAAGCATAAAAAATTGATATCTACGTACGATTCAACAAAGTAAAAGTCAGATCTTAAATTTCACCTTTTATGTTTTAACTTATAGTATAAAGTGTGCCAGCTCATGTCTTCGTCACTTGGTCGTGGCTCAAAATTACCTACCCAATTGGTTTCGTGTTGTTCCTTCAATCAATCTATATTTTAATATTTTTGGCATTGTTGGATAAAATTTCTGCAAAAAAAAAAAAAAAAAAAAAAAATCTAATTCATTTAAGTATACATTCGCTAGTAAAGATTCTCATATATTTGCCACAAAACGACAAATATTCATCTTTTAATTTAACAGCCCAAGTTTTAAACTCGAGTGATTTCAATTTCAGTCTTCTGTGCGTATCGCTGTGTACGAGTATATAAGGTTGTTCAGAAGGTATATGTGTAAATAATTAGAAATGAGGTATTAGGGATAGAAAATAAGAATAGGGTAATTCCTTGATGTATTGTTCTTTGATTGTTTTCCTTTTTATAAGAAGTCTATGAGTAGGATGCCCTTCGCATCCCAGCTCATAATCAAGCTGTTATCAACGGTAACGATTCGCGGCAGGCAGTCAAATTTTGATTTGACTGCAAGTAACTTCCAAATCAAAACTAACTTATGATTCAGTGTCATATTTGTTTTGACACATTTAACTAGCAGATAACAGCATACAACGGTAACATTCATTAGGCTCACATCATCAACAACTGGTACATCATTAACAACTGATGACATCAACAACTGGTACTTGTTGAACCATTCTTCTATTCTTATTACATATTATTTTCATCTGCATAAGTAGAATTTTGAGTTTGAATAAGTTAGAGAAACCCGTTTGCGAATTTTTCAAAATTATGCTAGTTATAAATATTTTACGAATAATAATAAAATTTTATGGTGTCAATGTGTGTGTGCACGATGCTGGATTGAGTTCGAATATAAATTATATTGCCTTCAGTTTAATTATTGCTTTCTCCGAAAGCAGGTGAAATATTCGGAAGAAAAATTTATCATCAACAAACTGAATCAGCCATGGTCTGTTTGTATTTAGTTGATGCTGTAATGAACTTTATTCCAATTTGTATAATTTCCATGGATTTTTCCCTTCAAGAAATTGATTGAGTCCTTGAAAAAATATTCTTCTTATTAATAGAGACATCTTGTGAATGTGAATTATGCAAAATAGTTTCTCCTATGAGATTATTCAATACAATTTATTCCGATTTGTATAAGTCGAGTTTATTGTTATTTACACCATAATTTTACTTTTGCAATAATATTTTATTAGAAATTTTAAGCTTCAGTTTTTTAAACTATGTAAACTCATAGTTTGCGGCCTTTTTAGCAATTTTATGCAGCTGATAATTTAAAAATTGCCTTCTTAAATTTGTCTTAGAAATCGAGAGTGAAAACTTTAAAAATAATAATAGGTGTCAATGATCTTTTTTTTTTTCAGTCCAGTGCATTTTTCAAATCATGAAGAATAAAAATTAAATATTAAAGATGCATTTTAATTCATAAAAATGTAATTGAGAATTAATTTTCTTTTAAAAAAATTAAAAGAATCAAATATGTATTTCAAATGTGATAAACTTAGCTTCAGAAAAGTCTGATATTGATATATATTATTCATTCATTTGTGTCCTTGATTGTTAATTGGAAGTTCCTATTCTGTCTTTACAGTAAAATACTTACGCATCTCTGATCAAGTAAAAATTACGCGCGATAAATTATTCAGAATCCATTTTAGGTTAGAAAAGGTCATATTCTGGTAATTGATAAAATCGATATGGTTATCTGTTAGTAATGTACAGGAAAATCTTTAAAATGTAATATTCTGCAGAAAAAAATCAAATTCGTGAATAGTTGACTCTTAGGATAGCTAATTATGTATGAAATCATTAAAAATTTATATTCTATACAGAACTGGTGCGCGTTAAATTTGATTGGACCTGAAGGTTTCCGTGATTCGCAGCTTGCTAATTTGGAGAATACGAGACCATTTTAGATATCATTCTTGTCAATTAAAAATAATTTAATACTATAAAATCTAATGTTTAATAGTTGTGTGGATTAATAATTTTCTTAAATGACATTTGAGAGCAACGGAATTGTTCATTTGCGAGAAATTTTTTCGTTTATTATATTATGTGTATTAAATGTGCGAGAAAGATGCGAACGAAATAGTGTCAATATATTTAAAATTTATATTTTCGCAGAAATGATTAATGAAAAAGACGTATTTTATTTTTTGTTTATTTATAAATCTGAACGAATTAATTTATGTAATAAAAAGAATATAAAAACTGTTCGTGAGGGAAATATCTGTCTATTTTATTGTTCAAAAAATTATTAATTGACATTTTTCGTTTCCATAGTAACACGGTATAACTAATAAATATACATAATCCATCATTTAAGTGGCTATTTTTGCTGGTTTTATTCAAAATGGCTTAACTATATGTCTATAAAATGACATTTTTATAGACATATTTAATAGTCATAGTTTTCTTGCGTATATGTTTATTGAATTATTGATTATTCTATTGTAAGCATTATTTAATGAAAAGAAAAATAAGCTATAGGGACTTTCTCAGACAATGTTGCGTAAAACTTAACATTATTCTTCGAATCAAAGAAAGTAGCCATATTCCTGTAATTGATTACATGTCGGGAATGTTACGCTCTGAAAGAAGGTAATTAATGGATGTCATTAGTTCTGGGGGTTCATTACGCAAAATGATGGGAAATAAAAGAGTTTAATGATTCGTTATTATCTGCACTCTCATTCCTTGAAATATGTTTAAGTGTATTAAGTGCTTTTATTAAAGAAACATTATGAATATTTGTTGGCTGTTACTATTAAAAGAAAAAATTACAGTTTTGTTTCACGGTATGAATGCAACCTAAGTATAAAAAGTATTCTTGTATTCAATAAAATGGTTGTAAATAAATTTTATTTTAAATTATTTGTATGAGATTATTTTTCCTTAAATATTATTGTGGACGTGGTGGTATAGTAGTTAGCATGTGTGAGTGCGAGTACTGCAGACCCAGGTTCGATTCCCGGTGGCTTGGGTAGCTGGTTATGAATCAACTCAGTCTTTCATTCCTCCGGGTTCGATTCATGGGTACCAAATTCGCTTGGGAAGTTCACTGGTCAAGGCTAGCCACTCGGCCTAGGAACTAGCTAGTAATTAGCGCCCTAGGCTCAAACGGGGATGGGTACCGCCTGATGAAACCTCTTAGGTTCGGGAAGACTTTAATTTCTGTACATGAATAACGAAGATTATCTTTGGTAAACTAGTCTTTTTCGAAATATTTGAAGCATAGTTAGAATATACTGTAATTTCAAGAAAAGGCGTCGCTACGTTTACGTGTTTAATATTTAAATTTTTAGCAGATGCGACATTTCTACCGATGCGACGCTAATGTGCACTTTAGAAATATTAAGTGAGATATTGTAAATAGCTTGGATCACCTTGATGCTACCTCCAAATATAATACCACCTAGTTGCTCTCTGCGAATTTTATTGTGTTTATATTCTTTTGCTAAAATCTTGTTTACCCGAAACAAGTTCTCAGAACAATTACATTCTTTTCTGATTCAGATCACCATTCACATTAGTTTTAATAGCCTCTTTCCTCTGTCTCTTGATGAATATTTCGGGGACCCATCATCTCCCTTTCTCTTTTTATTGTAAATTTACAGTGGTTCTTTCCAAACTTGAACACCTTGCCTGCGTTGCAATAACGAATTTCGACGTGTGTTTACAAATTTTGATAATTACAAAATCCCGTCAACTACAGTATAAGTACTTGTTGGATAGTTTTTAAGTAAGAAGAAAGGAGATAATTTTTGAAAAGGACACCCAAGTGGCATAGAAGCTGAGGGTATATTGCTAGTTTTGTGGGCATTCCCTTGCTGAACAAATTGGAAATTGAGTAGCAATCTCGAGAATTTGAAGTGAAAGAGCGATGCATTCAATGTTGAAGAACTGAAAAAGAACTTAAACGTGCCGTATTCAGAAACAAGCCAAAAGAAGTAGTACGATAAGGTGGCTAAATCTAGACTACGACCTTAGAAAGTGGATAAAACGATCAACAAGGAAAGGGAATAACAATTTTGTGACTTTTTAAATGATATAAAAGAATAATAATAAATTCGGTCAACAAGGAAAATTTTCGGTGCAAAATAGATGAATAAATAAAAGACTACAAAGGTGGCATTTTCTAGTGCAATAGTTTTATGGGGGGGAAAGGGACGGGGGGAATTGTGTGCGTACCAGAACAACTGTCGGCAACAATAACTAATGTATTAGTCGCATTAGAAAGTATTTTTTCAAAAATATATGACATATTATTGACTAGAAAACAATTCTTCTATCACTGACAATAAACATGAATGAAACAACATTACCTTTTGACTCTTTGCGAACATAACTATTCATGAATTGGTTCAAAAACTGTATGCCTCCTTATAAAAGGACATGATGAACTTCATTTACATATGGGTTAGCTTGTGCCGCATACTGTGACAAACTAAAGCCGCTATCATTTTTAAAAGAAAAACTATTCCTAAGGAAGATTTTTCTTGTGACATAATGATATGGCAAACTAAATGGATGGATGTGTTGAAACAATCATCCATGAACGGCTACAGAAATGTCGTAAAAGAGCCTTTTTCCAACTAAAAAGTTCATTGATAATTAATTCAGTGCGTTCTCATTTACTTGATTCAGTGAAAACCAGATGCCATAAATTTTGTGATACCTTAACAATAACTTTTGGTAGCTTGACAAAATTCCTACAACTATTAAATTTGTCAATTAATAAATTCATTCAAAGCAATGGGAGTGTTGGATGACTGATGGATTATACCAAAAGCGGCAAAATCTGTAGTGTATCTGATGAAGAAAATGCAAAATGGGTAGGAAGTACGTGGAAATCGGTGACTATGTCGTCAATAATATCAGAATTCAAAGAAGTTGAAATTATATATCCTCAGATAAAGAGACGGTATAGAAAGAGGATGAATGTGACGATTTGGTTGACTGGACTATTTAGATCCTAATTTAGATCAGGATTCGCTAAATCTTTTTAATCCAGAAAAGTGAACAATCAGATTTTGATTGCTTCGTATGATGTACGGTCTGCAGTAATTATTTTTGTTAGCAAAAGCAAAATTTAATATTTTCGTCTGTCATTCAATTTAATATCTCGTTGTTACGATATTTCTTATAACATAGTATGAGTATTACGTATATGATTTTCTTTGAGTGCTTGATAATATGTAAGTACATTGGTGAGCGTGTCTGATTTCAATATTTCTCACCAATAATTTATTTTTCAGTTATGGCTTTATACTTCTTAACTGATGTGCCATATATCACGGTATATGTCAATATTTTGTAATTGTGACATTCAAGCCGATGGCACGCGCAATTGAACTTAGTACGGTGTTTACACTCACTCCGAGTTTCTCTGTTATTTTAGTTTTTTTTTTTTTTTTTGTGCCATTTTCTTTGATATGGCCTTTCTTCCTGAAATTATTTTAGTTATATTATCGTACAAAATTTAACTTTACGTCTCAGACTTATATAAAGCTATGCAATTATGTGTTGATTTAAAAAATAATCGCAATTTATTTCTCTTTACCGCTTAAGGAATTTTTATAATTAAGAAAAATATTTTCTCAAAGTCCCTATCAAAAAGCTCCTTCCATTATAAAATATGCTGATCCTAAGTGTCATTGGATCTTCACAGATAAATAAAAAAAATTAAAATAACCAAAATAAACTTCATCCCCCCCCCCGGGCGAAAGGCAGCCGGAGGAAGAAGAACTTTACAACTTCAACTTCCATGCAGTCCTTTTTTTTTTTTTTTAAAGGAGCTTTATATCTTTTACTGATTTACATTTAAATAAAAATCAGGAATTGTCTATTGTTTGTTTAATATCCCCATTTTATTTAGCTATAAATACGAATAATAACTGTAGACACAATTATCTCATCTTTAAAAAATATTTAATTACAATACTAAATGCCAATGATAATAAAAAAAAATCTGTGATAAGAGAAAATAGACAAATCGGCATTTATTTTATGTTCAGCTGCTTTCTTTATTTACTAAAAAAACATCACAAATTCTGAAAATCCTAGATTCTAGTTGATTAGTTTTGTAATAACGCAAATTCAAAGATGAAAGCAAGAAAATTCAATATTCAAAGATAATTTGTGGTCTTATTCAATAAATCAAACATAAGACTTTCTTCGTTTTTATCAGAAGGCTTCGCTTATTATCCAAACTCTAAACACATTTTCAGCCAGATAATGGTTCCGATTTTCATCAGAATTTGTGACGTCGTAACATATATGTCCGTTTATTTTGTAGTGTTCTTAAATTTTAGAAACATTCCAAAGATACGAATTTTTTTCTTTTGGGCATGTGAAGTTCAAGACCTGTAATAGTATTTTAATACTTGAGATGAAATATGGAACACATTTTACCCCAGAAAAAAGAATTGACTCTTTCACAAATTAGTATAGTTGGATCCCGTAACATGCGAATTTTCTTTACACGTGGTGTGACTATAGCTCTCTCGATAAGCTATTGCTTATGATATTTGTGGTGATATATTGGGATGTCATAATTCTTATTTTTCTCTTTGTAAAAACCAAATGACTCTTATCGCTCAGAAGACATCTAGACTTCCTATTAACAGCGGACACTAACGCCTTTTATTTTCATTTCTCATTGTTTACAAGCAATTATTTACAAGATCTTGCTGTCATTGAGATTATCTGTACATTCAACCAATTTATATTCCCAAATCTTAAAAGAGTTGTAAAGGTTTTTTTTCCTGCATAAATGATTTCCATGATAGTTAAAAATAATGTTTTACGAGTTTTAACGTAAGCAAAAGGCTAATACGATCGAAGAAAATGTTATTGAACGAATTCGAAAAATGGCAAGACAAGAAGAAATTGTCGGGGAACTTAATCTACTTGAGTCTACACCCCACGTGGATGGTTAAAAAATGAAGATATCAGTTTCTTGATAACATTAATAATGATAAAGGATTGATCAGATAAAGGTCTTAGAACAGCGGAAAACACCAACCTTGACAAATGATTGTTTGATATTTGATTTTTCTCTCAATTTGTATTTATATTGTGATTAGTGATTCTCTGTACTCGCGATTTAGTAACCATGGGTCCAACTACCGCGTGTTAACTGGGTCAGACTGTAGTGTATTATAAATGTCGCTGCTCTTTTAAAGATAGAGAAGTCTATAATATTAATTTTCGATATTTTTTTTAAACCGAACCTAGTGCTCCGGTTTTAGATCCTGTTTTTTAAAATTTCGTGAAGACAATCATAAATTTTTTACTCCATGGGGTTGGAGGAAGACCTTTGAAAAATCTTTAGAGTTGTTGGATACGTTTTGATGGAAGTTTCTGTTCTTGTAGCTGAATTGTTCTTCCATGTTTCTTATTTTATTTGTAAAGATCAATTCGTTAACGTGTTCTTTGGTTCATCTGTTTTAAGATTCCTCGCACCAACCCTCAGATGTTTTCCAATATAAATTTATCTATAAAGAACTACATTATATAAGCCCTAAAACACATTCACAAATAATCTTTTAGGAGAATAATTCCTTATAAGCATACTACTTATGCATTATTGTACACATGTGAATGCTCTCGCGTACTTATTAATACCTTATAAGATTGTGAAGAATTTTAAATTGGTTCATAAGTTTACAAAATAACAAAATAAATTTGATTTAATTGCAATTTTTTTTTTAAAAAAAAAAACCAGTTTTGATTCCATTTGGATGCAGAAATGTATTACTAAACTGACTGGATTTGTTTTGGAATTTATTGAAAAATTCCTAATTTCAATGTATTTACAATTTATTCTAAGTAGTTCTATTCTAGTAGCCTTAATGATTATGTAAATAAAAATTGCTTAAGATGAAAGAATTAAATATTTTTTAAAAAATTTCGCATTATTAAAATTATTTGAAATATTTGCTTAAAAAAGTTTCCGAAGCCTCTAAAAACATGTGGCCAATGTAGCATAGTGGTTACGATCACGAACTCACGGTTGATTTTATTTCCGTCGAATTTTAGGTTCGAGCCCTGTTGCCACTGAGACCCTCTGTGCAGCGGGGCTGATGCACGTTAAATCTGTCGAGACCCCAAGTTTTTCCGTGGCGTGATGTGGAAGTTTGGGAAAGGAAAGGTCAGTTCGTGCGTCGTCACTTGACTGTGATTCAGAATTACGAGGTCAATCTCAATTATTCCGTGTTGATTTTGAGAGTGACGTTAATAAACAATCGATTTATCAATCGGTTCCTAAAAATATTATTATAAAATGTCACTGCTTTCTGCAAACGAAGGGAGAAATAATCATAAATTTTTGTGATAATTGTTTGTTTTAACGAACTTTAACGGTTACTGTCACTTGTATTTTTCCTCTGAAATATTATACTTTTCTTCGGTATTATTGCATAATATATAATAAGCAATTATTTCTTAATTTTAATAGGTGTTTTCGTTGTGAAATAGTAATCCTTTTAAAGAACAATGTTAATGAAAGGAAAATCATTCTTTATTTGTGAATGAACAGTAAGAGGGAAAAAGAGCTAACAATTGAATGAACAGGAAATGGAGTAAAGAATTCGAGGTGCTGAACAACACACAACAAATTAGAATAAACAGAGAGGAGAAAAAAGAACTAGGAATCGTGAAAAGTTGAAAAAGAACAGAAAGGAGTCGCCTGCCGAGTATCTTGCTCGATACAGCAAAGAACAGTTTCCTGATGGAGCACTGAACTGGATGTTTTCACTCTTTCAGATGAACTGGCTGTTCTATTCACGAACGTCCCTTGTTAGGTGAATTTTAAAACTTCATCTATCAGAGAATTTTATTTATAACGAAAATTATTCTCTGAAAAAAGATATAAACGTTAAATTATTTTAAGGATTGCGAGAATGTACCCTTTTCTGTTGCTATTATTAAAAAAAATTAAATGTGTGAGTATGAACATTGCAAAATATTTTGCTGTGATATTTTAACATATCATTATGATAAATGTTATTTCCTCATCCTGTTCATATGTTTTTTTTAAACTTTTAAAGGTTAGAAAACAAACTTTATTATTACTCTCGAAGCTCAGATAACTGATCTTATAAATTTAATTTTCTTTCTTCCGCCTCGTATGTAAGTTTTTCCTTTCTTGCTATTGCTCGACGAAGCAAATTGCATTTTTCAGGAGCTAGCATATTGATTAGTTTTTGGCTGTTAAGTCTATTTTTCTCCGGGCGGCTGTGTGTCGGTTGCCTCGTGGTTACCAAGGTTACAGGGACATCCAACAAGTTGTCTGGCGGAAGTACCGTGAAAAGAACTATCTTAGATCTTATTGTCGACCAGTCCAAAAACACAAAAAAGATTATACGGTTCTCAGACATGCATCTACTTTCTTATGCAATTACGCAAACTCTAAATCACTTTGCAGTCCATTAGAGGCATTCATTTCGTCGATGGATGTCAGTTTATTGTCTACTTAAGTTACTTAATACCCATGTCATACTGAGCCATTTTTTGGTACAATAGATAAGGTCCGTGTCATAACGATTCTACAAATAGTATGTATTGATCTATAATTATTGGGGTTTATATATAGAGTTGAAAATTTAATTTGATTTTCGCATGTTATATCGGGGACAGTTTAGTTTAGTTTTTTATTAACGTCGCACTAGAAGCAATACGAGGGCTATTGGCGACGGACCTCGTAATTTTGAACCACGGTCAAGTGACGAGGACGACACCTGAGCTGGCACCCCCCTCTCCTAACATCCACACCACGCCAACGGGGGGACTTTGGGCCCCGAACAGATTTAACGTGCATCAGCCCCGGCTACACGGCGGGACTTTGGCAGCCAAGGATCGAACCCGCGACTGAACGAAAACCGCCAGCCGCTAGTCCACGACCTTGACCACTAGGCTACCGCGGCCCATTTATATCGGGGAAGGTGTTAAAATTGCGTCATTGTAAAAATTCATTTAAAAATTTTAAAAATAATTCAAATTTCAAAAATTCGTTATAATCTTTTTCGAAATTATGTATATTTCCATACATTTTAATAATGAAGATGATGTCAACCAGTTTTTCAACATTTTAATTAATATATCAATTGCTACATCGCTTTTCAACCGCTGAGAGATACTATACCAGGATGTTGTGTGCGTTTTTAATATTAGTGTTTCTATCCGTTTCATATCGTCAGTCGTGGTCTACCACATCTTGTATTTATTAATATAAAAGTAAAATGTGATGCTTTAAATTCTTATTTGAAAAGTGCTTCTGTAATTGTTATGACCTCTTTAATTGTTATTTGGATCGTGAATGGTCGTATTAAGACTCAATTCCACAAAGGAGTGAAAATCATGTTATTTACTTCATTTTTGCTAAGCCTTGTGGATTCTTTTGATGTGAGTTTTTTTTTTTTTTTAATTTGATAATATTAGGTTGATCCCTGTTTCAGTTACATTCGTTATAAAAGTGTTTTGAAAGTATTGCGCTATCAATTTCCGTCTAGGACATGAAGGGGAGTAGAAACAAATATTGTTTTAGAGACAAAATAGTGTAGCATTTTATATAATTTTTATTAACATTTGTCAATTTTAGGGTGAAAGTCTGCTACTTTTATTTACCTTCTACGTATAGAAAACTAACTAAATATAATTGGAGAAGTACATAACACTTCACACAACCACTTACTATACGCAACAAATATCAAAGACAAATTTCATAAAGTGAAATACTCTTATTGTGAAATACTGTAATTTAAGTCGAATGAAACGTTTTTATTGATAAATCCAAATAGTTGGTTTAATGAAAGAAAATGACTCATTTCGTGTTTACTAAATTGATCGTTCATGTAACTTTTGGATGGAATAAGCTGTGGCAGGCATTATCTTACGAAATGTTTTCTGAATAAGTTTATTTTTCCTAGTTTAATAGATTTTAAAATATTCGTTTCTATGCTACAGTTCTTCTTCGAAAAAATTTAATGCACTATAAATGTTTCTAAAACTGAATAGAACTCTGATCTTCAATGGATAGTCTCAATATATGAAACTTCACAGAATGTTTAGAGAACGTTTTGATTTCGAAAAGATATTTTCCAATTTTCAAGGGTAATCCGTTGTTTACAAAATGTATCTATGAAAAATAAAATATATTAAATATTTTACTCTCTGTCTTATATATTTTAAACGAATTCGAGTACTACATGTACGATGGGGAATTCAGAGATCTAAAACCATAATGGAACGGAATCATATTTGGTAATAGTGAATGCCTGGAAATATATTCTTTTGAAAATCATAAATAAACATATTTAGGATCTGAAAACATATTTTTGGGAGATAGTTCAGTTTTTGATATATCGAGATCTTGTGTACTGTATAAATTTGTGATCGAGCTTTTATAAAAGTTGTGTAATTAATGAACGTGTAAACAAAATTTATATTCATTCGCGCACGCAAGTGAAAATAAAAATAGGATATCTCATAAGCTTTATGATAAAGATACAAATTTTTTATAGAATGCGTTGCAGAGTTTTTCGTTAATATGCGTGATAGAGTTATCCTCTGACCAAATTAATTATGGAACAAACTTTTTTTTTCAGTTTATTTGTTTTTGCTTCAGAAGAAACGTTTAAAATTAATTGACATCTTTGGAAATTTTCTGTCTTAATTAACTATTGCAATCTGATATAGAAATTTGATCTTTCAAGTACAGATATTATATAGATACAAATAAAGTGATATAGAGCTAACATGCTGTAATGATTACACATGATTAAAAGTAATAGCTTAAATCGCTGAATTAAAGCTGTAGATTGAAGAACCGTAAAATTTAATTACCATCCCGGGCTGTCGTAAAGTTTTTATTATTACTAAAAGTAAACGAGGCTGAAACTTATTTTTTTTATTTGTTATTCTTAAGACTTCTCTACATAGTCCCTATTCAGAGTTGTACATTTCTCCTAGCTTTTCTTGGACTTTTGAAGTCCTTCATTGCAGAACTCAGCAGACTGATCTCTATTTTATCCATGGTGCATGTTACTTCAATCTACGAGATCTTGGAACCTAACAAATCAACATTAATAGCTGTAATTAACAATATTATGCACATAAGGTTCAATTTATATGCAAGATAACAATGTCTTATCCTAATATCTTGGTTATTTCTTAGCAAAAACTAAAACTTTACTGATACTCTTTCATACATTGCTGATTTGTACAATAATTTTGATCATAACTCAGAGATTTAAGAAATACACATTTGTTAAGCCATTCATTGTTCTTTAAGGGCATTTTTGATCAATTTTTTTTATAAAAAATACATCTTCACAATATTCTGTGACTTTCTTTGCACTTGTAAGAACTTGGATATTTAAATTTCTCAAGTTTTGAAAAATATAGATATATGTACTAACATTAATTCCCTAGCTAATCTGCAAAAGTGAAGAGGTCTTGCGTGAACGCTTTTATAATTGTAACATTAAAAAAAAAAACCTGATAATTTAATGTTGTGTTATTATTATTTCATGTATGTGCGTACACATTTCCCTTTTAGGTAATTTTCAAAACTATTTTGAACATCAGCAGCTGATTTTTGTTTTAATGTTTGAATGACTTTTATAAAATTCAAAGAAGTTTTGGAACCTAAAACTATCGTACTGTTTTAAGATTATAACTTTCGAGACATGCCGTTTCCTCAGATCAGAGAAATGCTTTTTCGAAATTAATGCTTACTATCCATTAAATCATTTGTACATCTTTATTGCTTCATTTTTATATGTATAAGGAAACTATGTTATTATTCCTTGAAGCAAATTGTGTATTACTTTGTTTACTATGCAAATATAAGGCTTCTTTTCTTCCTTACTTTCACAATACATTGTTCATGGTATTATGAAAACTAAATGATATTGACACATGTTTTCTTTTCAAGATATGCTTATAACTATTAAAATATTTCAAAATTTGATTTTCAGTCGCTTCATTTAGATTTTTCCAACCTTCTCTGATGCATTATATTCGTTTATAAGTGGATATATAATGTGAGCTATAAGATATTTTCGAACACGAATCAAAGGAGAATACAGTAGAACAGTTTCCCAGAGTCTATCACTTGAATGGAACTTTTGTGACAAAGTTCAAGTTCTAGACAACCCCACCGTCCATGTAACAACATTTTTTCATAATATGTTTATTAACGATCATTAATGAAAACAAAACACGACTATCATTTTAATCGTTTAAAGGAAATGCATTTACATGCAATTGGTATAGTTATAAATATAATTAGGAATAGATAAATTAATTATTTTTTAGTATAACGATTTATAACAAATGTTAATGGGAAATATGCGCCTTTTTTTTTTTTTTTTTTTGGAATATGAATGTTAAATTCGAGGTCATATTTTTGATATGTGCACAAGCGGATTTCATCTTCCATGGAAAGAAGAGAATTTCTATTCTTACTCATGATACTTGTTAAACAAAGGAAAAGCTTGTTCCGGCATGTACGATGTTGAAAACTGCAGAAATATATTAGTTGCTCTTCAATGAATTGTTTGATTCTCACTTTTAACGGAAATCCAAAACCATGTCTTTAAATGTAATTTTCAGTAAACCGTCTTATTGTAAATTACGAAGTTTTTCTTTTAAAATTAGATTCACTTGAAGTTAGTATATTTTCTCCGTCTCCTTGCTTTAACTTATTTAGTTGGTTCAAGTGATGAAAAATATTTGTTTTATGAGCTAGCATTTGCACCCACATTTGTTCCTCAAAGAATTTAGTAAAATCTTGTTTGTAAATTTGTTGAAAATGTACATACGTATTTCTCATCCTTTACCTCAAAAACTCTAGTAGAAACTTTCCTTAACCAGATTTTTAATTCATTACGGCAAAGGGAGTTTCCTTGAATTAAAATCCTTCATTAAAAAATCTGACAAAAGCTGGAATATAACATTTGTTGGTTAAATCTCTATACTTAGACACTTAAATTGGAAAAAGTCATTTTTCTATTTATCACTCAAAATTTCTTCAACATCATGTGATTTATAATTAATTCATCACTTTCCTGTATTGTTTGAAAATTGAATTTCTTCAATCTTCCATACGGGATCTTTTCACAACACTTTATCCATTTTTTTTTATAATTTTACATGCGAGCATTAACAGATTTTCACCGACTGTGTGACTTTTCCTTTTCTGTCCAATAAGCTCTGCTACTATTAGCTTGCTTTTTGATCTTTTTCACTAATTGTTAATGTGTTTACAGAAGCTGTTCTCAGTTTATTTTGAGATTTTAACAGAATTTTAAAGTAATCAAACTGCTTTAATTTTCATATTAGTATGATTTGTTGTGAAATGTCTATTCAATTTTGTTAGAACCATTGCTGTATTCGAAAGCGTTTTTACCAAAAACGAGACACAATGGAAGAGGATAATCTGGATTACCAGTCCATGTAAAGCCTGTTGATAAATAACTTTCATTGTAACGACGAACCTTTTTTAGCATCTTTCTTTATCAGTCTTTTGAAATTTTGTATGAGATTCAAAATCTTCATCTGTAGTCTCTTCAGAATTATCTGGGTTGTTTGTATTCTAGTATATCGACATTTTAACTGTTAAAATCTGTAGAAGAATAAAAAAAAATGAGAAACAAAACTGAATAAAATGCTTATAAAGTTACACATAATACATATTAGCACTCTGTTTAACATACCACCTGATCCAATAATACTTGCTTCAATAATGCATACGCAATCATGTCCTATCCCCACATTGGAATTACCCGAATAAAATTGGTTTCCGTTTTATTATGTATGTGTTAGTTGTCTATTTCTTGTGGAACCCTATTTAGGAAACGCTGCATTAGAGTGTAGATTATTCGAATACCGATCAACCGAAACATCGGTTAACCGAAAACGTTCCCGACTTTGTTCTCATGTTTCCGATAATCTTACAATAATACACCAGTTAAGGCTTGGTGTGTGGATGTAGCGTATCTTAGGAGTATGAATTTGAAAATAGTACAATATCCGACTGAAAAAGAAGCTCTTGTTAACTAAGGGTAAGATCCTCGAGACGAGACGACCATGCTGAAAAAAGTACCCTACAGTGAGGGAGTTGGTCGCCTTGAGGTGGCTGAAACAACAAATAGAATGTAATGCTGTCCAACTGCTGTCTTAAAAGCGTTTCCGAGTTTTAACAGCAAAGAATACTCTTCTCAACTTCGGAACAAAATAAAATTTTGGATTTCTTTACATAAACTAGATACCTACTTTAATAACATTTTGAACTTGTCAGAGTAGGCTAATCAGTCCTCTGTTCTATTTTAAAGACGCGTGACACAAAATCTATACAGTTTTATCGTTAATATCACTGTTTCTTTGTTTCATATTTCTCCCATGTCACTGGTACAATTTTTTTCTGTAAATGACCGTTTATTCTAAAAATCAGTTATCCGAACAGCCTCAATCCCCAATTTTTTCATATAATCCATGCTCTACTGTGTATTTCTTTACTGATTTGTTTCTCCAAGGGAGACATTTAACATTCTCTGCGATGGTTATTTAGGACCGGGATAGCCCAGTGGTTAAGATCCGGAGTTTAGAGGTTCAGTGAGTCGCAGATTCGAATTTTAAACTCTCCTTTTGAGAAATAACAGGAGCTGCCGAATCGGATTGCAAAGGCCTTATATGGCAAAATATCACATTCAAGTGAAAGTGACTTTCGTTTAGTTAATATCGACGTTGATATGAACCACATTATTAACTATACAGTTTGATACGGGTTTTTTTTGCTAGTAATATATTGTTAATTTATTATGTTACGTTGTTTTAGTACACGAGTATAAGATGCGTATTTTTCTGCCCATATGTAATCATTACGTAGCGCTATGTTTTGTCATTTTTCCCGGTTAAAATGTATGATCCTAGTTCTATACTGTAATATTTAATTTTAACAGAATAAACTTTTTGTTATAATACTTCTATAAGACTATATGGAAAATTGTAAGTTTATTTGCTCGTGCTTAATTATCTATGTTACATTTTTCTTTTCAAATTAAAAAAAAAAAATAATGTATGGATGCTAATACTAAAACTAATGTTACTCTATAATACTCCTACACAAATCTCGTGTGTCTTCTTTTAAATCATAAATCTTTATTTCACTATACCAGTTATAACCAACTATAGCCAGAAAATTTACATTTGATGAAGGGTAGACATTTTTGATTCGTTTTCTTCTAAGTTTGGCCGTATCGAGAAACTTTATATCTGTCCAGTTCAGTTTAGTTTTCTTAAAATCTTTTTTCGTCTCTTATAGATTAATTCTTAAATGATAGTTATAAACTGTGTTTGAATCTTGATATAGCGCGAGTGTTAATGTCTAATGTCTAGACAGTCATTTGGGGGCACTTATCTTTCGTCGCGGTCCGAAGTCCCTTCTTAAGTTCATAAGAAGCGTTGTAGACTACCCACGCATGATGTATAAAAAGTGAAAGATACGCCTTTGGATATATCTTATGAAATTATATCATAAATATATTGATATTAAGTTATACTTATTTTACTCAAAATAAATTTTAAGTATTTAACCTTTTATCACTTTTCCATCAAACTTTTTTGCAAACTAAGATATAGTAAAGTGGATCAATGAATATCTTATACTTTGTATAAATCAACATTTTATGCAAATTTCAATGCAGTCAAGGAAATTTTGGATATTCTGAGCACAAGGGTGGAAAACTTGAGATCTTAAAGCTATATGTGGCCTTCTGAAGGATTCTATATTTTATAATATACACATACAAATATATTTCTGTATTTTATTTTTTTATTTTAGATTTTAAACGAGCATGTTTTTTAAACGTTTTGAATCAATAAAGAAAATCAACATAATTCTGAACGACTGACTGTCGGCTAATACAAAATAAAATGTACCCTGGGAATTGTTTTGTTCTGCTTCCGATTTGTTCTGCTTGGCTAGAATTTGTATTTTCCGCACCACTTGGGTTACCAACAACCACTGCGAATCGTTGTCCGAGTGAAACTTGAATTTTTCCAAATAAATAGTGGCTGTATTTTTACTAGATAATTTTTTTGGGGAGGGGGTATAGGAAGCTTTTTGATCTATTAAAGAACTATATAAAAACTTATAAGCTTATGCAATACTTTAATGTACATCACAAAGTGTGACCTTCTCCGAATCTTATGTAATCGCCTCTGAAAATAAAAGTACGTTCTATTTTTCTTCACCATCTTTTTTTGTCTTGCTTCAAAGACTGTTTCCACTAATTTGTTATATTTATACCGAAATTTTATTTTTGTAACGAGACCGATCTCATGGTTTTTTTTTTCTGATTCAAAACGAATTTTTGATTTGTAAAAAAAAAAGTATCAGGTGTGTATTTACTGTCAGAAATACTAATTTTTTTTCAATTGTTTTAAAACTCACTAGATAGCAATCAGAAATGAATTTTTTTTTCCCATAATGATGCTGTTGTTTTTTTTAATAAAACTGTATGAAAAAATGCTGGTGTTTTATTTCATATTTTGTTTTTTCTTAATTTTCCTATGGTAATATTAAATTCTACCAATAAAATCTCCATGAAAAGTAATGTACAATATCTTTTATCTCTCCGACACGATCAGAAATAAAAGACAGACGGACTTGTAATACGGTATGTAGTAGATTCGTGTCTCGCTCTTCTAATGACCGTCGTGTTATGGAACTGATGTTAAATTTAGCACGTTCATACTTGTCATGTTGAGGAGTTGGTGATGCTTGTCAAATCTTCTGGAGGTTAAGCAATTTAATAATACGTCGGTGTGAATGTGGAGAATTGGGTGCATAATTTTAATATCGTCCTTGTCATTTGACAATCTTTCAAAATTGTGAAGTCCTTCTCTAATAGCAGTCAAGTTGCCTTTAAGTGCTATGTTATTGAAGTAATTAATCATACCATAAAAAAATGACGCTGTTTCTTTCAACATGTTCGAGCGTGGTTTAAAAGGTACTCATGTTGGGGAATGGAACATTGGATAACCCATTACAGTTTTGTCCCTTGAGCATTTTCTCTTTCTAAGAAATCCACGAGTGTGACGCCATTTGCTTCCCCAAAAAATCGTCGCCATAATTTTTTCGGCTGAGGAGACTGTCATCACTTACCTATTCACTAGATCAACTCTTTGCTTTTATTGTTGCTTACTTTCCTGTGTATAATGTTGAAACCAAATCTCTTCAATCGTGAAAACTCGACGGAAAGTGTCAACGACAACTCGATGGTAATCCAAATAGAAACTAGCCAACGTATCAGCGTCAAATTTGTTTAACAAATGGCTGCACATAATGGTAACACCAACTTGCCTTAGATACATCATCTGTCGTCTAAAGCAGGAACTTCTTAAACTACTCTCGTATATATATATATTATTTCTCTTCTTCTACTGCTTGTATTGTAAATAATTTTAACTGGGTTAGTCAGGAATAACAAGGAAACAAGTTATCTATGGTAATTTAATAAATGAAATCAATGGCTGTATTGTTCGGTGTTGCTTTATAAATTTTCAACTACTTGAAAGCATTAGCCCTGTGCAAACACGCAACCTTATGCATTTTTCATTAAAACGAATGGATATTATTCAAAGTAGAGGAATACCCTCGTGCGTAGGGGTCAGTGTCCTAATTGGCGCTGTGCCTGGCCCATTAGGGCGCCCCACTCTTTCGGGCGTTGAAGCTTTAAGGAGAGAATATTTCGGTGGGACATTTATCATTTGCATGAAGCCAGAGTGTGTAATCGCGTTCGAATTCAGTAGCTCAGTAGGGTAGGTCATTTATCTTTCCTTCAACGAAGTAAGGCCTTCGTTTAAGATTTTCAGTTTGGTGAAGAATGGTGTTTACTTCCGCGACAAATAAACTTCCCTCAACGTTAATGAAAAATGTTGCCTTTTTCTTGATTAATGTTAATCGTAATTGATTCCCTTTTCCTGATATTCTTAATAACGTCTGAATCTAAAAATAATTCGCAGCTTCAATAAGATTTTAGGGTTGTTTACACATACACACACGTGCTAGTTGTTTTATTTGAATTAATTCAAATCTATTATTTCTTGCACAGTGATATTAGTTATTTTTGTTAATGTATGTGTATGCCGGAGGTAAAGAACACTATCTCTCTTTTTTTTTTTAAATTTTACTGGAGAGTAGCTTAAAGAATTTTATTTGTATGTTTTTCTAAATTTACAGCTTGTTAAGGAATATTTTTCAAAGACTCTTGAAATTATATAATCTTTTTTAAATTTACTTTTCAAAAATTTGCCGGCCATTGTTTTTAAGAAATGGACATGAGAATGATTGTCAGTTGAATTTCGTGGCACAAGATAAAAGAAATGTTTATGCTACCCTTAACCCCATCATTTATGTATAAATAAATCTTTAAATTCTAAACATTACATAGATATATATTTTTAAATCCTTGGGCTTTGAAATGTTCCACATTCCTTTTTACTCATCTTCTGAGTATTTGTGATGTAATACTGTTACCTGTATTTTTGTTATCTTAAATGTTACTCTATTCACAAAATCTAAATTTCAACCTAAGTTCAAGCACAGACAAATTATATTTCAAAAAGAGTTTAAAACTTCTCTAATAAGAGAGATGCTCTCGAAGGGTTTCACGTCTCTAACTGCATGTACTAAGAACTCATAACTCATATGAAAGAATACGCTTACCAGAATACGATACGAATGCATCCATCAAATGTTCAATGAATCTGATGGAGTTCGGTCGTAATCTCAACAAATTACGTCGACTCGCCAGGAGACTTCTGCGCCATTCACCCTATCATATTACTGTTATATTATTATTTGTCAGTTCAAGTTTACAATATAATTTCAGTGTAATCTGTTTTAAGTATATTAACTGAGACTCTTATGCTTAGTTATTTATGTTAATGATTTCAATTAAATTAATTATTTTTCATTAACTCTACATAAAGCTCTTTTTGAGAGCAAGAAATGCTCATATGAGATAATCAGGTATTAATACGGTGCCTTTCTTACTATCATCCCTAAAACATTTGTGCGTCTTATTCCTATTATATGTTACGCAGTCGGTATAAAATATACATCATCTGTTGTGTTGTAATAGGAGGGAAAGTAATTGAAACGTAATAGATGTGTGATTAGAAGTACTGCTTATTATGGTCTTGGACAAAATTTCCATCTCTCTAGTAATCGTTTCAGATATTCGCGAATATTTTTTAGTTCATCGCTATCTTTTAACCTCAACTCTCGTGTACACGATACGTTAAATTTTAAAAAAATGAAACCATTCTTTACATTAATATTCCATCATTTTTATGAGATTTTCATACAAAGACCGTTGGGCATGGATTTGGTCTTGTTGCGACAAAAGACCTGTCAGGAAGTGGGGCTGATGCTTGTTAAATTGCCGGGGATCAGGACTCTTCACATTGACGTGGTGTGAAAATTAAGAGAGTTATGAATCAATTCTGATGTTTCTCGTTACTTGACCGTGGCTCAGAATTACGAGGTTCATCGTCGCGATGGTTCTATGTACGATGTTAATAAAACAATCAATCAATCTGCCAATTATACCTTCTTGTATAATGCTAAATGCAATTTGAATAAATATTCTTTTGTATTTGTAATTCGAAGAACATCTAATTGCAGTCTTAAAAGTTTTTAGATTTTTTGAGTAAGAGCGAATATTCCAATTATCTTAAAAATGTCGATAATTCGTACCCTTTTGAGAGAATATATTCTCTTTTTAGTTTGAAATTCTGGAAATATTTCCCGAGGCATATTTTTTTTTTGTTTAAATTGTATTTCACTCTTGATTATTTATTTTTAATTGTTTATTTTATAGTTATTTTATACTCCTTAGTTATATTTTATAGTTATTTGATATTACTTTTTTTTCTGAAATGTACTAATTTTAATTAAGACTCTTCTTACTTTCGTTTTCCTTTGAATTAATAGAAAAAAAAATTATAAATGAAAATTTGACTTAAGTATTGATTAAAAGCCTCTTCTTGAATGAAAAAAAAATCTTTAGAAAAAAGATGTTTTTTATTATTATACACAGTTTTCAATTATGAATTCATATTTCATATATTTGAAACTAAATATATATATACACTAAAAATTTATGAAAGAATAATTTATAAAATATTTAAAAAGCCAAAAGTGTGTATATATACCTCGGAATAGTAATTTTCTTAGAAATGAACTAAACAAATTCCCATCTATCTGTCTTTTCAGTCTTTATATAAGACAGAAAAGACAGATCCATGCTACAACACTATATGTGTCTCGATAACAAGAATGGAATAGAATCACCCCATTCTAAAATATTCGAATAATTCTATATAAATCCAGAAATCGAATCCTGACTTAGTTGTGTTTTGTTTTAGTAAACAAAAACGCAATTCACAGCAAAGGAACCGTCGCAGGTGTCCGCGACGATCGATGCCAACACCTCTGACGTCACTGGTTGGTTAGGGGGAGTGTCGTCGGTCAAGCTGCATCACGGGAAAGATTCCGAGTTTCCATCTTGTGTGTTGCCGAGACGACCAGAAGTGGGTATTCTCCGGGAATTTGGAATCCCACCCCGATGCCAGAGCGATGGTGACTCCTAAAAAAGGGATATGGCGATCCAGGAAGTTCCCCTTCACCCGGAAATCAGCAGGTAAATGGGAATGGAAAGCGTCCCATAGCTTCCGGTTTCGTTTTCGTGCTTCCGTTTCGAATGGCGTGCCTACGAAACCTATATGGATACGGAGAACGCTTGGAAGCGTTCGATTTAAGGTGAAGAGTGGTCTTGGGGTGGGGAAAAACGGGAGAGGGATTTTGCAGGGACTGTATCGTGACAGTGTGATGAAAAGGTTTGTTCTGTGATTTATAACATTGTATGTGCGTTTGGTTTTGGTTGGTGATGTATTGAGAGAATTGATAAGTTATTTTGTGCTTGGTGGTGTCTAGAAAGTATTGATTGTATATGTGTGTCTTGCTTGACGATGTAATGTACACATTGGAGGTATTGGTTAAGTATGTTTTGTTAGGTGATGTATCTGTATATCGAAAGGAATTAGTTTTCTTAGCGATTCAGTGTGAATATTGAAGGAATTATTGAATATTTTTTATATTATATATTATGCCTGTGTGGTGATGCGAAGGATTGTTAAAATAAGCTGCTTTTAGTGATATAGGGCTTATATTTAGGCAAAATAATTATACTTGGTAATGCACATACAAATCATATATACACTGAAAAAATTGTAAGATATGCTTCGTGATATAAAATTAGTATAATAAATGTGAATTTCTGATTTTTTAGTGTAATATACGATAAAAAAAATCATAATTTTTCGAGTCGTATTTAGTTTTCTCGTGTTATATATTAATAAATTAGATTAAGATTTATTTATAGTTTTTCATAATTTAGTATGTTCTATAATGTGTATTTTTACATAGAACTCATAATGGCTGTATAAAGATACGTATACATTCCATTTTAAGAATTTTACTTACCTCTTTTATGTAATGTAAAAATTTTAACCGCAACACATAATTTATGCTATTATTTGATATATCTTTTCCGCACATGTGTCTTTCATATTCAAGTATGTAAGCATTTATAAGTTCCGTAGCCTTCATTATTTAAATAACTTGAATTTTGTCAATTTTTGTTCAGCCTAAAAACATGTTTATAATTACATAGTAAACTTTATATTTTAATTTTTTTAATAAACAGAAATTTTTTATGAGTGTTAGATACTAGTTAGGCATAGCTTTTTTTTGGAAAAAATATTCTAACATAAATTACAGTGATTAGTTGCTGTTGTGTAAAAGACTTCAATTTCCCAGTGCAAAACATATGTTCATTTGGCAACCGTAATGACGTAATTCAATGTCAAACGTATGTACAATCAAATAATGTTTTGATTATGAAAAAGTATACCCGTAATTTTAAGCTAAAATAATTAAGTTAATTTAAGTTAAAAGTTAATTATTATATAAAAGATAATCATAAGTTATATCAAAGAGGAAATTTGTATTTTTATACATCAAAAATTATGTTTAGCTTCGTGTTGTAATATATGCTTCCGTATATATTATTATAAATATTTTACAGTTAAAACTCTCTGTTGTAATTATGATTTTAATTTCAAATTTGTTGCATGGTATGTATTTTTACTGAAATTTGGAATCTATGAACGAGCTTTCAAAATGATAAAATGGTTACATATTTTTCATTTTTGAAAATTTTTAAAAATTGTGAGAGAATGAAATTTTCTAGGAATGACTGCATTTTGAATGAGAAGCAAATGTAAGCTAAAAAATATTAAAAATTTTAATATCTATTTTGTACATCACTTTTTGTATAGATGAATTGAATCATGTTCTCTGTTTTGATTGAGTATTAATTCAAATTCATAGTTAAGAACATTATTGTTTTAAAGCGTTATAAATTTTAAAAAAATTTATACGTTTACAAACAATAATTTTAATTATTACATTGTTATACTACATGATGATTTGTTCAAGGATATTACGTAGAGGACGATTTAAAATTGCTTAGATTGTTTTATTTACGGTTTTTAAAGTCTTGATAAAATGAAACAGTGTTGTGCAGAATATTAATATCGAAATGATGTAAGCAAGTGACTTTTTCATTTTCCTTCTGCATTATTATCATACGCTTATAAAGTATTATACGTATAATGTTCAAATTAATTTTTTTGATGTAAAATATATTTCGAAAAATAAACACTAGGAAGAAAAATATTTTAAGTATAAAGAACATATTTTTTTTTTTTTCATTTTGAGTTTTTTCAGTTAATAAATCTATACGCTATTAAAGCTAATACAAAACCATAAGCTCTTTTCTTTAAATTTTGTCAAAAAAAGACGGATACAATGCTAAAAAATAAATACTGTTTTAGAAATAAAATCTCTGGCATCTCTTTTCATTCAGTAAAAGGTTTAAGTAAATAACGCTGAAAAAAAAATCCCGGAAAAAATCCCGGTAGAACGTGTTTACAAATCCCACATAAACAGGATAGATAGTAAAGCCACCTGAACTCAAGTTGTTTCGGCTGAATCGAGCCACTTGAATTTCTTGAAGCGAGCCCAAGAGATCTTGAGCACAATTTATCTAGCCCCCCTTGGCATTTAGCCACAGAAAACCTGTTGGTTAATATTATATTTTCCCTCCTAGGTTTAAATCATGTTTATGCCCAAATGATGAGAGGATTTTTTTTATTTAAAAAAAAAAGCTTTTTAGTGACTCAAATTAATGAAATGATTTTTTTTTTATTTTGACTTTTCTCGTTGTTTAAAATATCGATGATATTTTTCGGTGATGCTACACTCAAGTTTAAAAAGTTCCTTTATATTTGATACGTTAAGAACATATTTTTGTATCGGTAAGGGAGTAGATGTGGATTTTATGTAACTATACTTCACATTAATTTTTTTTAAAAAAAATTAAAATCAAATTTGTATTAAATAATGAAATATTTCATTTTATTAATAATTTAATTGGTGTACGATTCTTAAAGAGATTTGAGGTAATTTAATGTTTACAAATTATTAATTTGTTTCTTTAAATTTTTTTTTTATTTCATTTTAAATATAGTTACGTAAACTGTTTATTCGAATTTCACATCATGAGTACAATTTATGAGTATATTTATATATTTATAAAGTGAAAGAGAAAGAGGGGGAAAAACAATTATCGCAACATATTGTACACATCAAATAACATGTCTGATTTTTTTAAATTTGTAAAAGCAAGTTTTGAAAATTTTTTGAAGACATATAACTGTTTTTAAAATGCAATATTTCAAATATAAAATATATTAATTTACTAATATATTTTTCTTTAGCTCTTAAATATAAGTATTTTTATCTTTTTTTGTGTTTATTATCCCAAGATTTTTTCGATATAAATTTAGGGAGCGTTGCCATTCGTCCATATTAAACTCCAATGTGATATTAATCAGGTTAAATTAAAAATGATCCGAATGCTTACTTTTATTTATTGTTAAGCTCGTATATTAATTGCATCTGATGCGATTTATGTATATGGGTTTTAGTATTGATGTTGGTTGGAGGTTTAGATTTGAATGCATGATAAAAGTAACTTTAAATGTAAAAGTCAAAATTGAGTAATAGACACTTGAAATTTTTTTTATGAAGTTGTACTGGATGATTTCAATACTGAAATAGTCCAATCACTACAGCATTTTATGAAATTTAAATCCAAATTAGGTAAACAAATGTTCTAAGTTCTTTTTAATGAATCAATAAAAATGGCTTTATTCTTAATTACGCGTCAAACAAAATTTATGTATTTTATTGATAAGTTTCATTGGACATTTATGTTCATAAAATAAACCGAATTTGTTAGTTGATGATTAATTTGCTGAAATTGTCTCATAAATGCTCGCATTCTTTAGAAACGATGTTCACACAAAATAAGTTTTTTTCTGATTGTATTATGATTTTCTTTTTATTTTCAAATCTGGAAGTGATTTAAATCTTATATGGCTAGTTGAAAAATTCAAATATGTTGCATATGAATAATTAATTTGCTTGCTACATTGCTCAATGTACTAATCAATCATTATAGATGCTCTGCTCCGGCGTCATTCCGTTGATCCAGACAGGAGGCGGAGGCCTTATAATACCTACAGGTCGCTGGAAACTCACCAAGGAGAAACATATGTCTGTCACACGGAGGATGATGCCGTAAGTAAATACTCCATCAATCCACAATCAATATCGTAATTGATGTTTCTGTGCGTTCTGTCACCTTCGCATGTTAGAGGGTAGTTCAAAAAGTACCTTTTTTTCTCTCGAAAGATGGCGTTTTTAAGCTAATTAGCGTTACCATAGTTTGTTGCTATTCTGAGAAATGGCTACAAAACAAAAATTATCACTTACTCAATGGTTCCGGTGAATTTGAAGGCCGTGGTACACTAGTGATCTTGGTCGAGGACATGCAGCCGGTGTTGTTTTCATTAAGTCGCGGTTCGAGTCCTGATGCCACTAAAGACCCACCGTATAGCCGGGTTTTTGTAGGTTAAATCTGGCCTAAGTCCGAAATCCTCTCTGAAGCGTGGAGTGGAAGTTTCGAGAGGGAAGTATCAGCTTGGGTGCCTTCCTCGTTACTTTACCGATGTTCAAAATAACGAGATTCATCTCCAGTAGCTCTCGTGTTGCTTTTGAATGCGCCGTTAACAAAATCATTCGCTCACATTCTGGTTAATCTGCTTCAAAAAAGGTGAAGACTGTCTTATCGTCCAGAAAAGTTATGGTGACGATATTTAGAATGCGAAATACGTCATACTCATGGACTTTTAGGAAAAGGAACAACGACCAATAGCCATTACTATAGTGCGTTGCTCTATTCCCATTTCTAATGGGATACTTTTTGATTGTAATTGTGATTAAAAGCTCGTTTACTTTCGTAACGTCTCGAAAATGCGATATTTTTAATGAGAATATAACATTTGTAAGACATATAAGTAATCACACGTACAATATTGATTTGAATAAGTAAACGAAAATGTTGTTGCATCTAACTGTTGTTGCATCTTAAACAATTGCTCATCCCGACGACTAACGTGATCAGTACTCGAGTTACCATCAGAAACGGAGTTTATACTGCCCTGTGAAAATTCAATAATTTTGTCCGCCATTTCCGCTAACTTGTTTAGTTTCTCTGAACTAACAGCTAGAACGGCTTGAACTTGCGGTAGTAAACGCCTCATCCAGATGTTTTTAAGAAAAGATTCGTCTACATGGTTTTCACTCAATTCTCGCATTTGTCTAAGCAATAAAGACGGGGATCTATCACCTAATTCCAAATCCTCAATTAGAGTTTTAACTTTCCGGTTTTGCGATACTTCAAACTGCTCTAGTAAACGATTTTTGAGAGCCGCATATGGACACGGGGGTGGTTCACACACTATATCCGTAGCATGTGAAAGAGTTTCAGGGTCCAATGAAGCAACTAGGTGGTCAAACTTGGTTTGCTCCACCGTAATGCCAGCTAACCTAAAACTAGCTTCAAGCTGCATAAAAAATAGTTTTAGATTACGGGGCCAAAAACTAGGGACCTTAACAGTTACTCTTTCACAACCATTACTTGAACCTACAGCTCCTTCACTTTTAGTATCTGTACCTTCAAGCGACATCTCTATCTGAGCTAGTGGGATAATGAGTGAGTGATCGTGAAGTTTATTGGCGCAAGAGGAGTTATTGAGAATGTATGTATGTAAAGCGCACTGGTGTAAGAGCCAGATGTAACTAAATCAACATCTCAAAGCGGCAAAAAAATAAAAATTTTACCGACCAAATTCCTGCCTCAGAGGTTCGAACCATAGATAGGGACGTTACCAATTCACAGGTGTCAGAGAGTTTCCGTCGGATAGTAAATCTTGACAACTTGCTTCCAATTAGCCTTTCCGGGAGTATTCCATGCTTGTATCTTGAACGTGGTCACCAGCTTATAGGAACGTGGTGTTGTTAAAACCTTCCTTTCCCATAACATCCAATCAGAAGGTGTAGGCTATACAAATAAATAAACAACTACGAAAGACTAAAAACAAGAAGAACTAACAATTTATTTAAAACTTAACGAGAACAACTTTTGACATTTCAACTATGAAACTCGACCTTCACAGGTCTGCAATCTGCGAAGCAAGTGTGGATCGCTTCCTCCTTTTCTTTAAAACGGCTTGCAGTTCCGCAGACAAAATTGACGTCACAAGATGACGTAGGCAGCCGCCACAAATGTAGATCGTTGCTTATTTTCAGGAATGAATCGAGATATAACTGTTAAATTTGGAAAAATAGTGCATTGCTCTGATTTTAAGACGGTGGTTTACAGACGTTCTGTAAATTTTGGTGTATTAACATACTGAATTCATGAATTTCTTTATGGGAGGGATTCTTAAAGATAGTATGTATTCACTTATTCATGCGATTAGTTTTCAGTGTATAATTTGGTAGCTTTTTTCAAACAGAAAAATAGCATAACTTTATTAGTGTAATGAATCTCAAATCTTTGATATATTTATTGTCCTGGACCTGCAGTAATCCAGAATGTCCATGGGAAAATTGACTTGTGAAATGCAATTGAATTGTGTTTTGCTTTCGTAGTTCCATCTTTCACATTTCCTGAACTCTGTTTAAATATATGAATGATAAATGGCGTTAAAGTATTCTTCCGTAGGATAAATTTTAATGTTTTATTTTGAAAATGATATCTTTATGGCAAATAACACCACATTCCATTTGCAAATTAGTATTCTTTTTAATTTCTTTCACATCTGGAGAAAATGCCAGTCTCCTCTCGATTACTAAAAATATCTGTAGTGTACAAGGCCTGTAAATACGCCTTATGATTTTAAATTTCTATCAAACGATGCAGTTGATATTTGAATTGGCGCCTCGCTAGATCCACTCTGCACCAATATGCGAATTTTGAGCTTTGATAGATTTTACGTGCATCAAGTCCTACGCTCTGCGGATATCTAGTGAAATCAGGACTCGGTACACTGAGCTCCTCTGAAACATCACTGACCACGGATTCGATGCCACGACCACGGTTCTTATTTCTGAAAAACAAAGTGGGGCATGCACAATCACTACTTCTGTCGTGCTACTAAAATTATATCTCCGTTGCGCTTATAATTGTCGCCAAGAGCTAGAATAATATGTAAGAACTGAAAATGTTTTCTGAGCTAGAACTTTATGGATCAGCGTGATTAGCCTCGCGATTGGCGATGTTTGAATCGTGGTTGGAACTCCCGTTTATATTACATTGGCGGGATGTGAAAGTTTTGAGAGTTAGTTAGCAGGTGAGATGTCATTCTCGTCAATGTATAAATATTCAAAATTACGAGGTACGTCGCCAATATCCCTCGTGTTTTTTTTAGTACGACATCAATAAAACAACCAATCCACCATATCACTCCAAAGACCAAATTGAAGTACAGCACTTTAAATTCAGCATGCACTGAAAATGATCACGTGGTATTAAAATTAGCAATTGTAGGGTCCAGCTCATGTGTCTTCATCTGACCTCGATTCGAAATTAAATTGTTTAGTTGTCCATTGTGTACTGCTGTGCGACGTTAATGCGAGGCTATGGTAAGCGAGTAGTCATGGTCGGTAGCTCTTGGTCAGCATTGTTTCCGTCTTGTCGTGGGTTCGAGTTCTGATGCCACTAAATGCCCATCGTGTAGCAGATCTGATGCACGTTAAATCTGTCAAGGATCAGAGTCCTTATGCTCCGATGGTGTAGAAACTAGGAGAGGTATGGTGCTAGTTCAGGTGTCGTCCTGGTCACTTGACCGAAGTTGAAAATGGCAAAGTTCGTCGCGTGGACGAATGATCATGCACATATTCGGATTGGTTATTTTTCATCTGGTTCGAATCCAATGCCACTTAAGGCTCACCGTGTGTTGGGGCTAATATACTTTAAATCTGTTGAAGCTAGGGAAGTCCTCATGTGGGTGTGATGTGTCAATATGGATGGGGTGCCCATTGAGAATTCGTCTCGCCATTTTACTGAGGCTCAAAATGACGACGTAGGTCGCATATAACTGTCGTGTTGCTTCTAATTCTTCTTAATAATTAATTAATCGAACAAGTTATGTTAATACGAAACAAAACAAGAGTGATGTTATTAACTCTAACTTCAAAATGATTATTTCATATCAAAGACGAAAATTAGCACGATGTATTTACGGTACAGTTATTTAGGCCGATACCTGCACTGATGCTGTCAAATAACTTATCAAAAAGGATTCCAAAAGCAAGGCAGATTACTTTTCTGACGAAGAAGGAAACTCTACTATGAGCAAAGATACTGACGTTCAATATGAAAATATTACGAAGGCTGATAACGCTGATTGTACGAAGAATTCCGTGAATGTGTTAAGTGAAAGTGAAGCAAAATCTACTTCACTACCCACTGAGATTTCTGCTTGTCAAGATGTAGAAGGGGTTGCTTCGGATGCAGAAACCAATCCTGCATGCAATGAAAATCTTGCAAATGTTGGAATTATCATATCCGAAATGCAAAACATTGCGGTGACTTCAGACGAGTTCGATGATCCTCCAAAACTGGAACTAGCAACCTCTTGCAAAACAAATGATAATTCAAGTATTTCTATTTCGGAATTTATTGAACCTCCAAAGTTGGAACCAGATGCTCCTTTGAAAAAACTGATCGAACTTCCAAAGGTAGAAATGCCAGTTACTTCAGGGGAATTAAAAAGTCTAGAAAGAACATTATCCTTACCATCTTTATCTTTGAAAGGTGAAACGGGATGTTGTTTCAATTGGACGAGACTTTCTTCCAAACGATTTATAAGACATTTAAAATATAAAGAAGATAAAAATATAAAGTCTAAGGGCGATCATTCTCAAGTGAATCCAGTGTTTGATATGTTCTATCCACTGCAAGATAAAGATTTTTACATATCTTATAAGGTATGTAAATTGTTTTTTTTAATCACTCCGACGAGTTTTTGAAAAGTTTCGCATGTGTAAACGTAACCGCGGTATTCTAGTGGTCCTGGTCGCGAATACGCGCCGTCGTTGTTTCCGTCAAGTCACGGGTTCGAGTTCTGGTGCTTAGATCTTGCTGAAATAACGCATGTTAAATCTGTCGAGGTCCCAAGTCCTCCTGTTGGCGGGATGTCGAGAAGGAAATGCCAGCTTAGGTGTCGTCCTCATCATTTGACCGAGGTTCAGAATGACAAGGTCCGCGCCAATGGACTTCTTGTTGCTGCTAAGTGCGATGTTAATCAACAATCAGATTGGATTATCGTCTCAAAAACTCCGAGTAGTTTGGCTGATTGTGTATATCCTTCTTGCTCTCTTCACTCTATATTTTTACTCTACTGAAAAAAAGTTACGTTTTGCCTTTATGGGTCTAGTAGATCGAGTTTTGTTTATATTTATTTTGTTCAGTGTCTTTTCTATTTTATTGTAATATGAAATTATAAATGCTTCCTTTTCGAACTCATTCAAAACTTTGGCCTCACGGTTCCTAGTTGTAAGAAGAGTTGCCGATTTATTCTTTTTCGATCCATATTGGAGTCTTAGCCGATTGAAAACCAAAAAACATTTTTCTCTATCATGTGACATCTATAGAGTATTATTCGTAAGGCAGATCATCGTAAAATGTTAAATTTATTGTTTAATGTATTTCTATGTAAGTTAGTAAATAGTATGGGTCGATTAGCATCAATCAAATAAAATGTTTTCTTTTTTTCTTTCTTGAGAAGAAACAATTTTCTAAGTTGAAAAAAGTTATAAATTAAGCAAATATATCTGTTTGAGGAATTATTACTACGAGTTGGTGCTGTCGTGAAATCATAGAAATAGGTAGATTAACTGTCCTGTTCTGAATGGATCTGATGTCTTCAATTTTACCTTCTGATCATTAATGCTAAGTTTTTAGACGCTTTATTTCCTCTCTAAATTTCGTTTCTTATATTTTGTTACGCTTAATTTACGTCTTGTTATGCCCAAAGCAATTCGGGTTTTTTTCCAATTTCCTCCGTAAAGTTTCATTATATTTTCTGCTAATTTTAACCACTTTCCCTGACTTTTAATTCTAGAATCCAGAAAAGTTAAAGAATGTTTATGGACACACGTTAGAGCCCGTCTTTATTTTTGTATTTTGGTTTCTCACGATAATGGTTTAAAAAATTTAAATCATGAACAGGTTTTATAACTAAGTAATAATTATATATGAACAGCGTGGCCGTGAGACTCTTAAGTCCTCTCATTGATGTGATGTGGAAGTTTGGATAAGGATCCCTTTGAAGTTTCGTACTCGTCACTTGACCTCGGTCCGAAGTTTCGAGATCCGGCATCAATAGCTATTGGATTCGA
The DNA here is from genome assembly GCA_019974015.1 of Nephila pilipes. Lineage (NCBI taxonomy): Eukaryota > Metazoa > Arthropoda > Arachnida > Araneae > Nephilidae > Nephila > Nephila pilipes. The sequence continues at coordinate 905,084 of BMAW01119744.1, forward strand.
CTGCGACATTAATAAAAATAATCATGATCTGTGCTTCATTATGGATAGTTGGACGGAGTGAACCTGCTTCTGGCTCCATGGAGACATTGCAAGATGTATACCACCTATTTCAGGGTAAAGACCTTGTTTAACCCATATCTTTCATTGTCGATCAAGTTGCTGCTCATTCACGAATTTATTTATTTATTGTCAAATAGTAAAGAATCTTGTATATTTCCATTTATTATTCAGAAAGCTATTCAAAGATTGTGGGGGTATTCATGCATAGGGGCTGATTCATGCAAAATCTGTTTAGGCTGTAAGTCCTCTCTTTGGCATGGTGTGAAGTTTGGACTGATGGGGCGTCGTCCTCGTTACTTGATCGAGATTCAATATTACGAGGGTCGTCACCAATAGTCCTCTTGATGCTTCCAGTACGCCGTTAGTAAATAATCGCATCGGTCCTCGGAGTCCAACATAACCCTAGATCCATCTGCATAATTTTTAATGTAAATCTACGAATGGAACTTTCTTGCCTTTTGATATTCTTTTAGTTTTATATGAATATTTTAAAAAAATATGACGTCTGACAAACCTCTGATTCACAGGATTAGAAGTTTACAAAAAAATCAAAATATATCTGACCTCACACCAGGAAGTCGGTCATTTATAGAAATTTAAATGAAACCTCACAAACTCGAGAAAAGCATTCTTGCTGCCAATACTCGTATTACCCAGGCCGTTCCCATAAGACTGTCTGAGAAGTAGATAATTCCATTGCGGATGCGTCCATAGGTACGAGAGATACTATCGCCGTTTGACTTCCAGTGGGAACCGGTGATGGAAGTAAACCGCGTGATAAAATCTTACACTTTTATACTTCACATTATACACAAGGTTTGAACTAATTTTTTCCTGTGAATCATTATTTTTAATATTGTATCTTAAATGATTTTATTCATTGTACGATGGAATTCTAATTAATTTTATTTACTAATGTAATGCCCATTTTATTTACTATTTTATCGCAATGCCTTATTTCGCGCAACATAGCCAAATCTGTTTCTTGTGCCAAAAAAATGTACAAACATTCTTAGTCATAGTTTAAATACTTTCTCTAAAGTCTTCATAGTAATGTCACTTTAAAAAATTTATACATACTTCTGTATTTAGAACTAATTTGTTACTTTATGTTTAACATACATTTAAATAACCCAATGTTCTTTCAACTATATTAAAATTATTTTTTCTCTTTTAGGTTGAGCGCATTGATTATGCTAATTTAGGTGAGTAAATGACTTATGAAGTGAACTTTTTTTAGCTTTGGATTTCTGTTGAATCAACTTTAAGTGTTATTCGTACAAGTATATGCTTCTAATTTTTCACGGTGTAGGACAAAATCCAAATCACATTAAAGCACCCATATGCACTCCATTTTGATTGCATAAACAAAATTTTAATCCTATGGGATTTTTCATTTCCCTCCTCAAATGTAGATTATTTCATCTATTTGAATACAAAAAAAGTGCATCCGAAAGAGCAAAAACTAATCCAGGTTTCTGTGAAATT
>BMAW01119744.1:906641-955719 GCA_019974015.1 Nephila pilipes
ATTATTTTTTTGCTCTTTGTGATGCATTTTATTGCATTCAAATAGATCAACTTTCGTTTTCGCATCTTTTTTATTTGAAATTCCATAGGATTAACATAACGTCCACGAAATCAAAATAGCCGGTGGGATTAATGTTACTGTCATAATATCAAAATTGCTGGTTGACAGAAGCCTTAATCATTAAATACAATGGTAACAATATATAGTATTCGTGGTGAACCAATTGCAATTTTACATTTAACTCTAAATATTATTTACAAATGTCCTTTTAAATGAGAACTTCTTGGTTACCCAAATATTTTCAGTATTTAAAAATATAGTTGGAGCTGTTACTCTTTGCATAAGAATTTTAAATGTGTGCTCAATTAAAATGTGCTTTTGAAAACAAGTTTTTGATACTTTGAAACTGTTTGCTTATTAAAATGGCTGTAACTGCAGCGTAATGAAGTTATGTGCTTAAACAACTTGCTTTGTTGGCGTAATAAAACATCCAATGATTTGGTTCTCGACTAATTATGAGAAGCTTGCTAAAAAGATACTGAAAACACGAGTTTTGTGGAATTGCATTTAATGATTTTCTCAAATACGTTATGTATTTTTCAATTTTTTGTTCTACTATTTTCACAAAGATTTTTATTGGAGGAATAATTTGCCATTTTTCATCTATTGAGAAGAAGACAACTAAATTGAAACATTTAATTCTCACTAAAAGCGGTAGAAAGGGATAATATCAAAGTTTATTTAGAAGAAACTCCTTTCTTACTATTAAATATGGGCCGCGATAGCCTAGTGGTCAAGGTCGTGGACTAGCGGCCGGCGTTTTCTTTCAGTCGCGGGTTCGATCCTTGGCCACCAAAGACAGGCCGTGTAGCCGGGGCTGATGCAAGTTAAATCTCGGCATAAAGTCCTCCATTTGGCGTGGTGTGGATGTTAGGAGAGGGGTATGCTAGCTCAGGTGTCGTCCTTGTCACTTGACCGTGGTTCAAAATTACGAGGTCCGTCGCCAATGGCCTTCGTGTTGCTTCTAGTGCGACTTTAATACAAACTAAACTAAAACTTACTATTAAATATATTTATTATATGCGAATAATTGGTTACTTTTTAGTGTGTTTTTCAATGCCGACGCAGTTTTGCTCAACTCAAAGAATGTCCGTGTCTATTGTGATTTCAGATTCAGACAATGTTATATTTTTTCGTATTTAGATACACTTGTAACTATAACACTAATTAAATTAAAATCACGACTTCAGTATTTATAAGTAAAGGTTAGCGAATCTATAACCCATATATTCTTGTATAATTCTATTTTAGGGTTCGGAATGCTAAGTTATTTTTCAAAGTTCCTTGTTTCGTTAATTTACACCTAACGAGGAGTTTTCATGAATTGCAATTAATAACAGATTATTTTCTAAACAACTTGCTTTAAATAATTCTGGTTTAAGTAAATTAAATGTTAATTCTAGTTTATTTTCAGCTGAAGAACGAATTATTCCAGCATTTTTGGGATCACATCCTTGTTACGATGTTATGCCTACGAGCGGAAAGGTCGTTGTCTTCTCCGTGGAACTGCTAGTAAGGGAATTTTTAGTTTTCAAGTTGGTACTTCAACCTTAAAACTGTACTTAAACATTATTGAGTTTGTTTCGATATTTAATTATATTTTTATTTCTTGCAGGTAAAAAATTCTTTCAGTGCTCTCGTGTCAAATGGTATGCATTTATTCTATTTCTTATACTATAACTGTAATTGTTCAGTTCACTGTTATCTTGTTAGCAAAAATCGATTGCTGACTTGCGATTCCGGTGTCCATACAATTTGAAATAGTATGGAATAATGGTTGCTACAAATGTCATTTTAAATAGAGCGTCCTTATTTTAGCTGTTTTCTCTTGAATGAGATTATGTATAATTGGACTCTCTAGTAGCTCATTACCACAAGAAAACTGGTCATCATGCAAAATCTTATAAAATATGATTTCACAAAAAAAGTACAAATTTGGGTATATTCCCCAATTTCAAGTACAGTTTTTCGTCTCATTCCCGCTGGGCATATGTGTGAAATTCCGTCGACTATGCGAAGGCATGGTGTAGAAATTTGGAAAGAGAGGTGCCTCAAAAGCTTATTTCATTAGGTAATATGGGCGTCACAACTTCCAGGTATATAGCGATTTTTCCCCCTTTCTTGTGATGTTTATTGTATTTAGAAAAACGCTCCCTCCCCCGGGTACCCTAGTGATCCTTTTCGATTCTAATTGTCAACCAGTTTCGCCCTTTTCCCATTGCTAACGTCTAAATAACAGGCACATTGTTTGGCGCAGCATAATCAGATTTGGCTCTTACATCACCGCACCTGTACTTTCACTAGGAGGAGCCAACTCGGATAACATCTTCGTCACTTGACGAGGTCCCTCGTGTTGCTGTAAAATACAACGCTAATAAACATTCAACCAATTTCTCTCTAAGGAACTTAACTTTCTAATAGTTTAGTACAGTATTCATGAACTCAAGATAATCGAGTGATTTTTTTATTATCACATCTATTATCACTATTTATCATCGATTATCTATGAACTCTGGATAATCGAGTCTTTAAATTGGAGAGCCATCATCTTCGCAGTCTATACACTGGCTCACCATAATGAATAGTAATTAGTGTAAAGTAAGCGTATTTCTCCGAGCCCCAGGCTCCACAGAATCAATTACTATAAAGAAAAAATACTTTCTTCGAATTCCTGATATATCCTTTTTATTTTTACAAGCAAAATATTCTGAAGTACAAGTTACCAAGAAAAAAGAATAAAAACAGACGGTTCTGCCATAAAAACCAGTGTTAAATAAAATATTAAAATAAGAGCAAACGATAAATTATTAAAATAGACGACAACATGTTAAAACATTTGTGACGACCGATCCGGGTACCCGAGTTAAAGAGGTTCCATTTCATCAGCGGGCCCGAAGTCCTCCCCTTGTCGTGGTGGGGAAGTTAGGAGAGGGGATGCCAGCTCAGGTGTCGTCCTCGTCACTTGACCGAGGTTCAAAATTACGAGGTCCGTCGCCAATAGCCCTCGTGTTCCTTGTAGTGCGACGTAAATAAAAACTAAATCCATTTTATGAGCTTTTACTGTATATACATTTTCTATCCTTAAATTAAGGTGACCAGATGTCCCGCTTTTTAACAATTTATCCCGCGGGGTCTTAAAGTCACGATTTTTAGAAAGAATGCACGACAAGCTAGGGAACGGCGGGAGAACGGGAAGAGAATGTACGTTTTTCGGCTTCTATGTAGTTATTTCACCAGGATATGAGCTTTATATAATTTTTTATAAATTTTATTTTGTTGAACTTTAATAATAAAAATAATTGTTGTGAACTGATTATCAGGAACTGCTTATCAAAGTTCGTCTTGATCAGTTGCTAGAATACGACCACCATTGTTTGGACTGAATGACAGTGGCATTTTTCGATATTGGCAGCGACGAAAACATTTTGTAGCTGTAAAACGAAGAGTGAACACTTTGTACTCTTCCACAAATTTTATTCTTATGACGACATGTTCCGCTGGCGATCTAACATCATTTAAAACATTGCTGCAAGGGAATTAATTACATCTTATACAAAAATTGGAAACAGAGGGGAATTTTAGAGAGAAGAAGGGTCAAGGTGTAAGGAGTTTGTTGGTCGGTCCACGAAGTAACGCCTTTGCATATTTAGTTTTGTAACTGTCTCTCATGCGATAACACATCGTACTGCGTGCTAGTGTCAGTTAAACAAGTGGTGTCAACAACTCAACTATTCAGATGATTTAGATTAGTAATTTATTTAGATACCAAAGGTAGGTATTTCTTAGGTACCAAATCTTTAATCCCCCCCGCCACCTGTCAATCGTGTCCCGCTTTTCGAATGTCTGAATTGAATGTAGGAATCTGGTCACCTTACCTTAAATGCAGAAATCTATCGCAACCATTGTTTTTCTGGATCAAACATTTACAAATGATCAACCAACTGTAGTGACATCTACCGTATTATTTTTGTAATTAGCTTAGAGCTTAATTCGATACAAACTCTTTGATTTTTTTTTAAGCGTTTTTAATGTTCGAACTTGTGTTTGATAAATTTCACTGTGGCTAACTTTTGTGAGCCAGGCAATACACGCATTAACCTTATGTATTGGTTTTCAAGAAATTCATTTCTTTAAAGTGCATTCAACATATTTATAAATGTGTTGGGGTTTTGCTTAATCAAGTTTGAATCTTAATGAATTTCCATAAATATTTCTCACGAAATTCTTTAATTATACTTAAAAACTGAAATCACTCTCTCTCATATTTTATAATATATATTATAAAATATGAGAGAGAGAGCTTGTAAATCGAATAGTTTTGATTTGTATACATTTTATTTTCAGAAATCAAAGCAGCTCCTTTATGGGATGCGAGTATACTGGATTTTGTTGGTATGTATATAATTCTGGATTACTTTCTATTTTAATTCGTGTGACTATAATTTTGTTAGTTAATTTTTACTTGCATATTGAGTATACTTTCGTGGAATTTTAGATAATTGGCTCTAATAAAAAATGTATCGAATTCCTGAAATGTACATTAAAGATTTATGCGTAATATTTCATGCGCTAAGATTTAAAAAATTACGCTGTATTAAGTTACTAATTCCTATTATGCATTACCTAAAGTAAATGATATAATCAGTATTTTAATGAAATTGTAGAATTTTAAATAGCGAAGCCCGAATACACCCATTTCGCTATTTTAAATAGCGAATAATCTGTAAAGGAATATGGTCCAAAATAATCTTGCTGTATACAAATGTTCGGTTTTATACGTAATCTGGTATCTGAAATTTCGTTTTATTAATATCCTCATCAATGTATTGAGCATTAAATCTGAAATCTGTGTACTAATTTTACTCTTCTTTTACTTACAGGAATGCTAACGATAACCGATTTTATAAATGTATTAAGGCACTACTATTATTCTAATCCAGTAAGTACTTTCTTGGATTTGGCGGTATAAACTGCTGCATGCAGTGTTTTATATTTTTAACCTTATATTCTATACATTTCTATTTTAATATCATGAGTATTTAATCAATGTAAAAACTTTTCAAAGGAAAAGCAATTTCTTCTATTATGAATTGAGTCTTAAATCAATTAACATCATTTTAGAAATAGGACCGAAATTTTATTTCAATTTTTCTTTAGTGTGTTTCTCCTGCGAGACATTCAAAATTTGAGAATTGTCATCAAATGAAATGTCTATTTGAAATTTTTTATATTTGTCTCTCTCTCTCTATTTTTTTTAAATATTTTTTTAGGATTTAGTCATTAGTTTTTTGAGAATCATACGAAAGGCTCCCATTTAGCAATCATTTTGTATTTTTGAACGCAATATTTATTTCAATTAAATTTCATTTCAAATCTAAAATTATATTTATTCGAAGGAAAATGAGCATTCGAAAGAACAATAAATAAATAATGAAGATTTAAAAAAATGGAACTGCATTTTTTTTCAACGTGTGTAAAAAGATTTTCAAAATTCTGAAAACCCATAAAAATGACATCAACATCATTAGACATAAAAATATTTTAGAAAATCGGTCGAGGAATGTAATTTAACTGATACCTTTGAAAAAGAGTGTTTTTATTTGTTGTTTGAAGAGACAAATGTCTTGTGTCGTGTAATTCTATTAATTCGAGTGTCACTATAAACCCGCCGTGTTGTGGGTCTGATGCACATTAAATCTGTCGATAATGCTTTGGTGTGGAGAAGTTAAGGGTGAGGAGCCAGTTCTGGTATCGTTTTCTGCACTTTACTGAGGTTAAAAATGAGAAGATCAATTGAAGAAGATCAGTTGCCAATAGTTCTCATGTTACATCTATGTATGACGTTTTTAAACAATCAACCATAAATTCGAGAAACTTTATATATTTTTAATATTTTATAACAAGGCATCAGACTGAAGTAAACAAATCAAAATTTTAACCGAGAACTACCGAGAATCTAAATATGATCATAAGTAGAAGGAACCATGAACAGGCGATCATAGAATGTATCTAGTGTCTATCCCAAAGTTAGCTCTCGCCAACATTATATATCAATTCGTACAATACCAAAAACTGGTATGTTCTGAATCACCATTATTCGAATGAATCAGGAAACTCGTCAGAAATTGCCATTGGCGAGAGCTATTCTTGAGATAGACAGTAAGTTCAAGATGTCATACACGTAATGTGAAGACATTATATAAAACTTTTAAGCCTAAAAAGATCACAAGAATAATGATTAAGCCAATACTGATGTTCTACCCTTTCACTCCGACACAAAGATTGGCCAAAGTAATTTATTATCAGTCTTCATAATTTTTTCCCTTCTGGTTGCATTTTATTGTATTTATATACAATATATACGAGTACTATATTGAAGCACCATTCTTCGCAATGCCAATAACGTCTATGTTATGTTTAAAAGTAAAAACTCTCAGTTCAGAGAACTTGTCGTTTGTAAAACCTCCAGCATTCCAAAATGCCACGCAAAAATCCAGCTTTTGTCCTAGTCTAGAAACAGACTTTTTATCATTAAAACTTTCAGTCATGTTGCACTTGTTTAGAATACGGAAAGGGCTGCTTTCAAGGCGACAAGTCAGTCAGTCATTTAGCGAGAACAGGGGGGCACCACGAGTAGACAACTGACATTACCTTAAGAAATGTAGAAGTTCAAGAAAATGAGGCACCAGCTAAAGAGTCGTTTTTGTCATCTAAATGAGGCTCTAAAATTACGAGGGTCGCTTCTCTTTCTTTCTCTCTTCCTCTCGTTAATTATTTAGGGGCTTTAAATTTTAAACCTCTTACATTCTAAATGCAGTAACAGAAATGAATAACTAGGATGAAAATATATTCGTATTGTACTCAATCTTTTTCTAAATTTCTTTCTCTTGTAACTTACAATTTATATCAGCATGTAGTAATTGCTATCTTCTGGTAAGTATGGACATGATGACCCCGAGTTACTCTAATGATCTTTTTCTTTCTTATGGGGCTTATTGTCTTTGGTAAACGCAAGTGACACTTCCCTGGGGATACCCCAGAGATCCTTCTCTATTTTCGATCCTCCTTTTTGTCAACCAATTTTTACGCATTTCATTTTTTTTTCAGTCAATATTACAATTTAAACAGGTGTTTGGCACAGTTTAACCAGTTTAGGCTCTTGCACCATAAATTCTGTCACTAACTATTACTTCAAATTACACGATTTACTTCATTTTAGTACCAAATTGTGTTGTCTACATTTTTATATTTAGACTGTATTATTATTTATTAAATAAATCTCACTTTTTCAGGAGGATATAAAAGACATAGAAAATCAAAGCATAGGAACATGGAGAAGTATGTATGATTTTTTTAACTTTTTTCATTTGTTTTTATTTTTTAAGTGCTGTTTTTTTTAACAAATGACGTGTTCTAGGGATAACGGAGATATCGAAGCCTTTTATCAAGGTCAATGGCTCAGATAGGTATGGTTTTCTTTGAATTTGTGTAGTATACATAATTTTCGCATAATCCATAATTGCTGGGTTTTCAAAAACTTGACTTCATATAAAATTTAATTATCGTAATTGAGGTATTTTATCCTTATAAAGAATAATTTAATTATGTTTTTATATAATTTTCACTTAAATTATTTCTTTGAAGTCTTTTTTATTACCTTAAATTAATGAATTTGAATTTTATTTATTCATTTATTTTTTGGCTTGGCTTTGTGTTTGGGAGAACTTAACTATTGTGTGTGTGCCTAAATTTAACCTTTACAATACATAAATAGTATTTTAATTCTTAACGCATTACTGCGTACAATTTATTTTTCCTAAATGAATAGCTATTCACATTTATATACTAATGAACTCTTAATTGATATCTTGAATCCTTCGTTAGTCTTGCTACTGCCACCAAGTTGCTTATTCAGGAAGGAATCCACAGAATACCAGTATTAGATGAAAAAAGGAAATGTGTTCTTTTTGTGCTAACCAAGAAAAGGTTACTACAGTATCTGAGCCAGAATGTAAGTATCTAGATACATTGTTTCAAATGTATGTGGACACGATATAGTTTCGCGTTATTTTATTTTAATAATGTAAATGATGATTTATTAATTACACAAAATAATGAAATATATCGCATATCCTAAAAATATTATTGATTATTAAAAGAAATTGAGAAAAAATTGCTTGAATAAATATTGAAACATTGTCTTAAGAAACTAAGAAAAAAATTATTGATTTATCTTTTGTTCGGGTCACCATTGCACTTTGACCTCTTACAGTCGATTGGACTCGGATATCATGAAATCTACGCAAAGTGAAAAATTGTCTGAAATAGATATATCAACTAAATACTTCCTTTAAACTCTGGTAGAAATACGGTGTTCCACAGAATACCAACTGTTTGCATTGATTCGACGTTGCAAAGATTTCAAAACGTTTTCAACGTAATTAAGATCTGAACTCGGGGTAAGTGTCTTTAATCGCACCAGGGTTGTGTTGGAACTACCACTTTTTGAAAGTGTCCCTCTTGAGACCCAGAATCATATTTCGACAATTTTCCATTAATTTGAGGCAAATAATCTAAAGTAATACAAAACAGTATATACGGCCGGGTTTTCTTTTTAATTAAAAAAAAAAAAAAGTGCACAATTTTTAGCCAGTCCATTATAATGGATATTGGGTCTAAATCTAGTAAAAACGTTTTACTGATTAAATATACATCATAATTTCCTTTTTCACACATCTAAAATTGTGTATTAGCTATTTTTAATTTAAGAATAAATATGTAAAAGTATAATTAAACTTAACTCAAACTGCTGACATAACTTCAATTGTTGTTTTCTTGTCTGCCATTTTTAAATGCTTGTAGAACAAGGAATCTACCAAATAACTGCAAGTTTTGCTAAATAGATGGCAGTACTGGACTGTCCAATATAGTGGAGTGCCAGATATTAGGATATAAAACTAGATTCTTTGTCTACACATGAAATAAAAATGTCCAATAGAATGGACTTAGGGTCTTAAGAGGTTATGTATGCTTCTGGTCGTTATCTTGATACAGTTTAAAACGTTTTAATTTCCATAATTTTATTTAATTTCGCTTTAAAATATAAAAGCATCTTTTTGTCTATTGCATCATGAAGTTAATGTCCGCGGTAGTCATGGTATGAGCTTGCCATCTGTTTCCGTTAAGTAGTGGGTAACTTGAAGACCCACAGTGTAAATGATGTACATTAAATCTTTCAAAGTACCAAGCTCACCCGAGGTCGTGGTGTGGAAGTTTGGAGAGAGGGGTGCTAGCTTGGGTGTCTTCCTCGTCACTTGACTGAGGCTCAAAATTACGAAGTTCGTCGCCAATAGCCTTCGTGTTTCTTCTGAGTGCGACGGCATTAAATAATCCTAAATTAATTTTAATATGTTTCGGAAGTATAATAGGAATCATGCGACAATAAATGTTAATATTGGTAGTTTAGTGTTTAATATCATGCTTTAAAATTCAATAATCTATAATGGTTCCGCTCTTTTTATATTAAGCATTTTAAATATTTTAAATTTCAATCGATAAACTAAGACTCCGCACACGTTATTTTAAAACTGAGATACAATCTTGATTTCACATAATTTAATTAATTAGAAGACCAATTTATCATTCTCGTCACTTTAATTAGGATTAAAGTTAAGTATTTCTTCAATTAACCCGTCGGGTAACATTGATACGATGCTAATTCAAATTAATTGAACAATATTTAAGCTTTCTTTAGATTAATTTCCTTTAACTTTCTTGTATTTAATTATACCTGTTAAAGTTCAGAAGAAAAAAAAACATTTTAATATTAATTTTTGTTCTAGCTGTTCGAGAATTTCGACAAAACAAATGTAAAGACCCCAAGTTTCTACAAGAAGACCATCCGAGAATTGAGAATTGGAACTTTTGAAAATATTGCAGTGGTAAGAATTGTTGTTTTAAATGCTATTTAAAACCAGAATTTTCAGTTTAATTTCAAGGATATATTCTAAATCCGACTCCACTTTTTTCTACATAAACAAATGTGCATCAAAAGACTTCTTTGAATTGTATTAAATAAAGTTCTTAAATTTCTTAAATTTTTTTTTGAAGATTCGCTTAACTGTATGTTTTTTTACATTTCTTGCTTCGTGAAACATGCAGTGAAAAATGATCGCTTGCATTACATTGTTTGGATTATAACAATTGCAAATCTTCAGGGTATGTTCTTGAATTTCGTTCGACTCAGAATGGAAATCTCTTATCCAAAACCGAAAATGACGCTGAATAACTGAGGTCATTTCTGAGGTCATGTGTTTTGAAACTAGTTGCTGCGCTTTATCGGAAGAGTCAAGATATTTTCCTACTTTTAGTATCCTCGTGTTTTTGCTGATATACAGTTATATCTCTGAGTTTAGAGCTCCCTTAGGAGGCTTTCTTTATATAAGTACTGGAAGGATGACCCTGAAGTATACACTATTGTAATTTTTCTTTCCCATGGTCCATACGCATGATGTGTTTTCAGGATGCCGTTGGGATTGCATGTTGGGTGATAATTGGGTAGAAATGTTAGCATCCTTTGAGATTTGCTTCTCCTCAACCAGATTTTCTTTTCTTTTTTTTTTTTTTTTTTTTTGTATAGATTATATATAAAAAAAAAATATTAGCGCTGCTTAGCCAGATTTGGTTCTTCTACCATAAACCCTGTCACTCACAGAGTTGGGATCCTCGATTCTGAAATCTGAGACACGCTAACTGTGTGTGCATCCTGTCTTCATTTGATTTGGTGGATGTGGTGCCAATTTATCATTCTCGTCATTTTAATTTGAATTAAAGTTAAGTATTTCGTCAATTAACCCGTCGGGTAGCATTGATATAATGCTAATTCAACTAAATTGAGCAATACTTGCCAATAATAGTACTTATATTGTTCAAAACTATAGTTACTTTTAAAATGACAGCTTGCGTGATGGATGAACAACACACTTGGATAGTTAAAAAACATTGAATTGTAAGGCATTAACAAACATATTTAACGTTTCTTAAAGTTTAATTATCTTTTTAACGCTTAAGTTCATTTGAAATCTTTCAGCACATTCCAAAATTGTTCTTATATTATTGGATTTTGTTGAATGTATCTCAATACTTAAATTTTCCTCTCAATAAACCCTATATGAATAAGGAAAAACGGGTTAAAATAGAGTGAGTAAATGGTATTCCATGTATATTTTCAAAACAATTAAAATAGCAAGAAATGTTAGCATCCTTTGAGATTTTGCTATTCATCATTTGACCGATAAAAATTCAATATATAAATTGCTTGTAGGTTGTTCATATGGAAACTTTTCACTAGGATTCAGTGAAACGTTCTAAATTCTTCGTGCATTTCGAAATTAATTATCTCTCTGTTTTAGTACTTCTAAAAACCCATTTCTATTTTGTTGTTCGCAGTCCCATTTATCTTATGTGCATTTTGAATTAAAATCACAGTTTTCGAGAATTTAAAATCTTAGTGTTAGATTTTGAATTAAAGTGGTATTCATATAATATAAGGCGTTATTAAAAATGAATCATTTGATATCAAATTTTCATATTTTGAAAAATGAACGACATGGAATGATAAATAATACGTGAATACAAAGAAAAAATGGGGAAGTTTTATACTGTGAAAAAATGACCTCGCGTGTTTTTCGTGAAACTATTTCATGAAAGCTGTTTCAAAGCTTTCACGGAGCTACCTGACCGTTGTATCGGTCGCAGATGACCATATGACTTGATGTTACACAGCTGCCTACCTGATATGTCCCATGCGATTTCTTCCTTTGAGGATTTATGAAAGAGAAATTTATGTTATTATTCATCACCGCTGCCCACAAATTTATGTGAACTTAAATAATAGATTTTAGCTGCTGTACAATCAATTACCACTGACACTTTACACGTTTGGCTGAAATTTATTTATCGAATTGACATACGTGTAATTAAAGGAAGTTATATCGAGCATTTGTAAAGGAAACTTCCATATTTTCATTTTGCTTCTATGTATTACTTACTCTGTGTAGTTTATTTATGAAAATAAGGAATTTTGAAATCAGGTTAATCATTTTGAATAACTCTGTATATTTTAACATTCCTCTCATTGCATATTGTGTACTATAGATTTGCTTCTTGTAATTATAGGTAAACAGCAACACGAAAGTCATAGATGCGTTGGATCTTTTTGTGAAAAGAAAAGTGTCTGCTCTTCCTGTGCTCGATAAAAATTCTATATTGATCGATATTTTTGAGAAGTTCGATGTTTTTGTGAGTAGACCTCTTTTTGTATTTTTCACTGTTTAATTTAAATCATTCCGATCAATTTCATTTCACTAGCTTGTTATTTAATTTTTCGATGCTTCGAAAAGGCATTTTGCATGAATTAAATTATCCGTTAAATAATAACTCTTTAAATTTTTCTAAAATATACCCAAATCGGGTGCTTCAATTGAAACTAGTTTTAAGCTCCTGATCATTTTGTTAATTATTTATGTTTCTTGTAGGTAAATTTTACAAAAAATATTTTGGATTTCTACCTTAGAGTATTCCAGCCTTTGATAAAAAATGGTCAACCCGTTTTCACTTTTTAAAATTCGGGAAACTCTTCCTAATATTTTTCACACTCAGGGACTTTCCTTCTTTAGGTAGGTTTTGGCAACATGATTCCGTGGTTCCCTGATCTTTTTCTTACTCATGTTTTTACTGTCTTTGGTAAACGCGAGTGATATGCCCCTGTTGTAGCTTAGTGACCTTTTCTTTTCTCGGCCCTCTTTCTTTGCCGCCCAGTGCCCCCCCCCCCCCATTTTTCTCACTACCCGTATAGTAACCGGGTGTGAAAGAATAGTCCCACTGTTGCTCATGCACGTCGTAAGAGGAGACTAAAATGAGTACCCAGTGTCTGGTGGTTTACCTGGGCACCCTGCCATTGGAGATTATAGTAGGGGACCTCAGGGGTTTACTTTCTTTAGAGACCCGTGTGGTGACCGGGAATGTCAGAATAGTCTCACTGTAGCTCATGCCTGGCGTGTAAGAGGCTACTAAAATGGGTACCATGTGTCTTGGGGTATATCCAGGCACCCTGCCCTTGGGGATTATATCTGGGGACCTCAGGGACTTGCCTTCTTCAGGTAAGTACGGTCATCATGACCCCGAGGTACCTTAGTGATCTTTTTCTTTCCCATGGGATTTACTATCTTTGGTAAACACTGGTGCCGCACTCCCGAGATACTCTAGCGATCTTTCTGTATTTTCAATCTTCCTAACTGTCAACCACTTTTTATCTTTTTTTCAACTTCACGTCTAGATCACAGTTAAATCTTGTTTGGCGCAACATAACCATATCTGGCTCTTGCGCCAATAAACTTTACATTCTCTCACTTGCCTTCTTTAGATAGGTACAGGCATCATGACTCTAAGGCATTCTAGTGATCTTTTTCCTTTTCCATGGGGTTTACTCTCTTTGGTAATTTCGGGTGACCATCTCCGAGATACCTTAGCGACCTTTTTCTATTTTCGATCCTTCATGTCAATTAAAATTTTACCTTTTTTCTATTTTTTCACTGGTTTAGATTACAGTTTTACACTTAAATAGCTTTGCTCTAGTTCACTTTGTTTGAAGCAGCATGACCACGTCTGGCTTTTGCGCCGTTGCAAATTAATCACTCTATCACATGACTCGCTCATTCATTGAATTCGCCGTGACAATCATCAAACACTGATTCAAACGTCTAGATCACATTTACTTTTTGTTTTGTGCAGCATGGCGACAACTGGCTCTGGCGTCATAATACTTCACTACTATATTCCTCGCGTCGAGATAAGTTGCTCTTCTTTAGGTGCAACCAAGCTCCATCAGGCTCTTGCGCCATTAATCCCTACATTCACTCACTCAATGAAAGTGTGCTTATTTACAATGCATGCTGAAAATGATGTTAACATATTTTGATTTATTGGCCTGTTTTTAAAAGAGAATGTATCGTGTATTTTTATCTGTCAATTTTAACTGACTGATTTAATTGGGCAGGTTCCCCATCTAAATATTTTAACTTTTAAAAATGGATTGATTTATTTTTTTACATTTAATTTTTGTAGTTAATACGATTTATTGAATGTACTTTTGTTTTAAAACTATTTATGATTATTAAGTTCGCTTTTTTTATATATTATCATTAATTCAGCGCAGCTTCTCCATGATTGTACATTGCGCAGTAAAATTAAAAATTCTGAAAGTATTCAGATTATGTTTTATTTTTTGAAATTGCCAGATTTTGACCCATTTGTTTTTTAATGAAAGAACTATTTATAACAAATTTTATTGTATTTTAAAGTATTAGACTATTTTAATGTAACATTTATACATTTTAATATTTATTGTAAACCTAATTTTAAAAAATTATTCATAGTTTGGTGTATTATTTTTATGATTTTGAGATAAAAAAAATTGAAATATGTTTCGTTCATTTAAAAATTCGATTTAAGTGTGATTCTTTTTCGATTGCAGGCTTTGGCCAAGGAGCAGACGTATCATAATCTCGACATGCCAATCAATGATGCCATTCTTAATGCATACGTGAGTTTATAAAGTTCCCTGTTAGTCTGTTAATACAAAAAGTATGTAGTGTAGAATTAATGAATCTCAAACTTATAAACAAATTAGTAAGAAAATGAAATACATTTTTTAAATATTAAGAAAATATTTTTAGGAAATTTTCTTTTGCCATGTCAGATCTTAATTGTTTTATGAAAATTATATTTTCTTCCAATGGTTTCCAAATACACTGTATTATATCCGCATAATTGTATTCTGTAAGTACAGTTTAATGGGTAAAGTTAAATTTTCTTTGTTTGATTCGAATACTCTAATATATTCTGCCTTCCTGACATCGTCTTATCTCTAAAAGATGAAACATCAAAAAATAAAAATTTTAATCTATAGAAATTAAAATTTTTTAGATATTTTGATAAATGGAGTTCTTGGCAAATTCTCAATATCATATCGAATGTTAACGATTAAAACTCATTTTGTATTACTTAGGTAAAGTAATTCTCAAAAATCAGAAGCTTTATTTCTTACATCAAAATCGTCCTTATTTCTGCATGAAGTAGATCGCAGTAAAAACATTCTAAAACTTATTAGTTGTGCATAAAAATTATTGGTATTGATTTTTTAATCTTTTAAATGCAATATGCAGTCATTATCTTGAAATTATCAAATAATGGTAATCCATCTAATTGTTCCGTTCATATGTTAAGTCAACAAAAGGCTCTATTCTTAATTGAACAAATGAACGTTATAAGCTTTATGCATTTTTGAATGAATGTTTGAATGTGAATCTATTTTTTTTTTCAGTCACGCGAAATGGCATGGATTTGCACAATGGATGAATCCTTAGAAACTGTGATAAACAAATTCGTTACCAAGAAGGTAAGTATAGAACATCGTTCTCGAAACTTGATTCGAAATTGAGATGCGTAATTGTGTTTTTAAGTAATTGTCATTTACGTGTAATTTAATATCAATACTTAAAACTTTTAACTTCTACCTTTTCCCAGGTTCATAGACTCGTGGTGATAGATGAGATGCGTTGTGTTGTTGGCATGGTATCACTTTCCGACATTCTGAAATTCCTTGTAGTTCAACCTTTAGGTAATTGTCCCATCTTCCATGAATATTTATTTGCATATGAAATTTAACTGTGGATATTTTTTTAAAAAATTATTAAGTACCTGGTTGTTTTTAAATTAATGAAATATACTCTTGGTATTTGTTAGTAGACTCTTAAATTACAGAACATTCAAAAATCTAAATTTACGAGAAAAATTCTATAAGCAATCATCCATTGCGGACAAAAACTATTCAAATCGGACTATTTTTGATCCAATATCTTTTTTGTTGAATTTGGTTCATATATCAATGACTCAGCAGTTCGATTGCATTCGTTTTTGTGAAACATTATTTGGATTCAAAATGCTTCATGCGATTTATATTTTACGGGAAAGCCACAGCATTTTTAATTATTTTTGTGATGATTGCCACGTATGGGATTTTCATAATTTATTTCAAACATGTTTTGGTCTAGTTGAACTTTTAAAAAATAATCACTCTGTAGTGCTCATTTTTTTTTCTCCCTCGATTCTTTTGACAAAGAACTTACAGACGATTTTTTTTTATGGTTTGAATATACGAATTGGATTTTAAAAAAATATTTTAATTTTTAAATCGCGAGCAGCAGTTTAAATCTATGATGCAAAAATATTCGCAAAATTAATAACTCGTTCAGTGACTTACGTTACCACTTTTTTGTGTGTATGTTGTTACATTCATTCCGACAAAGAGGCCCATCAAAACGCAACTGTGGCCTTCGAGGAAAACCAGACAAGATTTTCGCGGCACATAAACTCTTGAGATTAAGGTCAAAACTTTACAATACAGAAATCTTTTATCTTATGGGAATTCAAAACACGTTTACATTATATCTCTCATCACAGTAGGTGTTTTTTCCGTTTGGTGTTCATTTCCGCAGGTACATTTTTCGGACATCTAGAGATCACTAGGAGAAATTATTTTTTTCAACTTTAGCCATTCAAAAAAATATTGTGTCGTGTAGTTTTGAAGAGGCGTGGCTAAAGCATTTGAACGGCCATTGTTAAGGAATGTGCCTACCTTCGGGGCTATTTTTTTCCCTTCAAAAAAAAGGGGGGGATGTGAAACACTTATGTTTTTAGTTACAAGGTCTATAAAATGTTAAATTCAAAAGTTATTATTTAAAAGGTTATTAAATTTTCTTATTTTTCAAATTTTTACCATATTTGGTTAAAATTTAGAAAAAATTGACATTTATGCTAAAGTTCATATAACAAATTTTGATTAATATATTTAACTTTTTGTTTAAACAATATATATATTATACATATATCTGTGTTGTGAAGCTAAAAATGTAGTTATCTCTTAAACCTGCTAAGTTATACCAAAATTTATTAACGGAACATGATTTTACACACACACACATATATAGCTCCAAAATGAACAGTTGTGTACCTAAAAGTTATGTTTGAGGTTCACAACATACCTAGAGATGTACTGATTATTGTGGTAAAATTTCATTTTAACATATGAAATACTTCTTGAGAAATGAGATTTTTCGTAATCAAGAAAAAAAATTCAGTTTCCCAGAAAATGCAATTCTATAAATCAAAATTAAGTGAAGAAATAGTTGCCAGATGCACCTACAACTTTAATAAATAATTGAACAAAACTGAACTCTATATTTGAAAGTAAATTGTACATTCGCATCTTTTAAAAATGAAGAAACGGCTGTCTAAATACATTGTTTATATTTCTATGGCTTAGTTTCGATCTTGGAAAAATTCCACTTACGGTCGCTTTAAACTGAACTTCCAGTTGTTGTTAATTGCAGTACGGTATCCATTTATTTCATGCAAGGGTCGACAAATGTGGGGGGTTTATGGGGTGGAGGGGAGGAAATGCCGTAACGTAACATTTTCAGGCTCTGCTGGCCAAATATCAAACTATATTTACATGGCCAACCATAACTCGTATAGCAACAAAAAAAAAAAAATTTAAAAGAAATATTTGTGATTATTTAGAAATGCATGATTTTTACACATGTTTACACTTACAAAAAATGAACAAAAATATTTCCATTTATTTAACTCTATAGAACTGGTTAAATTTAGTATCATCCGAATGCGTTGAATGATTATCAATGATTGATTAATTATAGATCATATATTTTATTAATGTAATAGTTTTTTTTTCAAGATATTTCATTATACTGAAGTTTCGAACTTTACTACCTATCAATAAAGTTGTTTGTAAATGGCATCTGTTATAAATGATCTTGAATGAATTTTATATACTTAATGTTTGAAAATGTCTTTTCACATTGGTTCGTGGATTTAAAATCTATATTTGTGTGAACTCAAATACAGATTTAAATCCACGAACATATGATTTTTAATTGATCGTATTTATCTTACAAAATATTAATAGAATTCATTTCTTTAAATACATGCATCAATATCCGAAAAATGCTGGAACATTTTAACGTAAAAATATTAAGTCGCGGGCTGAAGTTTTCAGGCCCCTGATTTAATGCAACCAGAACCATCGGTTATGTATAGGCATTTGGGCTCAGTGTCCCTTTATTTGAGCAAAAGATTGCAAATTATTAATGTGTTGCACTGTCTGTCTTAAACTGGTTTTGATGTACTTCAATGTAATTTTTATCTTTAAGTCATGATGGAAACTTCAAGTGCCACAGTTTCCGATACAATCCCTGAAGCCTCGGAAGGTGCTGTGGGAGGGTCGGATGTTGATGCTGCCGAGGATCTCTCTCAAGGAGTCGCCGACTTGACCATTGATGAATCCGAAGACGCAAGCTCTGGTGAACCATCCAAGACCACCGACACCGACGAATGAGTACTTGACCGTCAATGACGTCATCAACAGTGTACCTGAAATTTTTCAATACTCTAGTCTGTGTATAAAGATTTTGGCTTTGTGGGAAGATTACTTAAGCAATGTATAAGTTTAGAAACTTTCCCACCCTGAGTTTTCTTTTTTTATTCCTTGCAATTGATATGCACCGGTTTTTTAATCGTATTTCATTCCTTAACAATTTATTCTTGAAATGTGTATGGACATTTTTTTAATGTTTCGATATATATGAACCCAATCTATATAAAACTTTGATTTATTATCTTACTATGGAAAAAAGTTGCTTTAAATTTTGTAGAGAACATTTGTGCGATTTACATTGCGTGCTTTTTGTGATTAAAATGTACCGTTATGGGACTGGTTTCTCTTGCCTTTATTTTGTTAAGATGAAAGTCTACAAGCAATGTAATTTTTCCTTCAGCAAATGTAAAAAAAAAAAAAAAAATTTTTTAATTTTTTTTTTTTTTTTTTTTGAAAAACATTAATTGTAACAATTGTCTTGAATATAATGAACCTAGATATACTATTGTATAAAACAAATTTATCCTGGTTGTGAAATTAAAATTTTATATACTTTTATAACCTTTTTAAATGTACAATAGAACACAAATTACAATTTGAATGTATAGTACCGATTCTTCAGTAAATCTTTCTTGGTGTGTTTTTGACCAGAACCTTGCAGTCAATTCAAAAGAAAACAGTTTCTACTAGACTGCAAGTTTTAACAATCTGTAATAAAGGTTGATACTAAATTACCAAGAGTGCTACATTATAAATATATTACTTGACATTCCATACGATTGCAGTATTTTCAGAATGACCAGTGACAATTTAGAGCAAAGTTTCATTTCAGCTTTCTATTTCAAGTTTTCTTTTCAAGAGCTATAATTTTTTTTACTAATTAACAGTTGATTTTATGTATGTACAAATGATTAACTTTAAAAAAGTAAATTATTTTTGCAAGGAAGATATTTTGAGAAGATCTTCAAAGCTGTTAATTTACCTTGAAACTATCGTTGACAGTAATTAAAATTGGAATATTTAAACACAATCCATCCGTAAATCAAAATTCATTAATATATGTGCCTCTCTTATATGTTTAGCTTGAGTTAAATTTTTGCTTAATATAAATAAAAACGCATATGAAAAACAAGATAAAATAATTTTATCTTCAGTGTTCGTGTTTAAAGACAACAAATTAAAACGCAACATGGATGGTTTTTTAAAAAATTAATGGAAAATTAGTTCTAATTATAGTTATTCGTACTTTTAATTTTTTTTTTTTTTTTCTTTTTCTCATTGAGATGAACAGTATTGTAATCTATTAAATTCAAAATGTTCTTCAGGATCAAATTGTAAGAACAAAACGTAATTGTATTTCAAAATTTTGCTATTGGTTGATAAATGATGCATGTAATTTCTATCATTCTGCCATAATTGTGGGAAAAGTGGATAACGGTGAGTGATTGGGATACTATTCTGTCAACAACAATTGATAAAGTTTTTTGTATTCCAAAATTAATAAAAACTAAATATTTCACTTTTTTTGAATGAAATCTCTCATTTTAACTAAATATGTCTCACTCCAAAGATTGAATATCTGGTTTACATGTTTATTTACATCATTTTACAGCATATTTGAGAAATAATTCTGTGTTTATCTATGAAAATTATTATTCCAAAACTGGGACATGGACTTTCTCTACAATGTTGGACATTCAACAGTTAATGTTTTTAATCTCTTTCATTTTATACTTCTATCAACCTGCTGTCTCATTAATGGGGCACTACGCGAGAATATAATTTCAAGTTTTTCGTAGATTTTTAAATCAAAATTTGAAATTTAACCGTGAACTGAATTACAACTAGAGGTTTTAGTTGTATACTTATGTACGTTTTAGTAACTGATTATTTTTTTTTAATTCTTTTGAAGTTTCGTCATTGCATCTGCTTTGATGAGTTTCTGTTTAAATAAAATTACTTGACTTTTAAATTTTTATTCATTTGCATGTCTGATACTGAAAATCATTTGATTTAATTGGTTTGATTAAACTAATTTTGGACAAATTACCTGTATGAAACCGCACAATGGATTATCTAACGTATGAACGATTATATATCAATCATTCTCTATACATGAATAGTATTCTGATCTAGATTAGCAGGAATAGGGAGTGTTTGATTGGATTTTATTCTATGAATTCAATTAAATGAAATTCGAAAATTGCTTAAATGTTTCATGACCATTGAGCAATTGAATTAAAAAAAATAATTGAACCAAAACATTTTAGCGAAGCCGTTACACAAAACATATCTACCAAAAATTTACCTTTTTTATCCTGATACAATGTATAATATTTCTTTATTTCGTATAACACATCAATGAAAAAAATATGCACATTAACATTGTATGAGTATTGAAAAAAGACAGCTAATTATCATAAACACTTCTGGCCCTTTAATATTTTTGACCCATATAACTTTCACTGATATTTTATTTCTGAGTTAAAAATTAATGAAATGTTTTTGTTTTAGTTACTGTATACTTGGTCAACGGATACAGCAAATGACTTTTGTGAAGAATTTTTTTCCATAGAGCTGTGCATTGTTAAATTTTACGATGGCCAGTTGGCTTTGCTCAGAAATTGTTAAGTTTTATTGATGTGAATAACTGCTCACTTTCAGTATTTTAAAATAGATTGTGTTATGCTGGATTGACTCGGCATTTTAAGTGGTCCATAACTTAGTTGTGCAAAATGTTTTACAAATATTTTTCTAAATCCTTCACTGTATAATTTTTACCTTAATACTTAGATTTGTTATATTCGCGAAACTCATTTACTAAGAAAATGAGTATCACATAAATATAAATTGAAATTCTATTACATATTTATTAAATGAAAAAAAAAGAGTATCAAAATGCAGCTTTATTTTATAAATAATTTGCATCTTCGTTACCTCGATTCACCAACTAAAATTGCAAATATTTTATTTCTTGTATGAAAATCCGTTGTAATAACTAATAAATTCAATTTCGCAGTTTGAAATTTAATACACCATTATAATTAAAAATGCATAGTATATCTATATCAGAAGCTGATATTTTAAATATATAACTTTTAAAATTATGTATAGTGAAGGATTTGGAAATTTATTTCATTTTTCTTCTTTTATGCTAAAGCAAATCACACTTGTTTTAATATTGAATTGTAGTTAATTTATTTAATAAATTCTGTACTATTATTTTTTGCAAGTTCTTATGATTTTTGATTTCTTCTGAAAAAATTGTGAATGAAATTATAAACATTGGAGAATTTTAATAGTTTTGTAGATATTAAATTCTGAGTGTTTCTATTTCTTTATCTTTTTGTTTCATGTAGCTATATTCTTACATCATGACTATATAAAACTAAATGTTTTTAAAAACTTTGACTTGACAATGTTCTTTGAAAATAAACTATGTTAATGCTGTATCGACTACTTTGCAAGTGCTGACAGATCCTTTTGTTCATAGTTTTGTATTCTCTGTATTTTTCTAATTGTAATTTTTGACACAAGTTTCAGCTAGAGGTGTACATATTTTCTGCATTGCTACCATTTCTTTGAACAGCAATGTAAATTTCATGTGAAATTAAGTTTAGGAGTTGGCAACATTAGCTGAATTTGCCATCTTATATTACTTCAGTAACCTCATTTTTTTACTGATATTTTTAGTACAACAGCGTGTAAATAAAGTCCTCAAAATAGAAATATTTTGTGTGTGCATGTGCATTTTTAGCGAGAATATAGAGTTTTATAGTTTACAATTAGGCTTTACAACGATTGGTTAATACATAGCCAATTGTCTTATTTGCTACGCAAGGAGCCGTACCAATTATACCGTACCATAGATGTTGTTATAAACTGTTAAATCTTCTTGTAAATATATTTAGTGGATTGGGGTTGAAAAAACGGTACTTTCCGATTAGCCAAGTACCAGACAAAAAACGTCATGCCTAAACGTTCGCGCAGTTATTTCCAAGCGGTAGCTATTACCGCTTGACGATCAAAATGGAATAAAAATTAAAGTCCACCAGGGCCAAATATCCTTTTCACGTCAACCTTTAGGCTTGGCGATAACTGCGCCAACCTTTAAGCTTGGCGGTTTTTGTCTGGTACCCAGCTATCGGAAAGGTATCAAAAAAAATTATTGTGACGGGACTTATGGATGATATATTTTTCGTAAGTCGACTGGAATAAGGGACATTTGTAAATGATACTTACGCATTCTTTTTCAGATGTATGTAAAATTGATTTTTTTGTACAGTTCAGTGTTTTTTCAGCATTGCTTATTCTGTAAATATTTTGAAAATGGAACTTATTTTTGAGAGCGTTTTTTAGCTATAAACAGGTTGTTAATGTAGATAATGTTTGTACTATGATGAAAATGTTGATTTGCCGTCATGATATTTTAAATGTTGAGATTTGTATCGGATATAATTCTTGATTTTAGTTTCCAATAATCATATGAATGTTCGATTATTCGTATAAATAAATGAATGTAACTATTGGTTTTGACTTGTGTTTTTTTTTTTTTTCCATTCACATTTCATTTTAAAATGTTTAGAAGAGCCTAATATATATTGAGAATATTTGTTCACTTTTCAAATTCGTTTTAAAAAGTTTTTGGTATCTCATTTTAATACGCGTGAAATTTGAATGTCAGCTGTAGAACATGTTTAAAATAATAACAAAATTGAATTTTTTTCGAGATGATTCAAATTTTTAAAAATTTTATTACTTCTACAAATTTTAATATTTCAAATGAAATATTATTCTTCGTTTTTCTTAAAAGTGTTTTTCTCATTTCTGTTTATGTATTCAAATGTACTATTATTTTAGTGACGATGAAAAATTACTAAAAAGCTGCTTTATTGACTTAATGATATTTTTTAAATAAATTCTTTATATTCTTTAAATTTATCAATCGCGCTATAATAGACATCCACAAGAAATTCCAAAACTCCACATTTATTACAGAAAAAAAATCATCTTTAAGTACGTGACTGTATCACCAAAGTAGCGGGGGGAATCAATTTTACTTTTTAAATATCTTTATTCTAATTTCTTGTATACTAGAATGAAAAATAAATAAATACAAATAAGGCTAATGATGTTTTTTCTATATCAAATAGTGTTTAAGTAACTATGGTGGAAGATGGTTAATAATCTCTATTATTTATTCCAAAAATAATTATATGATGAGTATCAATAGTAACATACTAAAAACTGTTAATATTTAAGGACATTTATCGGAGAATAAAAAAAAAACATTTGGTAAAAGTTTCAAATTCGATGATAGACATTATTGGTAAGCTCTATGTGGTTAAAGGTTATGATTTAAATATATCTGAATTTAAATTACAATTCCTACTATTTATTTATTTAGTTAAGGATGATTTCAAATTTTTTGTATCCACATAGATGGTTTCCAAAACTCTTTTTGTTACCGTGGTAGTCCAGTGGTTATGGTTGCGTACTTGCGGCTGGTGTTATTTCGACGAGTCTTGGTTCGAGTTCTGATGTTACTAACGCCAAATTTGCTGCTTCACAGTTACAGAGCTGGAAGTGGTAATAAATATGTTTAAAATCCAAATCACTCGAAAATACAGGGGTGGTTAAAAAGTACCCCTGTTTAGAATTGAGATGGCTCACAGTTGTAATGTCTGTTGATAATTTCCCGAAGCCACATCGACAGAAACATTTCGACTCAAAATAATGACAACTCGACGCTGCAGCAATTAAAACTTATCAATGAAGAAGTGTCAAATTTGTTTTAACGCCGTTTGACAGATGGCACGACTCAATGGTTTCACCAAATTCCCTTATCAGCGCCATCTGTCGTCAAAGATAAATTTTTAAAAGTCTGTCTGTTCATTATACAAATGTAAAACGTTGATCATATCACTTCAAATTCTTAGGGTAATTGGCTAATGTGTGGAAGAAGCCATAAGCATATACCCGCCTAAATATTTTTTTTAATATTTATTTTTGGTGATATTTTTCGAAAAAACAATTTTTTACCTTATTTCCTGGTTTTCCAGCAGGTACTACAATTTTTTCACAAACTTTTTCTGCTCAAAAATGCGCATGTTAATGATTTTTTTAACACAATTTTATATTTTCAGATTGGTAAGAAAATAAAGAAGCCACAATAGTTTTTGTTCCAAGCCATATCAGTAAAAAGAAGAGTTCGCGTATGTGCTTTTAGCATAGCGCGAAGATGAAATGGACCAGTAGCCGAAAATGGAACATGTTGATGTGTACCTCGAAAAAATTATTTGAAGCTTCACAGTAGATTCTTTTAAGTTCAGTGTTAAAGTGACCGAAAAGCAAGATTTTGTCTGCACCGCGCGTAAGTCTGACACATATTTCGTCACATGACGTCATGGTCTATCTCTTGCGCCATTGGCATAGCTCTGACGCATATTAAGTCTCGTGACATTATGATCTATTTTGCTTCATTCAATTAATATTTAATTGAATTTTGTTTGGATATCATTGTATTTATTAAATGTTTGCTTTTTGTAATAAAGTTATGATTCTTTACTCAATGAATCATCTCAAAGAAGTATTCTTTCAAAAAGCAAGTTTTTGTTTTTCAACATGTATGTGTTTTGTTTACCTTTCGTCCAACGCTGCCGTTTATTAAACGTGATACTAGAGCTGATAAAATAATTACAAAAAAAAACATGCGGATTAATAGAGAGTATTGAAAATAAAAATACGGTAGACACCCTTTGTAAACTGTTTTCATAGCCAGCAATCCTGAGAAATCGTACTCTTTGCTGTGAATAAAAAAAGCGTGTAAGAAGTTCTTCAGGTTGCTTTTTAACATTTCTTCATAGTTTAATGTTATAACTGATTGGATGTTTGAAAAAAAAAAGATAAAATATGGCAAATTAAAGTAAGATAACCATTTGATCACTCTTTGTGCAATCTAGCTGTACAGCACACACACGCAAATCGTATCATATATTAATGCAGTAAGTTTTCCGTCACTGAGTGGAAAAAGAATAATATTCAGTGAATGTTATCTTTATTCATTCCCTCTACAATTGTTTTTAATTCTTATCCTTTTTTCCCAATCGTCCATCTAATTATATTTTACTTGAGAAGCTGAACTATTCTTTTATTAGAGAATATTTTGTACAGTGTAATTATCATTTTAGGTCAATTTATTGCATGACTGCTTAGTAGGCACCTTTGCACCACAAAATGAAGTAAATTTAATAAATTTTCGAATATATTACCTTGGACTGTGTTGTGGATTGGATTTAAAAGATCAGTCCTAATTCTTACCAACTAACTTTCCCGCGTCTATTAAATACAACTCGTAGTAATTTCTGGAGAATTAAATATGATTTCAGAGGCAGCCAGGTATAAATACTTGCATTTGGCTCGCGACATAACTGGGTTTTTTTTTTCTATCTTTTTCGCTGGCTATTATCGTGTCACGTTTCAACTGCTTCTAGTTTCCTATCATGTTCGAAATTGCATAATAACTCGCATAATACCTCAATAAAACATGAAAGAGAAAAAAAAAATGTTTTCAATTTTCCACCTACAATAGTTAATTTTAAAAAAAAAAGGAAATATTACACAGAGTGTTTCGAAACTCATGGTCAAAAATTTAAGGTGTGATAGAAAACATCTGAACAAGTAATTTTCAACTTACAATGCATAAGCGGAGAGAAAGCCTATGAAGGATGAGAGGAGAGGAAGCCTAAGAGGATGACTCTAGACGGCGCTGTAAAGGAAAGCATAAAGCCCGAGTTGTCTTACGCATCGTCATTTCTACCATGGATTTCAGGAGGCATAGCCTTTTCCTTTATACTAGCCCATAACTCCTTAGATCCAATGTAAAAATGAAGATGTGTAAGAAAACTCGCTCTTTATGTTTTCCATTACAGTGACGTCTAGAGGTTCACTGCTTGCTCTCCGCCTATGGATTTGATCGCGGTAGCCTAGTGGTCATGGTCGCGGACTCGCGACCGGCGCTTTTCGTTGAGTCGTAGGTTCGAGCCTTGATGCCACTAAAGGTCCACCGTTAAGTCGCAGCTGATGCTCGATAAATCTATCGAGGCTCAAAAATCCTCCCATTGGCGTGGGGAGAAGGAGTGCCAGCTGAGGTGTCGTCGTCGTTACTTGAACGGGGTTCAAAATTACGAGGTAAGTTGCCAATGACCCTCGTGTTGCTTCTAATGTGACGTTAATTAAACTATCCATCCGTCTATGCATTGTGTGGTGAAAATTGCTTTTATAATTGTTTTCTATCAACCACTAAATTTTTGCCCATGAGTTTTGAAACACCTTGTGCATATATATACTTAGGTGGACAATACCTAAGCATGGATGACATTATCGCCCATAATATCCGCTAAGTTAAAGGAAGCATAATGTGGATTAGATGAAGATTCGAGAAGAGGAACCGGCGAATTATTTCTGTAAGCAAATGGAAAATTAGAATTTTTCTACCAACGAACTGATAATCTCCCGAAAAACTTTAGCGAGACGCTTTGATGAAAGAGGACTATATGCCTGTAGATCTCTTGTTTGTCTATCATTGCCCAGTCTGCAAAGTAGTGCCCAGTTTCAATGGTGTCATGAGCATAGAAATAGGACTGACTAGGATTGGGCATACGTATTATTCTGAGATCCAGTAATCAGATTGTCAAAGCTAAGTGATCAGACTTAAGAGTGGCACAGCTCAGAAAATATCCAGAATGTACGATATCTGACATTCAATATCATGGTATGGACAACTGTCATGAGCACTGGCTATGCATTTGATTTGGGAATATGGAAGGCCAAAGATACACTTATGAATTCTCACTTCGACTCTATAGTTTAACAGACAAATTCTTTGAGAAGAACTTACTATTAAAGAAGATAGAGGTGTCCAAACCACCATTTGTAGACTTGCTAGCTAACTCATTGGAGTCTTACTTCTGACACGCCTTTCCGACCTGCACGAAATGTAATTTTTTCCAGGTCTCTCCCAAATGTCTTTTAAATTCCATGGGACTAAGAACAGAAATTTTGGGGTACAGAGAAGAAATAATTACTTGACTTTCTCTTCTCTCCATCTCGTACATGATTTTTTCGAAGATTTTTAATCTTATAGATATGATCTAACTTTTGACTTGACCATATGGAGTAAGTCACAACATAGCATAGTATCTATGGCTGCGAAGCACAAACTCTCTTGAGATATCAGTGGTATGCACACGAAAGTCGTCTTGTTTAAATAGAGGACTGGGGTGAGAGTTCACAAAAAATGAATAACTACCAGTATAGAGTCCTTATTAACGTACCTTTGAGCCGTCAAATTGGATTTGATGAAAACCAACGATGATCAGACATCGTATGCAATCGCACTCCATACCATTACACTGATGTGTGACTACAAATCGTCTATCAGGGCGCTGACCGCGTTGCTTCCTCACACGAGTGAGGTTATCATTCTCACCTCAACGTATTCATATAATTCTCAACAAAAGCGAGATTCGTCACTAAAGATGACGTTGCTGCTCTTTCATGGAACTATTGCAGTCTCTGGAGACGTTTTTTTTTTTTTTTTTTTTTGGCGTCAAGAGCAATTTCCGTTGCAATAAATCCAGAAAAGATGTCTTCTGCTAATGATATTGACATTTACAGGAGAATGCAGAAAGGGATTAAGGAATTAACTGTTCACATAATTTCCGGAATCGTGGTAGTTAGTGTTTTGTGTTTACCGGAAAATGCTTCGTTCTTTCTTACTCTCCGATTAAGAAAGGGTGAAATAGTTCTCGAGCCTAATTGTCGTGCTCTAGTAGTTCTCCAACCCACTTGTCGTGAGCAGTAGCTTCCTCATACCCAATTACTCCAATTGTGTAACGCCAAATTGTTAATTAATAAATTGTTAAATTAAAAATAATTACGCCAAACTGTAACACATACGTGACCAATATGACGTGCATTTCAACGAAATTACCACCCACCTTCATGCAGTCTACGATGCGATGCTTCTCAAAGGCATCCAACTGGTTTCAAAGGTATTCTAAACTTCAAAGCGATAAATTAAACACTAACACATTAGTTAGAGTAAACATTATGTGCTTTGAGAGAACCTTATAAAGGGACCTTAATGACGTGCTAAGTCACATGTTTACTAACATCATTGGTGCTGACGCGGTTGACATTAATCATTTAAGTACTAACTGAGACGAAACAATTTTTCAAATTGTATTTACATACCTTGCTTCCTTCTGGGTGCAACTTGTTGACGATAAGAGTATTATATATATATATATATATATATATATATATATACATCATCAATATTTTACATTATAATATACAAAGTGAACACATACGTTTATTCACTCACTCCTTATCTCTCGACTGAGGTAGCCGAGTGCTCATAGCCACAAGCCCATGGCTGTCATTGTTTCCATCGATTCATGGGTTCGAGTCCTGATTCCACCAAATACCTGTTCGAGTAGTTGGACTGATGCAGTTTAAATCTACGAAGGTTTAAGTCTTCCCATTTGCCTAATGAGGAAGTCTGAAGAGTGTGAACCAATTCAGGTGTCATCCTAGTCACTTGACCGAGGTTCAAAGTAACGAGGTCATCGCCCAAAGCCTTCTTGTTGCTTCTAAGTATGTCGTTAGCAAAACAATCAATCACTTCTTATCTCAAAGCTAAAATCGTTTCATTATTATAAATTACTTAAATATATACATCAAAATTATAACTATAAGGGAGATTATTTAGAAAAAAAAAGTATTAAATTTAAAAAAAAAAAACTTACTGTACAGAAATCCTCTTACATATTTCATTCTTTTTTATACTCAAAAATCCTTAAAAATATGAAACATTTAAATCACAAAAGCCATGCTAACTTTAGCAGCAAAATGAAACAAAGCGAACGACAAATTATGAAATTAAATATATCTTTAGTAATGTAGTAATGTAATGTAAATGTAGCTTTCATTTCTATAAAATGAAATTTTTACATTCGAATCTATGCTTAACAGTTCCTGATTTTGTTACGTAAATTCTTCTAATGTTCAAACATATCACACAAACAAATAATAATTTATTCTCTCATAATTTTGATTTTCCCGCTAGAAAATTGAGACAATTTCTGCTCGCATGCATTTATAAAGGTCGTTCACTCGTTTACTAAGTGATATGAACCTAGAAAATTAGGCGTATTGATTGAAGAGAAAAAAAACTATTTGAATCAGAAATATTTTTCATAGATTTCGAAAGGTTGTTTTTCATTGGATTGTTTACACATTTAAACGATATAATATACACGCAATGCTTACATTTGTAAATCTCGCTATTAGACATGTTGTGTGCTTGCAATTATTTTTAAGGATACTTGTTTATTAGCTGATGCGAGATGTTCAATGATTGGAAAATAAAAGTATGCTGACTTATAAATTTTACGGATAAAAAGTTTTTATTTATATAATATAATCAGTTTACACATAAATTTTATTTAAAGAAGTGAAATATTTATAAATTATAAGACTCCATTAATTGAATGAAATTTTGAATGAATTAAAGAGAGAGATAGAGAGGGAAGAGACTTTAATTCATTCTAATTCATTGTAAATAAAGAATTTAATCATGGTGACTCTGATATTAAATTCTTTAATATATCCCTAAAAATGTTTGAAGAGAGTTATCCAATATATTTTTGTCATCTGAAATAGTTCTTCAAGACTTCCTCAAAACATCTGTCCAAAGGTTTCAAACTTTAGATTGAATTTCTTTCAATTTGTAATTATTGAAATTTTTGTTCTAAATTAATCTTATAAAACTTACATTTCATGGAGCTAATTACAAATTAATGAATTGAGTCAAAAGATTTTATATCGAGTGAAAATTTCTTGATGAAAAATTTTCTACATATTTGAAGTCCTGAAATCGATTGCCGTGATATATTGGCTTAGTTAATTGATTGGAAAATATTAACCTTTAAATCTGTAGTAGTCTGCTAAATTGTGAACAAATAATTTAAATCTTACCTTTAACAAGATACAAACAGCTAAGATATTGACAGTTACAAAAAACAATTTTAATTAGCTTATTTAAAAAGTATATCATTCTTCAGTATCTCACAGAAATGCAAGTTGAAAAATAAAAGAGCAAAAGTGAAAAAGTTAATCCTTAATGCACTGCTGTCCATTAAAATTCCATCTCCAAGAAGGAATAATCTGACGAATTTCAGAACCACATGAAAGGAAGAAGTCGGGATATGCAAATGAATAGTGTTTCAGAGCATTTAGACGACGCAGAAGAAGAAACAACATCTAAAGCACTGCATAAAAGAAAAATTGTGTAGTGGATTTCTCACTCGGAAAGCGCTTAGTAAAATCAGAGATTTTGCTCATAATATCTTGTTACGCCTCGAATAAGAAAAAAAATGCATACCAGCAAGTGCTAGAATTCGATAGAGGCAGGTTCTTTACCTATCGAGAGTGTGGATTATCTTTCCGTGATATTGCCTGTCACACTGGTCGAAATTAACAACTGTCATGCGAATATGGAATTGATGGGTTGCTGAGGATCATACTGAACGGCATGCAGAATCCACAAGCTCACCCTTAGCTAACTCCAGATAGGACAGACATATTGTGAGGTCAACCTTGCAAAACTGTACTACCTCATCACGGACTATTAGTCATGAAATGGGCATGTTTGCAGCACGCCTAGTATCCGCTCGTAAGGTGCGACGACGTTTGCAACAGCATGGACTGTCAGCACAGCGACTATTACTTCGGCTTCTCTCGACAATGCAGCACAGAGTAAGACGGCGACTCTGGTGTACCTAACGACAAAGCTGGATACAGTAATGGCACAATGTCGTCTTTTCTGACGAATCCCGTTTCTGCGTGCAGCATTCAGATGACCGTATACGTGTCTGGAGGCTCCGAGGAGACCACTCGTCGCCTTCTTGCATTCGACATCGGCGTAGAGACCCTACACCTGGTGTGATGGTTTGGGTAGCCATTAAGTACATGACATGTACGTGTTTATTTCGGATCGACGGTAATTTGAACTCAGATCGGTACATTTCTGACATCTTATATACAGTGGTACTGCCATATCTTCGAGGTTGTTGCCCCGGCCTGCACTGTCTCCAAATTTGTCATCCATTGTAAATATCTGGTCATGGGATGCTGAGGGACTGGCCCGCCACCCCTATCTAGGTATTACGGTTGATGAAGGGTGGCATAGACTTGAAGCAGCATGGAATGAGTTGCCTGTTTTTGCACCCAAGCCCAGTTCGACTCCATACCTAACCAGGTAAGGGCCATTTTAGCTGCCAGGGAGGGGCAGCTGTTTCTACTAATTACACACCCCTGTAAACCCCCAAACTACTTGCAAATTTAATCATTTTGTCTTCTTATATTTTTTACGTAATAATAAGCATCTTTTTTTGTATTTGTTTTCCTTCATGGGGTTACAATTTTAATGGCCAACAGTGTATTTCAGTATTATGTAATTTGGTGAACATTAAAGATATTGAATTAACTCCCGATTACTGATATTCAGCCTTGGAGGAAAAAGAATATCTCAAACATCTTAGGTCGCATACGCCAAACAAAGTTATAAATGTTCTATCAAAAAGGTAATGTGTTATAGGTAACAAATTCTGACAATAACTAGAATAAACGTTCAATTTCATATGTAAACAAAATATTTAAAACAGAAAGGTTAATTACATTAGGTTCAAGAAATAAGATTAATAACAGTTTCTGTATAAAATATCTTCGATCACCTTTGCCAACCAAAAAAATGACACCAAATGACTGAATTTGAAAATATTGATCTAGATAGATTAGAATTCCATAAACTTTAGCAGTCGGTTGAAATTTACACAAGTATCGTTATATTCCTTTTTATACATCTTAGTTTCTCAAAAATATAGAATGTAACTCGAAATGACTTTTAACTCTGATTATATTTTAAAACTATTATGGAATACTATAATAAATATCATTATTTTATATACATGAACAAAAGAAAAATTTTGCAAGTGACACAAAATAATATAGAGAATATTGAAAATTCTTTTTACATTTTATTAATCATTTATGCTAGAATAACATATATTTAATTGGTTCGGTAACGGTAACGGCTAAGCTTACGAGGTTCCTGTTTTTAAAATTAAAACATACCCTCTCATCAGAATTACTATTAAAAAGTTAAAGTGCTTCATTAGATAAAAGTTAAACTTAATTGTAAACAACTATAATGATTATGGTCAAGGCAACAAGCGCCTGGGCGTTCGGCAGAGTGAGGAACTGCCGAAACAAAGCTGGAAAATAAAGTTATGAAAGCGCGCATTGCCATTGGACGCTGTAGCCAGTAAGCTAAGAAGCATATATAGCAATGGGCGGGGAGAGCGTTAGGGGTGGAACTTCAGTTCGAAGGCGAAAACGACTTCGAGAAAGCTGTCGTCCGCGGGTTTTTGAGAGGTTGTAACTAGGTAAAAATAAAGTTAAAATTAAAATGAATTAAATAGAAATGCCGTACCGAAACCAATTTAAAGAATTATGCAGTTTAAAATTTTGAGGGGAAATTTAAAACGCGAGGAGATGAGTTTGAAAAGCGAGAATTAACAGAATTGAGCATGCGCCACTAGCGACACCTGGTGACTGAAAATGTTTCTAGTAGTGGAAAAATGATTTTTTTAATGTAAACAAATGAAAAAGTACTTAAATTTTCAAGTTTTCGAAATTTTTGAAATTTTGAAAGTGACCGACAGTGTTACGCGAGGTCCGTTTTGACCGTGGGACATTGCCACTTATCGATGTGAAGTCCTGAATTTTAAAAATTAAGCAGGATATCACTAATGCATTGCTTCAATGCGCTCGCAGCCTTTTGAGGGCTGGGAAGTGAACATATGAATGTCCGAGCGTGGCTCTGGGTCTTTTATTTAATTGGTTCAGATGTACGCCCAGACGCCAACTTGATATGTGCGACATAAAGGCTCACACTTAACACGTACAAAATATAGCATAAAAAGCCTCATCACCAAAAATTCAAAATGGCGTCAATCTAGCCGTAAATTGTATAAGCTCTATATTGTATAAGCTCCAGGTGCACCTTGGTGATTTTGTCGAAAACTTATCAACTTAGAAGAAAGATTGCCAAAGTAGTGCTACGTAAGCAGTGATGTCATGAAGATGCTGAAAATTAAAAGCTAAACAAATTGTAGGGTCCCCATAACCTAAATCGCCACATTTAAATCGTTATTGCACCCAAAAGTCGCTGATCGCCAAGGGGCACCCAATACCCGATTTGAACCGTAATGGTTTTTCTTTTCATCAATTAACGTTTAAATTTTTTCTGATATTCATTTTCATTAATTTACCTCAGAATTTCCTCCTATATCCAATTAATTTAATATATGATTTATATTATTAATATTCCGCTGAATATCGTAGACGGTTAACTTGTACTTCTTCTCTGCTGTACATATCAAGATTATGAAATTTCTTTCACAATCCATTGCACCATGAATCACAGTGTTTAAACATGATACAAATTTGTTTTAGGTCTGTGTATCATAAAACTCACGAAAAAAAACCCACCATCCTTTTTTTATAAACTTTTTTTTTTTTTTTTTTTCATTCACCATCCAAATGTCACGCTCGGATTTTTCCCATTTTAAATTTTCAGCAGTCTGCTGAAGGATCTCTTTTTATAATCTTTGAAAACAATCAGATAGTATTCTTTGGCGCACTTATGCAAAGCGAAGATTTAGCAGGCCCATCGGCTTCAGGAAGTAACAGCTTAATACAGCAGAAGAAGAGCGAATGGGATCATCTTCCGACCGACGCGCTTGAGAGAATATTTTCGTTTCTGACCCACAAAGACAGATCCAGAGCCTCCGTAGTTTGTAAATCCTGGGCAGAGGCCTATGAATCGCCTAGCCTATGGAAATCACCCGTATTCAGATTTTCAAAGAATCAGCACTGCAAACCTAAATTCAATCCTAGACATGTTGTCAACAGGTAGACTTTAGTTCTTTAATTGACCAAATAAGATACAAATTACACTTTATAAACAGACTTTTTTCACCAATATATCATTGAATCTTTTTGTAATAGATATTTGGATTTTAATGAAAATTAATCATTCTGAGCAAACACGAGTTAAAATCAGAGAGGTTTCTTAACATTGTCAGATATCTCATCCCTCCTTATCATTGCATTTTATTGTTCTTACAATATATATATATTTTCTGCCTGATTATATATTTATTATTCAATAACTGTTCAGTGGAATACTATTATTTGCAAAATATTTGCTTTTATTTCATTTCTTAAGAATACCGAACATTTTTACCCAGGTCTTTACCTCTAAATATACATTTTTAGTTATCTTCTTGTTTAAAAATTCCTATCTCAGTCTTTCTCACAAAATGTTTGTTCACATTTTTATCGTAACTTCTCTATATTTGCTATGCATGTTGATATTCTATTACTTTTTATTTTATATTAATATAATAATGATAGAAATTGTTTTTTTTTTATCTATACATCTTGCTGCAAAAAGTAATAGACTCAAACGGAAATTTTTAAATTCAAAATTCCAGTTTCACTGTACTAAGTGTCAACCACTGATTTCGACTAAGCTAAAATTAGATAATTTGAAATGAATTATAATTTAAGAAATGTTACAGATACTTTGTGTGATTTATATTAAAGTACAGGGGAAACATATCAATATTCTAAAACAATAACAATAAAATTTAATATCAGGTCAGAAGGTCAAAAGTATAAAAATGTCATAATAAGTGGTTTTTTTCGAAAACTTAACAAATGTCTCCTGAAAAAACCCTAAGAATTTTATTCATTTTTAAATACCTGGGAAGTGGATTAAATTAAAAAGATATATTACAAAAATGTCATTCTTAAATGTGTGTTTAGTCAAAAGTTGTTAAGAATTAAAGATAACGAATTTTTTTATATAATCACTATACTTGGTGACGTCACGAGACAAAATAAAATGGCTGTTATACATATATCGTGGTGCTCCATTAAGTAAATATGTTGCTCTTTAATTTTTTTTTTTATTTTTAAACCGATTTCTTTGAATAAGTTTTACTTTCAAAAACATTGTCATTGTAAGTGATTATACTACTCGGTCAATATTTAGGAAACATTTTATGGGG
Source organism: Nephila pilipes (assembly GCA_019974015.1). NCBI lineage: Eukaryota > Metazoa > Arthropoda > Arachnida > Araneae > Nephilidae > Nephila > Nephila pilipes. Next base: position 942,423 of record BMAW01119744.1, read on the forward strand.
AAGCTTAAGTATCAGATTTACGTTTACGTAAAGCATAAATTATTGTAATATATGTAAAATATTTCATAGATATCTTGAAAATCGTCTTGTATATTTGTTGTCTTTCAGTTGTAGTTTTGAAGACCTATTTTACCTATGTGAGGTAAGTTGTAAGGCTTCGAAATATATTTTTTCATTTGTACAACTTTAACCATCCTAAAGTAGCTATATTTTTCAGTTTTAGATTAATTTACACGTTTCAATATTATCACTTTTCGTATACAAATATTCTTCTATCGTACGAAATGAGCAAAAATCTTTCAAAAGTACGATTTGCAAGCTTTTCGTCACAGATTTTACAATGCCCCCCCCCATTGGCGATTATTTTATTTGGCGAATTCTGATTAAAATATAAATACTTTCCTGGTAACCTCCCTAGATTTAAAAAGTCGCTTGATGAGATAGGCTTTAGGTTATTTATTGGTCTCTATCTCCAAATATTTCCCATGGGGGTAGGGGAAAGTATCACATTTGTTGCAATATTCCTATAGAAATTGATACTATTTAATGATACTTTTTGACTATAAATCTTTTTTTTTTTTTTCCGATTCAGATATGGACGATTTTTCCGAAAACTCACTATCATGTACAAACGTCCTGGATGCCACAATCACAAATTCATCGCCAAACAAATCTCCGACTTTCTTCATTGTTTGGCTGAAGAAGGCGTTCAAATCAACAGTATTCGGATGCCAAGGCTCATGATCGTGGCAGAGCACTGTTCAAGACAGATGACGTGTGACAAAATGGTAGATTTTTTAAAGATCCAGACTGGACTGACACATGTTGACTTTACCAATGGCAGAACTTTGCAGACACCCGGATTGCAAATTCTTGAAAACTTGGTGCCGGATAATATTCAGCATCTCAAGCTTCAGAACTTCTTTGAGACTCAGTTTTCAGGAATTACAAGGTTTGCTGCCTTTTACTCTTTTATGTAATTTATTTTACCCTATATACAAATTGGCACTTTTCCATTTCGCCTGCACAAGCGTTAAAGTCGCCAAAAATGATACAACCGACGCCAAACTGAATATGTATTTACTGTGTATTTTTGTGAAATTTTTTGAGCAACCTTTACATTTTACTTACAATAGTAAAAATATTTTATGAATGAAAATAATATTTATTAATCGATATTTTGAAAGGATAATCACATTGATATTCTGCTTTTCAACGATTCGACTTGAAGATCGAATAAATTGTTGTTTATTTATGAATTATTTCCATTTTGTCTGCTTAAAAAAATTTCGGTTATGACAATGTAACATGATGAGACATTTTTTTATAATGGCATTCGAAAAACAAAGGAGTTATACTTCATCATTTTTCGATTACTTTACGAACAAATGACCAAAAGACATTTTATAATCGACGAGACAATATACTAAGACAAAGAGGATGGTTCTTCGCATCGCTATAAGTGAATATTTCGAATAACTTTGTATTTTTCCACTGTGCTATATCACAGCTCAAAGTAAATACAACATGAAAAGAAAACTAATCATTACAGTTTTTCTAATATTTTTCAGCGAGGAACGATATTTGACCACCATCAGCCGATTCCACTCACTGCGCACTCTCTCCCTAAATTACAACTACCTGTCGGATGAAGTTATGTCCTGTCTAGCCATTCACTTGAGAGGTCACTTAGAAGTGTTTTCAATCCTTTGCAAGAAATGTGGAAGCATTTCAAATGTCATATCAGACCAGAGTTGGACCGCTCTGAAGAAAAAATGTCCGAAAATGCGAGTGCATTTCAGATTAGGTAAATTTTAAAAATAATTTAATTTTTTTTAATTTTGTTGATTGGATCCTATTTTAGTTTTCGCCTTGGCGAAGGAAAACTAATGGTGACAAAAAGTGGGATAGTTTTTCCAAATTGACAATCTATATGATAATGTAATCCTATTAAATATGGCAACTCTGTGGGCCAATTTTGTCCACTTTGTTTTCCGTCGCCAAGGCTAAAATAGGATTTTATTACTTTGTTGGTGGGATTGCTTATTAACGTCGCACTAAGAAGCAACATTAGAGGTATTGGTGACGGATTTCATTATTCTGAACCTCGGTCAAGCGACTACGACGACACCTGACCTAGCACCTCTTTATCCAAACTAACACACCATGACTTTGGACCATAGATGACTTAAGAACATAACCGATTGAACATGCATCAACCCTGCTACACAGCAGGACTTTTGGGGTATCAGAGCTCGAACCCCCGACTCGACGGAAACAACGCCAGCGACGAATCCACGATCACCACTTTGTTAATTTTCAATTCCTTTTGCAATATGCATTGGTTTACTGGCATCGAGGTGTGGTTGATTTCTAGTTTGATTAACATTGCATTAGAAGTAACAGAGGATTATTGGTGGAATGTCTAGGTGAATCGAGCTCATCCAAAAGATTTAGAGCTACGGACTGGTCCCTCGGGGAAAAATAACCACTCCAGTACTTAGCGTTTATTGATTAAAAAAAAACATTTTTTACAAGTAAGATAAGATTTAATAGAGCTTGTTAAAACGGATCAAATAAGAAATCACATTATTTCAAAATGCAAATGTAAGTAAAGTTACTATGTGCTTACCGAGTAGGAAATGTACCAAGTAAGGAAAAACAAATTGTAGATGAATATCTCCAATACAAATATACAGTTAATACAAATAACTCTCTTTACGACCAAGGAGAACTGTATGTTACAAAATGCATAAAATTATGTTAGGTATTTTAAAGGTACCAAATAAAACATCAAAGGTATTCAGGTGATAATAAAAGAAGAACTTTCCCCTCTTCACCGTCTGTATTAGTAGTTTTAGTAATACAGTCTACAGTTAAAAAAATATTATTAGGAGCTATATTTTTAATAATATAGTCAGCAATTTAATATATATATATATATATATATATATATATATATATTATTAGGTGCTATGAATATTATAAAATTCGCTTAAATGGAGAATTTAGTCTTTATTAAATGAAGAAATCTAGATTTATTATTGAAACTTTCAATTAATTTAAGATGATAACCTATAAATTAATTAAATGGATGATAAACTATCAATAAAATATTTAATTTAGTATGAAGTTTATTGATGACAGAATCCGTAACATTGAACCGCAGGTTTTGTGACGTGGATGTCCTCTGAATCTAATTCTTTTAGTTTCCATTCCACGCCAACTTGAAGAGTTTGAGCTCCATAAAGTGCATTAGCTCTGCTACATGACAGTATTTGGAAGAATATGACCCGAAACGCTATTAGTCAGTTACGAGTCAGTTTAATCTTGTGAAGACGACCCTTTTGGCTTGGAAATGGTTCCCCAAAGAAGACTCTTTACAGAAAATCACTCGACGATCTTCAAATCGAACAGGAACCCCGGGAAAGGTTGACGGATTGGCTGGAGTCTTTCAGCGTCTAATCTTTGTACCTTATTGAGCTGTGCACCATGGCTTCGGCTTTGATTTTGTCTAGAGTTTAATTTAAAATATTGCACAAACTTAAATTACTGATTGTTTTTAACATATCGAAGTTATACAGGTTAATTAAAAATTAAGAAAAACCAGTTAAAATGTGGCTTACAGCAAACATCAAGCTTTCGCTATTTGCCGTTGAGTTGCTTTTATTCAATGTCTTAACCAGTTCACCATTGGCGGCTTATTTTTAGAGGGGGTGAAATGGACGAGAAAATCAGGAAGTTTAAGCTACCAGCTAATCGAGGAGAAGCGCCTGGGTGGCATGAAATTTACACCACAGAAGCACAATTTTGCACTAAAAGATCGATGAAAAATTAATAGCCAAAAAAGGAGTTGTACACATACATTATGGAACTAAGTAGAAAAAGGCTTTATTCATAGCATGGTGTTAGTAAAAATCATTGTCTATCCATGAGGAAGAACAACAAACCAACCTTAGTAAAGGATATGACCCTCTTCCTGACTGTAACGATTGAGTGACATCGTCTGTTCATACTCAATACCAAATTATCCAGCAGTTCTTGAAGTAAGAATTGTTACTCTTTAAGGAACATATGTATTCAGCTGTCTGGTGTTCTCTAGATAATACGATCTTGCTGCAAAGTGTGTCTTTCCATAACATCCCACACTTGTTCGATAGGATTGAATCAAGGGAGCACGCTGATCAATCCATTCTGTAGATATCCATACCTTTTAGAAGCTTTTCAGAGGCAGAGTGCGTGCATTATCGTCCACAAAAAGAAAATCTAGACCAATGGCACCTCGAAACAGACACGCGAGGGAGGATAATATCATCGCAGTAACGATCTCCGATAAGTGAGCCCTTATAAAAATATGGAACTCCGTTCGTCCATTCAGTAATGCCTCCCCACACAAGAACTCCACTTCCACTCCTATGCTCTTTTCCCCTGACGTTAATGGGATGAAACCATGTCTTTACCTGTCTTAGAACTGTTTAGACTGATATGACTCTCATTAGAAAACAGAACGCGGCTCCATTGATGAAACGTCCAGTTTTTGTGTTTTTGACGCCAATGTAAACGGTATCACCGATTGGCTTCTGTTGATAATATGCAGCTTTCAAGACGACGATCAAATAGGTCACCTTTATGCAGACGTCTGGCCACAATAAATCGTGATATCTGTCCTTCTTTTGCCGTATACAGTTGTTGAACATTGTTACTCGATGTCTGGTTCCGCACTTTTTTTGCCTGCAGAACGACATATCGGTCATCTCATGCCGTTGTTTTCTTCAGTCGACCATCACCAAACTTTTGTTACAGATATAACTGTCATTTGGAAGGCTTTCCAAGCTACACTTTTGTCAATTCCAAACTTTTGTACAACACTAATCAAACTACACTCCTCTCTTCAAACTTGCCGATCATTCTATCATGTGTAAAGGTACCCTCACGGTTCCTGTAGACATTATGAACATACGATTTCAGCTTCCCTTGTAGGGAATGTCTGGAAATGCTTCCTTCCTCTTTCATTTTCAGTTTCCTTGGCATTGAGAGTGCGTATTCTACGCTTTTGCTTGTCGGGTTGCAAAAAGCCCTTTTCAGAAATTTCTTGGTTGTATGAAGAAAAATGCGTTTGTTCCTTCAGCTTGGCACACTAGTATAGTAGTAAACACTCGATAAAAATAATTACATTCCTTTTTTTGAATTATTCCTATTCAAAGAGTGGTTTATGTTAGCTTGTGAATATTATTAAACAAAATTTGCAATTTATAATTAAATGTTAATTCAAAAGAAGTCAAAGAAAAAAGTGTAAATTTGTTATGTTATGTGAATTAATATTTGCATAGTACTGTTAATCCAAATAAAATTTTAGGTCATTTTCCATTAATTCTGTTCTCTCAAAAACATTATTATCAAGTTTTAGATAGATTTCTAAATTACAGTCAAACCAAAAAAAGAAAGAAAAAAAAAAAGATTTATAATAATGTAATGTAAAATATTTCCTTCAATCACGAATTAATAAATAAAAATGAAACATTTGGACAACGATATTTAATTTTTCCAAGCCAAATGTTGTTATTATTAAAAACTATATTCTTCCAAATATTAGGCTGCAAAAAACAAAAATCAAGTTCGTTCCGTCACGAACACTTCGATGACAAAAAATTATTTAGAGATAATATTTTTTCCTGGTCATACGATAGTATACTTTAATACTGAATTCTTTAAATATGTGCTGAAATATAAATTCCATTTTTCTTTCGATTTGAATAAATAGCGAAAAAAATAATAACATTTGGATCGATAAATTTGTTAAACAGTTTATATGTTAATTTTTTTCACAAACTGGAAATTTTTAAAATAGAATTTAATTGAATAATTTAAATTTCTTAACATCACTGTTGAATTTACATATTCATTATCTGCTAAATTTGCCCTCTTAATTTATTTATCTCATTCCTATTTTACTATTTCTTGGTTTCAGGAGATGCATATGTGCTTTATGGGTCATTGCATCCATGCTTGAATAGCACGAACTCTAACGAAAATATCAATAATAAAGCAATGTTTTCCATACCATGACTTTCAATTTAATATTCTTTCTTTTTTTAATTTAAGGTTAATCATGCATGAGATAGATTAGAACAATTTAATCACTGGCTGTTTATTTTATATTTTTATGTTATTACCCCCCCCCAAGGAGCTATTGTTTTTAGTAGGCGTTTTGGAGTACCAGATCACTTTTCATTTTCTTAGCGCTTGCTTCAATTTTACTTTTAGCTTAAATATATTCAATTTAATAATTTATCTTATGCTTTAATTTTAATATATCAGAAAACTTTACTATTGTCTATTTCTCGATATTTCATCGTTTATTTAATTCTTATACTTGGGGAATTTAATAATAGCTATAAAAAAAGCGCCTCTTGGGTAGCTAAATCTGTTCTTTGCATAGAAATTTTTAATATATTTTTATTTACTTATATATTTATTTATGTGTACTGATTTTATTTATTTATATATTGTTATTTTTATATATTTGTATTATTTAAATATTATATATTTTTCATACATTGGCATTATTTTTGTATAGAACTTGAAGACCTGCGGACAACATATGTAATCAATTCCAACATTTTGTCACCTGTGATGCCTGTAGTCTCCATGCAATACATTCTTGCGAATACGTGGACTATGACTTATGATCAGCCCATCTTTGATTACCTCACCAAGACGTTTTCTGGAACTCTTAGTGAGTATTATATATGACAACATTTTTATGGAGTTGGTGCAAATTAAACAACGTAGTCAAACATTCGAGCCAGGCTTATTGAAATGATACATTAACACCAATAGGCTCAGCACAGAGAAACCTGATGATAATAACAAATTCTTATTTAACAGCAATTATAATTTTATTTTTAAAAGAAGATTTCGTAGTTACGTTTCATTAAAATTGTCATGTCTGGCATTGCAATACATGTTCCAGAAATATTTTAACCATTGTAGAAAATGTGCATCACCAAACAAATATTTTTCTTACTTTTAGAGTACATAAATATATTAGTACGTTGGGGTTTTTTCTAGTTTTTTTTTTTTATTAACGTCTAAAAAGCAACACAAGGGCTATTGGCGACGGACCTCGTAATTTTGAACCACGGTCAAGAGACGAGGACGACACCTGAATTGGCGTATCCATGAGCTGCGTATCCACACTCTCTCCACAGATAGAGTAGGATAGTAATTGACTTGAGTATTTATTCATAAATCTAAATAAAATAACTTTGTTATCATCACCATATAACTTTCTATTCATTAGATATTGATTCGGAAGTATTATGTATAACATTTATGTTGAAAGAGAAAGAAAGTAATAACGGAGGGTTACAAAATCTCCACAAATTTTTCTACAATACATTCTCCTTCTAATTAATATTCTACTTATTCATTCTTGGTATCTATTTTCCAGAATCACAGCTTCAAGAGGTTCATAAATATATTGTTCTCCACTTATTGCTAGTACATCTGAGGAGTATTGTACAAAATCATTGTTCTGTCTGTAGTTCTCAGAATACTCTAAACTTTGTTCCTCCATTTTACAGTTTGGATTATCTTCTCATTTCGTCATAGTGAATTTTAAAAAAAATCAGAACAATTTTCCTTCTTACCTTTTCTCCCCTGATTTTCTTTATTTTCATTGAACAGTCTTAATTAGGTTGTACGTATAACTTGTTCTACAAATAACTTCTTATTGCTCTTAAATCAGTGGAATATTCTAACTATGAACAAATGCTGCTCTCCGAACACTCTAGACTAAGTATTTCCCATTTCGTTCTATATTAGTCCCCTTCTCTACTTTAGTAAACGTAAATATATCAGGAAATTTTTCATTTATACTTTTATTAATTTCTCTCGATTTTCATTGAACAATCTGGAAAAGTCAATGGCCTATGCAGCAGCTATAAGTTTTTCTAGATGCAGTATGATCTATTATTTAGTCTAGAATAATTTGTAAATCGACTTGTCTAGAATCGGTTGTAAAATACATTTAGATCTATTGAAGGTTCGTACTTTTTGTTATTGCTTATTAACTTCGCAATGAGAAGCAACACGACGGCTATTGGCGACGGATCTCGTTACTTTTGAACCTCGATTAAGTGACAAGGATGGCTTAGTTTTTTGTTTAGTTTAGTTTTTATTAACGTCGCACTAGAAGCAACACGAAGTCTATTGGTGACGAACCTCGTAATTTTGAACCACGGTCAAGTGACGAGGACGACACCTGAGCTGACACCCCCTCTCCTAACATCTACACCACACCAACGGGAGGACTTTGGGCCCCAACAGATTTAACGTGCATCAGTTCCGGCTACACGGCGGGTCTTTGGAACGACCGCGACTGAACGAAAACTGCCGGTTATGAATCCGAAGCCATGACCACTAGGCTACCGCGGCCTGCAACAAGGATGACACCAGAGCTGGTACCTCCTTCAAACTTACCCACTGCACCAACAGGAGAACTTGAAACCACGACCGTATTTAACGAGCAGAAGCCCAGCTACACGACAAGACTTTACTGCCATTAGAGCTCGAACCGACCGCAAGTCTTTATTGACATTAGAGCCGCGAGTCTCCGACCATGACCACTAGGCTACCGCTGTCACAGTTTGTACTTTAATATTCGAAATTCATTTTTCAAGAGAGATCCGAAATGTATATGATATCAGAATTACGAAGTTGTAGATAGCATTATTAAAAGAACTTTATATGCCCACAATATCGCGGTAGTAATAAGAACAATTTCAATATTAAAGCAGACAAATTAAAGATTGTTTAAGTTATGATAGTTAATATGTTGACTTAAACAAAAAGTGACTCAAAGCTTTAAAAAAAAAAAATCTCGTCATCATTAGTACCTAGACCGAACAACAGACAGACAGCGGCTATATTTTTATCACATTTATAGAGGGCACTATAGATTACATCCCAATTCATTTCTGTCGGTTTATTGCTGTAGGAGTTTGGGTCTGGATTTTTTTTTATTACATTGATGCTTTCCAGGCACATCTATTTTTAAGATTGCCAGACGGCTGCACTTTATATCGACGGCGACAGTCATTTTATATAGTCATAAATACTTGTAATCAAGTTTCCTCTTCGATATATCGTGTAATTTTTGGAAGTATAAAAAAAAAGAACTCATCTGTAACCCATAATATAAAATTTGTTTCACTCTAAAAAGTGCCAGTTCCAAATTTGAAAAATTCTTTTAAAAATTATGCGTATAAAATACCAAATAATATGAATGGTGATACATTTTTATTTTCGTACTTTATATATTTATGAATACTAGTTAATAATATCACACTTTTACTTATAAAAAGTTGTATTAAGTTTAGGTGTAAACTCTCTATTAATTTTCAATTGAGAACAAAAGTTTAGATTATTCTGAATTCGATCATACAGATACACATTAATTTTCCATCTTTAAAATAAAAAATTAAATTATTAAGTTATTGTAGATATGAGAAATGTAATTAGGATTTCTTCAAAGATTCTCAGAAGTTATTGTATTCTGTGCCATTATAATATGAACATTTGGTTCTAAATTTTAACACAAGATGTATGCACTTCCATTTATATATTTAATGACTTAAAACCCTTTCATGTTAATTAACTGGTCGGGATTTAGCTCAATACTCTAAAATTACATGAGGATTATTGACGAGGGGTCAATAATTTTGAATCATATTCATATAATGAGAACTATGCGAGATTTGGTACCACAGTCTCCTAGCTTCTACACGACTCCACACTACATAAAGACTTTTAGGGCCCCATTAATTTAAGAGGCAACAAGCCAAACAATGATCTTTGGAGAAATTAGAGACCTTTCTGTGCTGAACGGGAAAGTAATGAACACCGTAACAGAAGCTTCGATTAGGTTGCAAATTGTCGAAAAAGGTTTTAAATGTTTATTTCGCAGTTAGTAGTATTTCTTAAATTAGAGAAATATTAAAATAACGTATTTAAGACATCTTGCTTTTGTGACACACACATTATATATATATATATATATATATATATATATATATAATCTTTTTAAATTATTATTAGAGCTTAGATTTATTTGTGTGCTTCTCATAATGATATTTAATCATTCTATAGAACTGTAAAAGTAATTTTTTAGTCCAAACGATGATCCCTCTTAGTTGAATATGGACATGATTTTTAGATATATTTGTATTTAGATACTATTTAAAAATATTCATACTATATGATTCTAAATTTTGTATGCTTTTATATAAAGGATACATATGCATATAGTGAACCAAAAATAATTTGGTTCTCTAAATAATACATAAGTTTTAAAAAAATAATTTTTTATATATATATGTGAAAGAAATAAAAAAAAAACTTTAACTTTCTAAAATTATTAAGTTTTGTAATTTTTTCAAAGAAAATAAACGGTAATATCATGAAAAAAGTTGACTCACTACTTTCTTGCTTTGTTTTATTTACGAGAAGTAAGCCCTTTTGTACATTTAAGATATATTTTTTTTAAAAAAAATATTTATATAATTGCAAATGTCTCAAAAATCATGTCCATGTTTATTTAAAAAGGGGAAAATACCTTTTTGACTAAAAAATTATTTTTATAGTTTTGTAGAGTAGAATTACATACTCCATACGTGTTTCTTAAAATTTTATTAAATACACATAGAATCTGAGCTTTACTAATAATTTTGAAACATATGTCATTAAAACAAGGAGTCTTAAATTCTGTATTTTACTATTTCCTTTCATACCCTTAATGAAATGAGATCAATGTAAATGGCGATTAAGTAGAGAAATAAACATACTTTTCAAATATATTGTTTTTTTTTCTTTTTTTATTGGCTTACTGACTCACCCTCGTAAATCTCGTTATTTATGAGAAAGGATTAATTCACTGAATAGGGTAGTGACACAATCAGAGTGATCCCCTATGGTATATTTTATTTGTGCGTTTTGTGCCAAAATACTTTGTAGCTCTACAAAGTTTTTGTTTATTACACTTTACCATAAATAATAAAAGTTCAATTAAAAATTTATGTGCTAATTATTTGATTGAATTTATGTTCTCATTTAATAATACATTTTTTTAATGAAATTCGAGAATTATGAAAAAAATCGATAGATTTCAAAATATTATGTTACTAGAAATGACTTCTTCCAATTTTAGATTGGAGGAAGGTTAAACGATATTATCTTGATATTCCGATAGGTATCGAACCAGCGGACCCCTGGGTTACTGAAAAATTGATAGTAATAACGAATTTGAACAACAAAAGCTGTATATTTTCTATAAAATAAAAGTGCATACGCAAATTAAGCATAAAATACACGAAATAATTGAAGTTACAAAAAAAAAAAAAAAAAAAAATACTGTTTTGTATTGATAGTTTTTATTATTCTATTGAAATAGAAGGCATGAAATAATTTTGTGTGTAATAATTTTCCTGCATAAAAACGTTGTATTGCTGGTACGGCAGGAAAAATGAAATGCCGAGTTATCGAAGAAGTTTTTTTACATTCAATTTTCGTATAATGAGACAAATTTAAATGCACTGTATTATTTTTCACCATATACAAGTACTGTGATTTGAAATGTATATTTCATGTAATATATATTGTCAGTTTTGCATGAATATAAACTCAAATTCTGTCATCTCATTAATATGGAAATCTATTATCTTTAAATAAATTGATAAAATAATTGCAAATAATAATAATAATAATCGCAACTACTTGGGTGAGGAGACATGCTAATCCGCAAAAGTAAGAAAAAATATATAAGGAAATATAAATTATTAGTTGTAAGGATTCATTTCCAATACCCTTAAATTTTGGATTGTAATAATGATATATAAGGTGATCAATCGTCCTCCTTTTCGATATCTTAAAACTAATCTGTTAATCTTTCTATTCAGAGATGACTCGCCAAACTGCTACGCAAATGTTGAATACAAAAAAACTTTTAGGACATTCAAAAGTTAGATGTGCTTCGCCCTAACATCTGCTACAGAACGTGTTTGACATTTATTTAAGCCTCATATTTTTAAGTTTAGCTAAATGACCAAAAATACCGAAATGTTTTTACCATTATGAATTATCGGAGATATAAATGTATTTTGTACATAATCAGGCATCTATTTTCCACAAAACGATTCGACATATTTCAGCTACAGAAGTTAGTCTTATTTTGTACGATTTTATCCTTAAATATAAATTACGATTTGAAGAAACATGTTTTCCTTTAATAATAAAAAGAAAATTGTCAAACTTAGAGGAATCATATCCAAGCATTATGAAAAAGTGAACCAAAGAAGTGTGGAATTTTTACCAAACATCTTTCCAATACGTCGAATAATGACTTGAAACAAATATCACAGGAAATAACAGTTTTCAATGCCGTTTTTTTTACTTCTTCGGAAGTAAATTACATAGATATAGAAAATTGTGCTGAGTTTTTATCGAAAGAAATAACTGATATCAAAATCGATGACAATGGTCTGTTTAAAAAAAATTAGAAGACTGAATGCATCTTTAAATTCTGATAAATTTGAGCTATGTGAAAATCAACATGTTGAAATTGATAAAAGATGGGTGGAAATATTTAACCATTTCAAAAATGAACACATTCTATATGAAAAATTAGTTATTCTTGTTGAATTTACGTTATGTTGCTCTGGAACTAATGCAGCAGTTGAAAGATTTTTTTTTTTGTATTGGTATTGATTTTTGGATAAGTGAGAAATCAAGATTGAATGTTAATACTTTAGCTGCAGCGCTTACCATAAATTTGAATATGAAGGATATTTCTTCCTCTGAAATTTATGAAATATTGTTAGAAAATGGTATATCAAGAAAAAATATTCATTCAGTGGAAAAATACTCTTTTCATTAAAATTAAAAAGGGATGTAAGCATAATTAATGTATTTTAAGGGATGTAAGCATAATTAGTGTATTTTTGTTTGAATTAATAAAATGTTTGATTTATTTACGCTGTACTTTTTAAAACGTTTTTCTGAATTTCACTTGGTGTGTGTGTCATCAAATTTTCGATCGTTAATTTAACCAACTTCCCATCAAGCTAGAGCTTTGAAATTTTGGGAATCGTTCGTACTCGCCTAACAATGCAATATTTAGACATTTGCGACAAGTTTTAACTAATATTTTCTTTAATAATGCAGTTTAGCCCAAACACTTGGCGCGATTTCAAAAAATGGCACCAAACTTGGCGATTTCTTTTTTTTTTTTTTTTTTTGG
>BMAW01119744.1:955819-1155414 GCA_019974015.1 Nephila pilipes
TTTTTTTTTTTTTTTTTTGGCTGAGCGTTAAATCCGTGAAACGGAACAGGGTAGCCACATTTGGCAAAATACTGCCGAATAATCCTTGTCGCCGAGGGTGGTTGGGTTAAACTGCATTCCAACCATTAATTTACCGGATGAATTAATTAATTTTAGTTAGTTTTTACGTTTTTATGTATTTCACTTGGCGTGTGTCTGTCTGTGTGAGTATCAGTGTGTCATCAAATTTTCTATCATTAATTTAACCAACTTCCCATCAAGTTAGAGCTCTGAAATTTTGGGAACCGTTCTCACTTGCCTAACAATGCAATATTTAGATATTTGCGACCAGTTTTAACTAATATTTCAATAATTCTTTTTAATAAACTTTGCCACCATATAAAAACGCTGTTTTTAAAAATGTTGATTTTTATCTCGAATTATTCTAAAATTTTTTCGTCCTTTTTATTATAAAAAAATTGGTCACCTTATGATGAAACGCATTTCTTTCAGGGGAAGCAGAATTCGAATTGCAAGGTATAGATGATGATGATGTTCGCTCCGGAATAACAGAAATCGTCGACAAGTGTAGTTTGTTAGAAAATCTGAATTTAAGGGTCCGTTTTCCATTTTTCGAAATGCAAGAGCTTTTCGACAGTATTCTAGGCGCTCTGTTTCAGCAAATGATGGACAAAGGAACACGTAAGTTTGAATTATTTCTTTGCTAAAATCTTTATAACTTGCTGCGATCTTTTGAGTACCTAGATGAATAATAAATTCTGTAAGTCCTGATTGAATCAGAATGGACCAATTGCTCCTGCTTTTGAGGTAGAAAGTGATTAAGATTGTTTGAATGATAAAGGAGTTAAATAGCGCGCAAGCTAAATGTGGCTATGCTACGCTAGATAAGATGAAGCAGTAAAAAAAATAAGTTATCTGACCATATTATAAAAAGATAAAATTCCTTAACAATCGGGCTGATTGAAATAAAAGAATTGCATTAAAATCAATTTCCCCCCCCCAAAACATGAGTTAAAAATAATCATACATGGGTTAAAATAGAATATGAAACTATTTAAATGAAATCAAGGATAAAAATATAGAAATGACAATGAAAACATCCGATTTCGGTTTTTGTGTGTGTGATCCATTGCTTCCGTGAATAAGTAATCATTGACATCATACAGTATCATACGAGGGTGGTTCAAAAACTGCTTGCATTTGAAGACAGATGTCATCATTAAGGTATATTATTGTTTCCACTGGGTGCTGCCATCTGTTGAATGGAGCCAAAACAAATATGACATTGATTAATATATCAATTTTGATTTTGTAGTCATTTTCTGGCTCATCAAAATTTGATTGCTACCGCGTCGAGTTGTCACCGTTGAGGAGACCTATATTCCTCATCAGAAACCAAGTAACAATCAAAAGAACGGATTGTTTCCAGTAAATCTGTTTCAAAGAAGACGAGTATGATCTCATCGGTTGGAAAAGTTATGACGAAGAATTTTTGAGGTGCAAAATGCGTCATGATCACGAATGCGAGTACCTGAGATTTAGACAGTCGTCTAGTGAGTCATGATATTTTCTAAAAACGAAACATTTTCGATTGTATGAGCATCATCTCATAGATTTTCTAAGGACTTATTGAGCGACTCTCGTACTTAATCCTCTGCAAAGCTGAGCGTAAGAAAAATTGAAAATTTTTTAAGCTTAACTACATGAGTTAATTTTTATTTCTGTTTTATGCTTATTACCTAGTGTTGGGTTTGTAATATTTTTGTATGTGCGTTTTACATTAGGTCTATCTTTTATTTTTCTTTTCCAAACCCGAAGGGCTGCAGAACCAACAGAAGGTATGCTGCAAGATGTGGTTAATTGTTTATTAACGTTGCACTTGGATGCAACAGGAGGGCTGTTGGCTACGGACCTCGTAATCTCAAAACAAGATTAAACGAGGCCGACACTTAAGTTGGCTCTTACCTTTCCAAACTTTCACACCACACAAACGAGATCATCGACAAATTTGACAAGCATCAACTCCTTTAAACTTCGGACCTTTAGCGGCGCCAGAACTCGTACTCACGATTCGACGAAAACAATGCCAGTCATGAGCTCGGGACCATGACCTTTCGGCTACCGAGGCCAATGTAGAAAGTGGAAGCAACTGTATTAAGTTTTGGGAATATAAATAACTTGTTTGGGCTAGCCATTCTTCTACTCTCGGTTCATTTCTCTAAATCATCCTATAAGACAATGGTTCTAAAACTTTTTTTAGCCGCAGTACCCCTCGGCTGGAAAGTTAAGATTTTATGTATCTTTAATGTAGGATTTATCATTCAGTACACAGGTATGTAACTAAAAAAACTCCGTAGGAGATTTTTTTATTATTATTTAATTTTTTTCTCTAGATTTTAAATTACTAAAACCGGTAGAAACAATATAAAAATTTCATCTTTTCAAGTGTTTTTGTGAATCTCAAGTTTTTAATTTCCTTCCTTTTCTATTTAATTTAAAATGTAGTATACTACTTTTGAATTCAAAATTCTCCATAGAAACGTGACTTCTCACTTTAATTTTAATAATTATAGCTAGGATTGACAATAAATGAAAAAAATTAGAAGAATGAGGAGGAGGAGGAGAGAGAGAAGTGAGAGGGAAAAGAGGGGGAAGTAGGTTTGGTGTTGGGAGGAAAGTCAACTGATCATATATGCTCAATAGGTTTAATAAGTTTATAATACTACTAAGCGGGATTGAGCAAATATTGACGTGCTGTCTGGGGTACTAGGAATAAATGTAAACAAACTTACTTTCAGATTAAAAAATGAAACACTTCCATGCAAAGTTTTGCAAAGGACAGATTTAGCTACCCAAGGTGCGCTTTTTTTTAATAATTATAATTAGATTACTCAATTAAATTCAGGATTTAAAGTAAACGAGATGAAATATCGAGAAATGGACAATAGTAAACTTTTCCGATATTAAAATTAAAACAAATGATAAAAATGTAATTAAAATTGAAGCAAACTATAAAAAATTGAAAAGTGATCTAGTGCGCCAAAAATGCTCAAAACACATGAAACCTGGTACCTCAAACAATAGCCCTTAAGTGGCTAAGAAAATGGCTGCCTTACAGCTGTTTTACAATTCGGAATAATGTTATTTATTTTCAGTCATATTTTGATTGCAGTTTACATATGAAGGTAATACATAAATCGATATGTAAATAAAATACTTAAATTGTTTCACTTCAATCCAATTTAAAAAATTAAGGGAAATTTACTACGACATATTTTTGAAAATTGAGTTCATTAGTGCAAAAAGCAGGTATCAGACATGTATTACATATATTTTAATTCAATCTATTAAAAAATTCAGGAGAAATTAATTGTGACGTATTTTTGAAAATTAATTTCGTTAATGGTGAACGCAGACATCAAAAACATACGCAAAAACAAGATAAATTTTTGAAAAGTGGTCAGGTAAAAAGCGACATTTTGGGGTAAACTAAAACAGTAACCTCTTGGGTGGCTAATAACAAGCAAGGTTCGAACAAGCGAAATAAACTCTGTATCTTGCTATGTAAAGTCATACACAGTCTACATTCAGCATCCAAACTTTACTATACTCGTGTTTTTATTTCTAGATTGGGGCATCAAAGGGTAATGTTTTTTCTCTATACAACTTTTGTTTTATTTGTCGTGAATACACGATAAAAAAAAGTCAACAAAAAAAACAATTGATTTTGCTAAGAAAATTTATTTTGCTTTCTTCAAATTGATGCAGACACGAAGAAAATGCATGGGCTCCTCATAAAGTGTGCAAAAGTTGCTAAGGAGATCTTCGTTTTGTGGTTTAAGAACAAGAAAAACTCATTTTGTTTTGGCATTCTTATGATAAAGCATGAACAGGGAAACCACACTACTGACTGCTATTTCTGTTCGGTATGGTTGTAAAAGGAATTAATACAAAAAAAAAATAAGAAGAAAATATGTTACCCTAACCTTCAGTCGGCTATTCATCATTCGGCTATTCGGGACTCTAAAATTCCACATAATACCCCCTATATACATGTTAATGTACATAGGCTTATCTATGGGTAGTGTTATTTTTTCCTTTGCTCATGAATCCCCAGAAAGGCTTTCGCATATTTCCCAAAACCCCATTTTAAGAACTGGTTCAAAAAGGATCTTCGTAGGTTAAATGTTAAACTTTATCTTTACAAACTCGCTTGTTTTAAACTACAGTAAGGATTATTATTGATGATCCTTAATGAAAAGTCATAAAAAGTCCTCATTAACTATCTCAATTTTCATTACAATTAGACAAAACTTAGTATTATTCTTAAGGTAACTAAATTATGATGTGGTTGTATTACTTGATATAGTCTGTTTTGTTCATGTATGTACTCAATTCAAACACAATTTTCTGCTTATTTATGCCCTCAGGTGCTTACTTTTTTAAGTAGGTATGTGACGACATAACATTCCTATTTGCTTCTTGTGCCATAGCTAAACTAAATATACCAACACTAAAGAGTCAATAAGTTATGCTAGAAGACGTTAGACAATTCTCACACACAATATTTATTCCACATTTTGTACTATAACGACAAATGAACACCGACCCTCCAAAGTAACGCCCTAGATATATTTGCCTGTCTTACTAATATCAAATTAAAATTAGCTTACCACAACCTTCTCGATTGAGGCCGACTTGATTCTTGATTTTCACGATCGCTCTCACCCGAAGCCACTCTTGGTCTCGTCTACCACCTATGCTCAACGTTAGTGACACTCAACCTCTATCGTGCGACCCTCTTTTTGTTTATATACTTTCCTATCTGCTGCAATTCACTTTATTTCTACCTGCCTCTAATTTAACTAATCAAGTTTCATTTTGGTTGAGAAGAAATTGTTATTTATAGCAATCAATCTTAATTAAAGTCCCCAAGGTTAGTGAAGAGAAAACCGCGAATACTCCAACGTCACAGGTATAGCCATCACGACCCCGATAGACCCTAGAGATCTTTTTTTTTTCTCATAATATTTAAGTCTTTGGTATGCATAAGGGTTCCCTAGGGATTCTTCCCTAATTTCAACCATTCTTCAGGGTGAACCAATTTTTATCTTTTTCTAATTTTTCAAACGATTAAATCAAAATTATACCTTCTTTAAGGCACCCTAGCCATGTCTATATTTGGCTCCGTAAAACTCCACTATCACTTGCAATCATTTCACAGTTTTTTTTCTCACTCTCAAAAACACTGTGGAGCAACTGCCACTTGTACAAAATTTCAAGTGCGCATATGCTCTCATTTCATCGCTACTGCTAACAGCCCTAATTCTTCTAAGACTCAATATTTTTACAGACTTCTGCAGAAAATTATATGAATAAACCTATTCAAAATTTCATTTGAATACAATAATTAGTTCTAGAGACATTTGGGGAAAACTGTTAGAAACATATATATTAGATTTCTTCGTGATTCACGATATTTTTTTTTTATTATCTTCATTGCCAAGTGAGATTTGAACCGATAATTAAAATTTATATATTAGTTTACGACCCCTTAAGACAAGTCGATACCTGATCACTTTTTCAAAAATGAATATTTCTTGAACTGTAGGATGGAGATTTGCATGAAAATTAGAATTGAAAGGTTTAACGACATGAGAAATTCAATTACATATAAGTATGTTAAAATTCACCTATTTTTTTGTAATCCTTCAACTGTCAGTTTTTTCTTTGATCATGAGTCTTTTAATAATTTTGAATCCTTTGAGCTTTTTATGATCAGATAAAGAAAATAATTTTAAACGAAAGATTTGCAAGTCTCCTAAGATATCCGTAAACGTTAAATATTAGATAGAAAATATGCAAATATTAAAATTTCCTTAAATATTTAGTTAAAATGTTTGAAATCTTAGTTAATGCGTTCTCTTTCTGAAACTGGCTTTATTTTGACGCTGCTATAAACAGAAAACATAACTCTGCTCACAATTTTTCATTGATTGTTTATTAAAGTACTTGAGCAACTCGAGGACTATTAGCGATAGCCCTAGTAATTTTGAACCTTGGTCAGGAGACGAGGACGATATCTGAGCTATCACTTCTCTCTCCAAACTTCCACACCACGTTAACAAAAACTTGGGGCCTCGACAGATTTAATGTGCATCAGCCCACAAAACGGCGGGTCTTTAGTGATATTATGCCCTTAAGCTTCTACAGTTGGTCAATATTTTATTCCTATTCATGAAATTTTTATGCACTTTTTGCAGAACTGAGGGGGGAGGGGTGAACAGTAATAACATAATTCTGTTTTTAACAGTAATAACATAAACACTTATTTTCAGAATATTAAAATTTCCTTTGACTGCTTTTTACATTATTTTGGAGGGCACTGCAATTTAAAAAATATGCAAAATTATGATTGATGCTAGTTTCAAGAATGAGATGAAGAAATTTCAATAAAATTCCTCGTGTTATCATTTCGTACTATTTAGCAATTTTATTTCTCAAATATGCTCCGAATACATACGATGACTCAAAAAGTGTCCATGTCAGAAATGTGAAATGAGAATTGAGCAACTCACTGTAGTTCAGTCTAGTTATCATTTTCTAGGAGGTCCATGTGTAAGATATCTTTCACATCCCAAAAAAATTTTAGTCCGCTTTTCTAGTTGATGAAACCGTCTTCGTCTTTTTGCAGCAAATTCACAAGAAGCAATTTTTTCGGTGTATAATGATGAAGTCGAATTTACTCTAGTTTTCTTATTAACGTCGCAGTAGAAGCAACACTGTGGCTAGTGGCGACGGACCGTGTAATTTTGAACCTCGGTCAAGTGATAGGACGACACCTGAGCTGGCACCCCCCTCTCCTAACTTCCACACCACGCTAATGGAAGGACTTTGGGGCCGACAGATTTAACGTGCATCAGCCTCGACTACACGGTGGATCTTTAGCGGCCAAGGATCGGCCACGAATCCGAAACTATGACCACTAGGCTACCGCGGCCACATGATGAGGCCGAATCTTTTCGATGGTGACAATTCGATGAGGCAACAATCAAATTTTTATTTGGCTGCAAATGGCCGCCAAACTAATATTAACCTCTGAAGGACTGTTAGATTTATTTTGGCACCGTTTCATGGGTGGCAACACAACCTGCATTAGAAACGTCATCTGTCGTCAGAACAACTACTTTTTGAGCAACCCGCTTCTGTTAAAAAAAAAATCTAAATCCTATAGATAGATGCAAAAATCATCACAAAAACATTTCTTCTAATATAAAAATGTGCAGCCTTTTCATTATTTTGAGAATAAATATCTTCTTTTTTCGTACTTTTTTGAGGATTTTTGTAAATTAATATTTATTTCATTATAAATCAAAATATTAGAGAATTATACAGATGTTGGTCATAATAACATAAAGAAAATGCCTCCTATGGAAGTAATGAATACATCAATAATTAACTATGTTTCAGCCTTATCAGTAGTTTTCTGGATAATATAAATAGACTAGCGCGAGAAGACCTAGGTAAAATTTCCAATTTTTCTACTATTTCATTTTCAGTAAGCAAGCGTACAGGCTTTATAGTTTGCCTCACTCTGTTGCTAAGCGAGCTTTTCTGCGTTATTATTTCATTTTTTGCTGTTATGAAATTAACTCATTTATAAAGGAGGCAGATAGAAGGATTTTTTTTTATTATTTTGGTCGATCTATACATTCCAGTAGTTGGGTAATTCAATGTGTAAATTTATGATATTATAATACTTAAAGCCTAAAAACTGAAATGTAAAATTCATAAAATTTTAATATGCACCGAATAAGATGTACTTTGGTTCTATTAGGAAATTTCCTTTATTTTTAAAACGTTTTTCTGAATTTCACTTGGTGTGTGTGTGTGTGTGTGTGTGTGTGTGTGTCATCAAATTTTCGATCGTTAATTTAACCAACTTCCCATCAAGCTAGAACTCTGAAACCTTGGGAATTGTTCTCACTCGCCTAACAATGCGATATTTAGACATTTGCGACAAGTTTTAGCTAGTATTTTCTTCAATAATGCAGTTTATCCCAACTACTTGGCGCGATTTCAAAAATTGGCACCAAACTTGGCGATTTTTTTGTTTGGCTGAACGTTAAGTCCGTAAAACGGACCAGGGTAGCCACATTTGGCAAAATATTGCCAAATAATTCTTGTCGCCAAGAGTGATTGTGTTAAACTGCATTCCAACCATTTAATTTACCGGATGAATTAATTAATTTTAGTTACTTTTAACGTTTTTATGCATTTCACTTGGTGTGTTTTTCTGTGTGTGTGTGTGTGTGTATCAGTGTGTCATCAAATTTTCTATCGTTAAATTAACCAACTTCCCATCAAGCTAGAGCTCTGAAATTTCGGGAACGTTCTTACTTGCCTAACAATGCAATATTTAGATATTTGCGACCAGTTTTAACTAATATTTCAATAATTTTTCTTAATAAACTTTGCCACTATATAAAAACGTTGTTTTTAAAAACGTTGGTTTTTATCTCGAATTATTTCCAGATAACTTAAAAACAATTTGAAAAATATTAATGCTCGTTCAAATAAACAAAGTTAGTTTACGTCTCGAAAAGGGAATTTCAAAATCACTCTGCAGTGGCTCGTGACTGATTTTATTTTTATAGTATTTACTGATTTAATTTTCGCTTCTCGTATCGCTTATGCAAACGCAATTTCCTTTTGGAAGTTGAACGTATCCCCTTCTTCATTTCAAATATTTTTAAACTTCCGCTAGTTAATTGTTTTGCAATTATTGCACAACTTCTATTCCTTTCAAATTTATGCTTTCGATATTCTGATTTTAAAATTTTATTATATATAAGTTTTCATGGAAAATTTAACGATAGTAACTTTTTTATTACATAGCCCAAAATAATCATAATGGGAAACAATTATGAAAACAAGAAGAGTATTTCATATGTGTTTCCAAATGCATAAAACACAAAATCCTTCACAACTTGATTGATTCGAAATCATTATTTCTATAACTACGCAGAGACTGTCATTGTCGGACTAAATAATTTTGAACCTCGGACAAATGCAAGGAACAGTACTTTAGCTAGAACTTCACCCTCCTAACTCCCTCATTATCATCCTATAGAGATCTTTGATTCTCAACTACGGACAAATAAGTAGAACTATATCTCGTTTGGAACTTCGCTCTCCTAACTCCCCCATTATGATTCGCAGGAGATCTTTGCAATTTTTAACCACGTATAAATAAATAGAACCATATATCAGACGGAACTTCACTTTTCTTAATCTCACATTATGATCCGCTGGAGGTATTTAAGGCCTAGTTTAATATAACATTCATTAAGCCTAATTCCACATGGCAGGTATTGGGTGGAATCAAGACTCCTTCCCGTGGTTCGACTTGAACATTGTCCCCTCTCCCGAAGCCAATGATCCGTCAATGGGATCGTAATATAAATAATAAAAAAGCAAATACTTATCTAGTACAGTGAGTGATAAAAGACAGCTAACATCTTCTGTTTCAAACATGATATAGCTGTAAACTTATTCAATGATGCAAGGTGAACACAATGGGCTGTAAATTCATAATTTGTTGTACATAGCAAACATAGCTTGGTAAGAAAAGCAAGAGTACTAGGTTATAATTGTCAACTTGGGCACGAAACAACTGTCGGCTCGGGTATAGAATAATTCCTGACACTTTTCAACAATCTCAGAACTCTTACTCGTTCCAGAACTTTCCGTATTATGATTGTATAGTTCTAATTCCGTTCCGATCTCTAATGTCGTAAGTGTTTGAAGACTAAATCTTATATCATAAAAACATTCATTCAAACAGAAACAAAAAAAAACAAAAACAAAAAAAAAAAACGATTCAAAGTTAGTATGATGCGCTATAACTTTCTATTTAAATATACAGGGTGCCCATAGTAAAAATAACAGTGATCGGAGTGTTCTGTAAAGAGAATCTAATTGCGACAATTGCGCAAAATGTAGTAGGAAGATTAAACAAGACGGGATGTAGAATTCGCGAAAAAAAATCAATTCCAAAAGTCACCAATAGGGGAATATGCGGCACTGTGTAATTGAAAAGAGAATTTTAAAATAGGCAGAATCAGTATTGAAATAAAATTTACCTTTTATTCAGCACATTTAAATCAGGTTCAATGCAGCCTCCCTTTTTGTGGACCACATAGTGCATTCTGTGCGCAACATTCACAACAGCAGAAAATAACATGCCTGCAGGAATCTCTCCCACACTCTGATCAGATACCCCTCCTCTTCTCCCCCCCAAGTTCGGAGTAAAGGTAAAAGCTTCCGGTAAGGAAGGATTCATATCGCCAACCCAGACGGTAAAGCAACCGAGGAAGGATGCTCAGTTTAATTTACCTACCTCTAACCCTTTTGCAGCACTCCCTCAACTACCAGGTCAAAGCAAAGATTCTGCACCCACCTCCCAAAAACCAAAATTTCTCCAAATGAAAAGGAGAAAATTCCTCAAGTCATGATGCGCTTGTCGCAAAATTATATCCTGGTCTTACGAGAAATTAATAGGATCGCTAATAACATCGAATCGGTGTCAGCAGGCGACTACGCTTTAACTTTTCCCAAGCTGTAGTGGTAATAACCATCGAATCGTCACCTCTTTTCTCAAGAAAGGTAAAGTGGACTATTACGTCATCGAATCCCCTTCACAAAAGCCCCTGAAACTTGTTTTAAAGGTATTTATAACAAGTTTCCCCTCCATCGATACTAATGATATTAAAACAGAAATTGAAAACTTAGGTTCCCAAATTGAAAAAGCAGCACAGCTAAGACAATACAAGACTGATAAACCTCTACCTCTGTTTTTGCTAGAAATAGCCAAAAAGAAAAAAAATGAAAAAATCTGCAATTTCAAAACATGTCTAATTTATTGTCGATAGAAATTGCTCAATACAATCAGAAGAGAAGCCCCCCGCAATGTTACAAACATTAACTTATTTAACCATTCATAGGAAAACTGCAGCACCAGACCAAGATGCCTTAAGTACAGTAAAGACCATATCAACCAGGAATGTTCAATTAAAGGAAAATTATAAACCCCCACCTCATTAATTGCAAGAAATTCGGACATATTGCTTCATGGGAAGGATGTCCTAAACTCCCGAAACCAAGAAAAGGCAAGTAACTACTCAACAAACAATAGAAACCGACCTTTTACTTCAAAAACATTTAGCGAAAAAATTTATCTTGAATCTGCAACCCTGACAAAAAATTTCTAGAAAAAAAAATCCCCAATCATCTCCTAAGTTTCAAGAAAGAGTATCGATTACTTGCCAGAAAACCAAGATAACTTTAGCATCTTAGATGCCATGAGAGAAATACAGGAACTTTTCCGTTCTTTCCCTCAATTTCTAGACGTAAAACAAAGCGTCTGAGTAAAAGAAAAGAATGAGCAGCTCTGATAACAAAAAAAAAAAAAAATTCAATATTTTCTTCAAAGAATTTGCAGCCGCCCTTCCTTGATAATTTTGCTCAAAATTTTATCCAAAAATCAAGATTGTTCAAGTTCTTCTTCCAGATTCTAAGAAGAAATCCAGTGGCCAATCGAAATGCAAGAATTTCATAACTTCCTCTCCTCTTCCAGTTAATTTAGTTTTCTACTGATCATACTCACAACTTCAGATGTTTTTCCCCTATATCCTGTCTTTTTCTATTTGATTTAAAACCTTCTCTTCTTCATCGTGAAAAAGAAAACAAACAGTATATTAGTGGAAAATATTTTTAGAAGTTTATTTGCTACATTTAAGAGAATTAGTTTATCTATTAACGGCATACTTTAATTCTCTTTGTGCTATTACCAATGACATTACTATATCGCGATGAGAAATAAGTGAAATTCTAAGGATGTTACTCTATCCCTTTTTTTGAAGATTGTACAATTAAGTGACGGATGAGTTTAAAATTTTTAACTTTGAACAGTTACATTCACCTATTTTAAAGTGCTACTCTTACAAAACTAAAAAAGTTACAGCTATTTTGGATAAATCAAATTAAAAATATTGCTTTAAATCTTATAAAATTACAAAGTTCAATGAATACGAACGATATCTAATGATTGCCGCTACGTGAACTGGTCGCAGAGCAGAAGCTACCATAATCTTAAGAAGAACCATGCTGTTAATCAGTGGCTCCAAGATGTCCCGAAATAATTCCCTTTGATATTTTTTTTTCTTTTGGAAGAAAGATTTAGAGATTAAGCATTTTTTCCGCCACTATCTACTGAAAACGCGAATAACAGTAATCATTTAAATAATAACATCGAATATGCTGAAAAAAGTGTGAAACGAGTTCTGTTGACTAGATAATGGCGGTGGTTATATTGAACATTTATAATTTCTTAAAATTTAAAGCCGAATTTTTCATTTAATTTGTCAGGAAAAGGTTACAACTTATTTAGTTTTGTATATAATTGCAGTCTTCAAAATAGGGATATTCTTTAATAAATATCCTGCATTTCTCTCTCATGAATTCAGTTATACAATAAAGACTAATGTATTTTTAAGAGTATGAGATGGCGCATCCCTGAGACGGCTATCTTATGAAGGAAAAGCAATATTTAAGGGCATATCATCAGTCAGCCAAATGAAGGTTAAGCAAAGAATTCTTAACCTTGGCGACAGATTTAACGACCATTTTGGCGAAGACGAGAAACGGTGACTTTAGTGATAAATGTGCTAGAACCTAGGCTTTTAGTGATAAATGTGCTACGGAAGAAAGTTGCGGACTTTTTGTGAATTTTCCGTGTGATGTCACGCCTGGCCGGCCAGGGACACCGAGAGCCTGATAGAGGGGAATCGATTTGTCTGTGGAGTCTGTTTAGGAGACCGATCGGGGAATCGATTAAGTGGATCTTCCGAGGACAGTGTGGCCGAGTGAATTTGCTGGAGATTCGGCCTGAATCTAGCGGAACTTTCAGAGTTTGTCTTTGGAGTTTCTGTTGCGGAAATCAAACGGGAAATCGACTAAAGGCACTTAGAAGTGGAGAGTGTAGGGTGAATTTGTGGAAGAGCAGCGTGTTGGAAATTTTTGGAGCCTGCCCTGTAGATGTAGAGTAGTACTGCTGAGGTTGTCCATAGTGAAAACTGATAAGCTGGTAAGCTGAAAGTTGCTCATACAATTGTGGCTGTTATTACTTGGATGTTTCGTATCTGTGTTACTAATCTGTACAAGCTCTGTGTTTTCTGTTTGTGCTGTCATTGTCAAAGTTCTGCTATCTGTGTGTCATCTTGAAGATTTGCGAATAAAGTGACATTTGTCGTTACCCTCCGCAATTTCATTCCACCAAACACAGAAAAATTTCTGTAACAATACGCAATGAAATGTAAGGACTAATTGTATGTAATTACTTTTACTTTACTTTAACTAATTTATGGTTTATTTTTACTGTTAATGCATGGTAAAATAAGCTTTCTCGGAAGAAGAGGAAGAGCGAAATGGTAGTATCTATATCCAAATGTAACGAATCAAACCTAAAATAAAATATTCCATTAAATTTTAAAAAATGTTAGAGCGTTAGACCTTTCCATTAAAATTTACAAAGGAATCTTTTTATGTATATTTAGTATTAAATATGGAAAAAAACTGAATAATAACAATTAAAAAAAAGTACCTTCAATTATATTTATTCTAAAAAAATACTGATTTGGGAAAATATTAGATGCATTAATTTTAAGATATAAACATGACTAAATTCAAAATTCATTATCAATTCTAATGAAATAGAGCACCATAGTTAATTTTAGGCAATTTGCTGGAGTATGCACCACTGAAAAAAAAACGATTATACTTAAATAGAATCAATGCAATAGAATTTGTTTATATTAATGTGGCATTCCAATGGTTTATGTGTTTGTTGGCCTTCAACAATAAACAAATAAACCGTCATTTATATGTAAAATGGGGGAAACAACATTCGGATTTTCAAATTTTATTTATGCTTCCTTCCAATATTATAACGTGTCGTGGGTTCGAGTCCTGGCGGCACTAAAGACCCACCGTGTAGCAGGGTTGATGCACGTTAAATCTGGTCGACATCCCATATCCTCCTGTTAGCATGTTGTGAAATTTTGGATAGGAAGGAGCCAGTTTAAGTGTTGTTCTCGTCCTTGACCATGGCTCAAAATTACGAGATCCGTCGCGAATAGCCCTCGTGTTGTTTTTAAGCGTAACCTCAATCAAAAATCACTTCGAATACATTCGCGAATACAATTGTCATTATTAAGCTTATATATAGAATCATAAAATTATCCTGTTAAATGAATATGGAGTCAAAAATAATGGTAACTAATTTGTTTTTATTCAAGATATTAATAATCAAGATTTAATACTTTAACCTACTTTATATGTGATACTCACACTACTAAATGCGTGCGATTTAATCTTTGAATAATATAAAGATATTTCTTTGTATCACCTATATTGGGTTTTAGTCTTCAGACGAATAAAAGATGAGGGTTCGAGTCCTTAATTATATGGATAACCTATCTGGATTGATTCTAAAGCTGCTTATTCAGTGAGGTGTGATACAAATGTTTCCTTTGATAAATACTTGCACAGCTCACTATCTCTAAGTAAACTACTAACTTTCGTATTAAATGCTTCATTGCTTATATAAACATCTTCTCAATTCTATTCATTACACTTCAGTAATTCTAATCTACATCATCCTGTTTCATTAATTGGAAAAGATTTTCAATTCAAACAAATAAGTCGAAAGTTTTGCAAAAAAAAGTTAGTTGAAAAGTAAATCGCGATATAGACCATGACTAGTTTTTACACCTGACATAAGCCCTCAAAGAAAGAGTATTTTTGTCACTTAATAGCAATTTAATTAAAGTACCCAGGCTCTTTTTAATTGCAAATTTTAAAAACAAAAATTCTGCATTTGTTTATTCTCCTTATTTGTCCAATATAATACAATAGAATAAATATTTGTATATAGAGAAGAGTGTTGGAAATAAATTATTTGGATACAGCCAGGAGGCACCTTGTCTCGTGTAAGTGAGAGCGTACGGATTTATGGATATTATTTCAGAGTACATTTGGCTCTTGACCGCGTAAGGCGGGTTATTTCTTGTTTTGATGTAATTTCTCCTGACCGCAAAAGTGGGTTAAGTTAAAATATGGGCTGTATAATTTATATTTAGTGTAATTATTTGTTTATGTGTAATTGGTGCGTAGAGACTGTAAATAAATGTGTTTAAAACGATAATAATCTTTCTCCAACTTTTCCTTGTTGTATTATTCATCCCAACAAGAGGTATTCAATAAAGACTGACACTTCTACGATAAATCTATTTATTTATAAGCTTAGCACTTGACAACACTTGAATCATTTTCAATATAGTCTCCCTGAAACGCAACTCACTTACTCCAGCGTCTCTACTACTCATTGAAGACGTGTTCAAAGCCATCCTTGGAGAGCACCTTAAAAGCCAATTCTAAAGCCTTTACAGCCGCTCTCGTACTAGGAAAACGGTGACCTTTGAGATCTTTTTTTGGCCTAAGGGTATAAAAAATAATCATTCGAAATTAAATTCGGACTTTCAGGTGAATGCGGTATAACGGTTTTTTTTTTTTGTGAGAAACTCGTGGACCACGTACGCCACACGCACCCACACATTATAGAGGTGCAAATTCTTACGATTTATGACATCTGGTCGCTATTTCGGGTTATGATCCTTCAGCAGTTTTTTTCAATACGGTTAAGTAATAAACTGCAGTGACCGTCTGCCCTTGTGGGACAGTGCGAATACTGTGAATGTACACCATACCGCGTCAAAGAAAGGGATCACCAGTGCTTTCGCGGAGGATTTCTGCACAAGCACTTTTTCGGAGGGGCTCCATCTGTCTCAACCCACTGCAACTCTATGTGTCCTCGGGGTCATTAATGTTTTTCCACCACGCATCACCTTCGTCGCGAACGCATCTCAACCAGACTTGACACTCGCCGACGCCTTTCTGTTTGTGAAAGTTTTAAGTAGCACGGATTCCAAAGCTCACACACATGGGATATGTGCAAATAATAGTGAAAAAGTTTATGTACGCTACCTATCGAAATCAGTATAACAACGAGCTGCCTTGCCGCTAAACGAGAGTTAATGCGTATATCACAGATCCCGTGTTTATCGCATCTTCGGTAAAAGCGTTGACAAGAGCATTGAGACCTCCATCCAATTTCAAATGACTCTCGGCCGCTTTGGAATGACTTATGTCATCGAAATCACATCCTTTTACTCATCTTAGCATCCATAAATGGACTGCAAGTAACTCTTCATAAGTATTTGTGCCGTTAACCCACGTAAAACACAATATTTTATCACATACCGTGCTCACGCAACACAAACATCGTTGCATTTTAAAGGCAAACTTTGACACGCTTTCTTTGTTGTGCTGTTCACGTAGAACTGCTCATACTATTGCCGTTAGTATTGGCTTACTTTTAACAAATTCTCATTTCTTTCACGTGCGTGCCGCGAAATGCCTCTAGTAGTATGTATTCACTTACTATAACGTTGGTTCAGTGTTTGTAGAACAACTCTCGTGTGTATATTGTTTGTGTTTTATATATGTATAAATATTCTTCTTTTTCTTCAGTATCACTGAAAGAATTCCGTGCCACCTTTCGAGGTTTGTGCCCCGATCGCAGAAAGGTGGGGATATTCTTGCAGAAGATCTACGTTCCGAGGTTCAGAGAGATTGGAATTCGATTTAAATTGAAGATCAAGAAATGAGACTCCGTAGATTAGTTTTTATTTTTCAAATTAGTTTTAAATTCATCCGAATCAGTGTATCGATCAGAAATCTTCTTATATGAATAAAAGTTAGTTTTGTATATGTTCCCTGTTTTTACTGTGTTTCCATCGGACGTATCATCATAGTTTCACATCTTTATTTTGAAGTGCAGAGTGCAATTTGCGCGTAATGGCACAAACAAGATTCGAAGGTATAGAATTTATTTAAAAGGTAAATTGTTTATATCCTAACGCCACCATAACCTCAACAACATGTATTTTAGAGAAATAATGCAGACTGGAAGGAAACTGGTGAAATCGATTGATTTGTATCAACGTTCTTGTAGAACTTAGCGAGAGTTATCAGCAAAATACTTTGCAAGTTAGAACCGTAATAAAATTATAAGGATTTACAGTAACCTCTCTTTAGTCCAGCACGTTCGTAGTCACGGCTAGATTAGCAATTTCGCCTGATTATCGAGCATCATTGTAGCTTTATAATGGTATACCGAAGGTCAATCACTGCAGATGAAAATTATAACGATTAAAACTTGTATTTACACATATTTTGAACCTGTGTAGATGATATAAAATTCGACAAAATATTTCGTCATTCTAGCAAAATTAAATTCAAATAAGAAACATTAATTTCTTTGATTACTCTTGGATTGATAATATGCATAACATAAAAGAAAAATTAATATAGAATACTATGATAAAACAAGTTGTGTCAAGCTATTCTATTCACCTGCTTACGATTATCAGCTTCATTAGCATTTGAAGAGCACTTGATCA
The DNA here is from genome assembly GCA_019974015.1 of Nephila pilipes. NCBI lineage: Eukaryota > Metazoa > Arthropoda > Arachnida > Araneae > Nephilidae > Nephila > Nephila pilipes. Next base: position 973,402 of record BMAW01119744.1, read on the forward strand.
AGTTCGAGAACATTTTACTTTACAGCACAAACTGTACAGCAAAATACAATTTATAGTGCAGAGCATGTGCAAAAATGATAGTTAACCAGCTAGAAAACAAGAAATACAATTCTGAAAAGTCAATCGACAGTTGCGATACACACTGGGCGAAAATAAGAGTAGCATTGACTCGCGACCAGGTGGTCAATAATCAACATGACACAAAATCTCATAATGGTTTGATTGGTGCTGAATTATAGAAGCCACGGAAATATCAGCGCCGGATAAAAATAAAGTATGTTATTATTATTAACTTCCGAATAATCCGAGTTGAGAACTGAGCAGCACCATTCAATTTAACAAGCAATATAGCCTCCTTTTTCATATTATAATTTAATTATTTTTGCTTTTCTTATTCACTATTGTAGTCAAATAAATGCAATAGTCTAGATTTGAAGAGAAAAGTAGAATGTCCATTTTATTAACATTAAGTTCGAGATTTCAAAATGACTGGTAGACGGGAGCCTTAACAAATATAAATGGATCGTTTTCGTGTATCTATCTCTGAAATATTTGAATAATTTCCTTTTACACACTTCCAAAATTTATTAAAGATAAAAAAAATAATTGCAAATATTATTTGGAACATTATTTAATTAAAAAAACTAATATATATATATATATATATATATATAGTTTTTTTTTTACAGAAATTAAATATTTTCAATAAGTACATTTTAAGGTTTTTGTTTCAGTACTTTTAATTGAATCAAATATCATCTATTGCTGCTTCACTTCATCATCTATTGAACACTGCTTTTTAATTCCATATTAGTTACATTTAGTGTGTATCTATTGATTCCTATATTACATTTCCAAAGTTGCAGACTTTGCATATAACAATATTTCTAATGCTTTCAAATTGCATTGAAGATCATTGAGTGCTCAATCCCAAGGTTAATTTTCTACAAACTTTTAATACCATTTTTGTACAACGCATAATTTTTCTTTTGAATTGAAAACATTTTAAGCATTATTGAATTAGATTTTTCAGTATTGCTTTTCAATAATGCTATTGAAATAGATGCATCTTTAAATTTTTTAATCAAATATAACGAAAAAAAATTATCCATAAAATTGAATTAAAAACTGAAACCCGATCGCTGCAACTTAGATCAATGAGTGAGTGAGTGAGTGAACGTAAAGTTTAATGGCGCAAGAGCCAGATATGGCTATGCTGCGCCAAACAAGATTAAACTGTGGTCTAGACGTGAAGTTGAAAAAAAAGGTAAAAATGGTTGACAAGAAAGAGGGTAGGAAATAGAGCAGGATCGCTACGATATCCCGGAAGTGCGTCACCCGTGTTTATTAAAGACAGTAAACACCATGGGAAAGAAAAAGATCACTAAGGTGCCTCGGAGTCATGATGCCCGTACTTACCTGAAGAAGGCAAGTCCCTGAGGTCCCCTGATATAATCCCCAGGGGCAGGGTGCCCGGTTATACCCCCAGAAGCTGGGTACCCATTTTAATCGCCTTTTACGACATGCATGAGCTACAGTGAGACTATTCTGTCATCCCCGGTCACCACATGGGTCAACTTAGATCAATGATTGCGAATATTTCCTGTGAGATTCTTATTGAGATCTTCGCTCCGAGTGAATGCTGAAGGAGTTTAATGAGACCATGCTGCGCCAAACAAGGAATTATTGTGATTTTGATGTTTGAAAAAGAGAAAAGAAAGTTGAAAATGTTTGGCAAGAAGGACGGTCGAAAATAGAAAAGGATCGCATGGATATTCCGGTGGCGCGTCAACCCCGGGATATTCACTAACCCCGGCATGTGAGACTTATAGTTTTAGGTGTTTATCAACAACAGTAAACCTCACAGGAAAGAAAAAGATCACAGGATGCCTCGGAGTCATGATGCCCATATCTACCTAAAAAAGGTCGATCCCCACTTCGAGGGTTGAAGTAGAAAATAATTTTAAACGTCCACGTGCGATTTTATATGACAGTGCTGCGACTTGAGCCGAAATAATGTCTTTGTAAACAATTATAAATTTATCTATTCTGTTCAATGGGAGTATTTGTTCGTTATAATAATAAACAAGATTAAAAGTGGAATTACGAGTTGCGTAACACTGATTGCATTATTCAAACTATTTAAAGGGTTCCTGTATATTGAAGGTTATTCACATTTAATAAATAATGCTCTATTTAAAGATAAGTATAATTTTGCAATGAGAGCAATATTATTTTTAGAAAGTTCCGTCTAAAATTAGGTAATACGGATTTTCTAAAAACTATGAATTCCCTCAAAAAATTGATATTATAACCTTTATGACTCAAGGTATTTCATCCACGTGTGGAATTTTCCGATGACTCATTCTAACACATTCCATCTATAATCTGATTGTGCTTTCCCACTTCTCAACAGCTCTCAATGTCTTTCTGAAATCTCACTTCCCATTTTTGTTTATTAACGGAAATGGAAGTGGGAAATGGCACAAAGTTTACTGGAACTTCCTTCTCAGTAATTCAAAACTGTCGTCACGGAAAAACATCGTAAAACCCTTCCTAATGTCCATTTAACGCTACAGTTTACGGAAATGGAATCCTTTTTTCCATCGGCAACGTTTGGAGTAGTAATTATTTTTGTTGTTCCCATATATAATTGTATTCAAATGTAGTTTTAAAAGTGATTTATTAGACAGTATCCATCATTAAATTCCATTGTAAAATTATACAGAAAACTCATTGAGAAAAAAGTTGTAAGTAGTCCTTTTTATAATTTCTTTTCTTTTCATTTTCTGCTCTGTTCCACTTTGTTATTTTTGTAATTAACAAACACAGAGTCTATAAAATTTCATAAAACAGAATTTTTACCTATTATATCCTTTTATATCTAACGAATGATATTAAATTCTTAAAATTTATGATTAAAATAAAAGAAATTCCTTTTTTTTTTTTTTTTTTGTATTTAATTATTAAATTTTATCTGACATTTCTATATAATATTTTTAAATGCAAATTAATAGATTTGTAAATGAATATACATCTTTACTGTATCCGTAATGCATATCGCTAAGCTCTTAAATGATTTAATCTTTGAACTAAGACAAATGATCAATAATTTTTTATAGAAATGGAGAATATAAGTTTTTAATAATATACAGGCTACAAAATTATGACTTAACCTATTTCGCTGGGGTGTCCCCTAAGTCAGAACAAATATTTATAAAAAAAATACCATCATAATATAAATAAATCATTTCATAAAGGCTGATGAACTTGTACATTACTGATAAAATTCTTATAAAAGCTAACTACTATATTGTTATTCAAAATATAAAGAAACAATTATTTCATATAAAGGCACCATATTTACAGGTTAACTGATAAATTACTTATATTGAAATTAAATACCAGTTTTCTTACATCAAAAGCCTTTACAATTACTTGTTAAGGAAAAAATATTTTCATCTTACCGATCGTGCAAAACAATTATGAATTCGATTTTTTAAAAAGTCGTGAAAATATCAATTACAACAACACAAAGATTCATAATTTTTTTTAGTAGAAAGTACCTACTACCCACTAGTCGACAAAAAATATCGTACACCCTTAATAACTTACATAGTTATTATAACAAATGGATTAAATTAACTTCTCAATATTAATTGCTTAAAGACAGCTAATTTATCATTGTGCTAACTATTTTGATTAATATAAGTTTTATAAGTACCTTCTGTAGGGTGAGACAGCTCCCGAGTGTCCTTGCCCTGTCCCATGCACCGTGCATCACATTTTAATTATATATCCGGTGTTTCATCATTATCGTCGCACATTTTTTTAAATCATCCGTTCTACAATTATCTGATATGGTGGAAGAAAACTTCTACTACATTTTGTTTGCGTTTTTTGTACAAAATCGGATTTCTAAATCATATTTAAACTTTTTTATTAATCTTCTATCTTCAACAAACTTTTCTTTTTGAAACCAGTTTTAATAACCAATTATTTTTAAACAATTGCTGATCAGTTTCAATTAAACTCTATCTTTTTTTTTTGATTTTGAGAAAAAAATTATGGCTTGTTATGTTATTAACAATTGTTGGCGCAGTTTAGTCAGATTTGGCTCTTGCGCCATAAACTAACAATCAATCAAAATATAATTTGAGATATTAAAGATAATTTTTCCTTTGCAGAATCCAATTGTTAGGGAATTAGGCCTGGATCGCCTATTATATCCAAATTTCTTTCGAATTCGAGCATTAGTTCCTGAGATACTAGGAAAAAACCGTTAGGAGACGCATAATATATTTCTTCAAGCAAACATTTCATAACACTTTTCCAGTTTTCTAATTCTGAATTATAAGAGTAACGATAATTAAAAATTACTAACTAGTAAATTCAACTTCAAAACTTAAGTCTCCGTCATTTCTGATCCTAACTTTTTTCGAATATTTCCTGAACTATTCAAGGAAATCTATGAAATTTTGAATTTATGGGTTTCGGGACACAAGTGCAAATATGTATGTAATAAATTTTAATTATAACACACTAAAAATATGATGGGGATTGCAATTAACTTTTCCTAACGTTTAATAATTTATATTTTTTATCAAGCCTACTACTCCTCCGATTTTTTTATGTTGATAGGATTGGAAAATAACTATCAATCGTTTGATATAAACATTTTAGAAAAGTGTTGAGTAGAAAATTCTATATAATCAAATGTTTGAAGCTCGCATTAAATATTAGAAGATACGTTCTTTTGACTTTTGTAGTTCGGAAAGGTATACAGAAGAACTTTACGAAATTCGAAACTAAATTTAATTTTAGCTCATGTCTCAGCTACGCGAATAAAAACGACATCGATAGAGAGAAAATCATCTTTTTTGATGGCAATTAATTTAACATTAGCCTCATAATTTAATTTCTCTTGAGCCATTAGCATTAATAAGAATTTTGTCCATTTTTTTCAAATTTTGCTCAATTATGCAGGTTGATTCACTTTTTTTAGCAACTGTGCTTAAGTACTGTTTTCGGTAAATATCCGAGATGTAAAAATTTAAGCATTTTTGGAACGCAAGTATCTTTTTTAACTATGAATAAACAGCAGAAGAATTTTAGCAACAGTTGAATGTGGCTTCATAGATCAAGTTGTTCTGTTTTAAATTTATATTTCCACTTCATTAAGTGAGTAAATAGTAGAAATTTCTTAAATTTTCTACGTGGCGTTGCACACTTATTAGGACTGATCTTTAAACTTATTCTTTTTCCTCATCTACTGTCAAGGTTGAATATGAAACTCTGATTAAATAATTCTTCAGCAAATATGTTATTGAGAATTGGACAATATTTATAGCAATTAATGGCATAAAACAAATTTATTCCTAAATATGGAATAGATAGCTATTCATAGATGTAGTTTTGTTTTATTAATGTCGCACTAGAAGTAACACGAAGGCTATTTGCGACGGACCTCGTAATTGTGAACCTCTGTCAAGTGACGAGGATGACACCCGAGTTGTCACCCACTCCTAACTTCCTCACCACACCAACAGGAGAAGTTTGGGCCCTGTCACATTTAACGTGCATCAGCCCCGGTGACACAACTAATCTTAAGTGGCATCAAGGCTCGAACCCACGCCTCAACGAAAACCGCTGGGCGCGAATCCGTTGCCTTATCCACTAGGCTACCACGGCCTATAGCAATTTATAAATGGTATCTATTCCAATATCTAAAATCTTGTTAATCTCTATGATCTATTTAATAAATTTGATAGCAATAATTTAGCTAAAAAATTATGTTTTTAAGTGAGGGAATTATTAATGCATCACTGATATCGTACCATATTTTATTCTAAATGTAATCTCAGAAATTATTTTTAAAAACCGCTTTCAAGTTTAAAATTAAGGAGTCATATCTGCAATTAAAATTTTCATGGATTTTTAATTAGCACGAAGGAAAAAAAATAAAGCATATTTTACATCAATTCAAGTTATGTATAATATGGCTTAGGTATAAACAAGCCATTCTGTTTTTGAAATTCATACTAATTTTTCAAAAAAGAAGAATCAAGAGGAAAAAAATTTTAATGAAAAAGTTCTCTTTGATAATTAAATCGAGGGTGACTCGGAAGGTGTTTCAGAATACTTAGATCTTACAGTGGGTAATTAGTTGCTGGAATTCACCCAACACCGCTTAACAATAATATAAAATTTAGTTTTGTGATTAGCTATTTTTCCCATTAAACATTGACACAATTTTTTTTATTTTCTAGGGTTACACCATTCAAAAATGGAATTTATAACTTATATAAACAGTACAGACGTAATATCTCTAAACAGCACAGCCTTTCCTCTACATACGTGGAACGAAAATGATACCTTTTACGCAGAGGGACATACCACAGACATCTACGAATTATACAACACAACCAACACAACCACCCCTGGCAACAAAAGGAGAAGAAATATATCAAGATATTATCCAATCATAGTGGCCGAAATGATAGCATCTTGCTTGTGTTTGATCTTCTCTATCGCCGTTTATGCCATTTTACCAGAATTCCGCAATGTAAACGGCAAGAACTTGATCTCTATGTCTTCCTGTCTGCTTACCACCTTCCTCATGCTCATCCTGGATCTCATCATACGCAATTATGCGCCATTCCAAGTATGTTTCACCATTGCCATGATCATCCATGTTACTTTCCTTGGCACTTTCTTCTGGACGAACGTCATGGCGTTCGATATTTGGAAGACACTCACGGAAATGAAATCGAAGGGGGAGGTCAAGAAGCATTCTAAGAAGTACCTAAAATATTCAATTTATGCTTGGACAGCCACGATACTGACGTCACTGCCAGCAGCTATTTTTGAAGCCACTGACTGGGTCCCTTGGACTTACAGACCGAAGTTTGGCGTCACGCGATGCTGGCTGAGCGATGCCACGGCGTTCTACTATTATTTCAATCTGCCGGTGGGAGTAATCCTTGCCTGTAATCTTGTCATGTTCATTTTGATTGTCAGGAAGTTGAGGATTATTAAGAAAATGACTGCAATTCTCAATGTAAAGCAGCAACAAGAGAGGTAAGTTTTTAAGCCAATTTCTTAAGTTTGATTTTATGCATTGAAAATTTATGAAATAATCCGTTGTAAAGGTTAAGATGTTCTTATTGTTGGTATAAAACTAAACAACAGATTTCTTTTTTCAAAATTCGTCATCAAGTTTTTGAAAACGAAATGATTGGAATTTTTTATTCAGCATGATTGTATGGTTGCTTATGAAACAATATATTTCAAATATTTTTCTAAAAATATTGATATGGAATCTAAAGAAAAAAAAGTTAAATAATTAAGTTTCCTGAGCTCAAATGAGTCTAAGCCGAGCCAAACATATATTTATACTGTAATCTAGAGAGAGAGAAAAAAAAAGGAAGAAAAAGTTAAGAATTGGTCGATAATAAGGTTAAAATATAAAGGATCGCTAGATTATCCCGAGGGAACGTCACGAGTATTTACAAAAAGGCAGTTTGACTTATAGGAAAGAAAACTCTTACTAAGGTATCTCAGAGATATGATTCCCTTACTTAATTAAAGAAGGTAAGCTTCTGAGGGGAGCTTAAAGAGGAAGTATTATCCTTACTAAATTAGAAAGTATTTTGCTTGAAATATAATCTTAAATAAAAAAAAAATTGGTATATAAATTTCTGGTATATAGTAATTAACAAATTAATTCATACAAAGCCAAAAAATCTACCTTTATTTATAATAAGAAACTAAATCAGATGTAGGGATAAAACCTATTATAGCATTTTGTTGATTCTCTGTCTAATACGCTTTTGCATAAATTTTAGTTGCCTTGAGTACCCTGTGTGTGTGTGTGTGTGTGTGTGTGTGTGTGTGTTAGATTTCATTTTGTGGAAACACTCTTTACTCTTTTTAGAGCCAATGCCTTTTATTGACAACCAGTTCATTTTATTTAGTTTTTCCCTACATGCCAAGTTTTTCGATCCATCATAATGAGTGAAGGGATTTCGTACTGAATTAAGAATCAAATATCATCTATTTTGGAAATTACTCCATAAATATTGCCTGTGTCTTAATAAATGTATTGGAACCAAGTTAAGTCTCTTAAAGATAAAAAGAGAAAATAGCTCACAATTTTTTTTTTCGAAAATATATGGTGAATCGAAAAGTTATAATTCTTTCTAACCAAAAATTCCGAATGAAATTGAATGGATTGAATCTCAAGTACATAATGTTGCAAGTAACAACTATTAATGTTGATTTGTTTGGTTTAAGGAACCCATAGATTGAAGTCGTAAGGTTTTAACTTTTACTAAAATAATAGAGAAGGAAATATAATTTTTATTCATCATTCTTAAGACTTCTCTATATAGTCACCATCCAGAGTTATACATTTTCCCCATCGCTCTTTTGCTTTTAGAAGTTCGTCATTGTAGAACTCTGCAGATTGAACTCTTATCTTCTCCATACAGTGGGTTACTTTCATCTACGGCCTCCTGAAACCCAACAAATCAGAGGACTTAGTACCATTCGAAATCAAAAATGGTACATTTTGACGCACTTTTTCGATTTATTGTAAATCAACTCTTTTTGCTCATTTGAATATAAATTTCTGTTCTGCCAGTTTGTATAATACAGTGTAAAGTTTTCAGTACTGAATCAATTTTCACTATTAAATTAATAATTTTCTGAAACAACTTACAGTTTGCATGCAAAAATTTTAAAAATAAATTAACTTAGCCACAAGATAAACATTGGAGAGATGTACAGTAGAACCATCATTCTTATACCAAATTAAAGCTAAATAATACCCTAATTCTACAAACCTCAAATTTTAAATTTATATCACATATTAAAAAACTGAAAAATTTAAATATGTCATAAAATTTGGAATTAGTAACTTTTTTTCTATCATGCTACAAAAATAAAATCGGATCATCCCATTAATAAAACTGAGGTTCACAGAATAAAGATCTATAAGTACAACACCCATGTAAAATTTTAAAACTCTACATATAAAACTTTTTTTAATCTTGTGGGAAAGTGAGAAAATGAGAAACAGAAAAAGCGATCTGTTTACATTGCATTTAATAAAAAAAAAAGTAGCTTTTAATATTTACATTTCTTTACTGAAAAGGGCGTAATAATTGTCAGATTTCGACGCGGTTTGCTTTAAAAATGATCCCAATATTCCACATTATTTTTTGAAAAATCGAATTTTTGAAAGTGCAAAGGTACTTAATCCCCTTAACATTAATATATGTAATTTACAGCTTTGTATACTTAAGAATATATTATTATACAGAATAAATTTTATCCAGATCTCAGTTATTTCAGAGTAAAATAATTAAAATACTATTATACCTCCTCGCGTGATGTGCTATTTTTAAAATCAGTATTTTGGATGTACTTTTTCCCTGTTAATAGATGATTTACATTCGAGCGCTGCAATGTAAAATTCATAAAAATATTTTTCTTTTTTGGTCTTCTTGACTTTTTTCCGTTTTAATTTATTCCTAACTTTCTTCCTCAAGAGTTGCCCTATTATTAACTTCTTTCTTATTTTCGTTGTCATGGAAAACCATCACAGAGTCATTAAATTACTCAAACAATTGATATACCAACATAGAAGCGTAACTTTCATTTCGAAACGAATTTTCTTAACTAATACATTTTACAGCTTTTAACTATAACTTCAGACCATATATGTTATCAGAAATCAAGGAATATATTTTTTGCTTCTTGCCTTGATTATTGAGAATATTTATATAAAAACAATTAGTAAATATTTCTAAATTTAATTACTTTGCTTACACTTAACAATTTATGTTTTGAACTACTCTCATACATGTATGTCTTTATAAAAATCTTGAATTTGAATCATTTTTTTTTACAATGACGATAAAGAAAAATGACGAAGTATTAATTCTGAAAGGCATAAAATGTTGAGTACTTTTAAAAAACAGACTTGAAACTTCGCATAATTTTTTATTACTTGTTTCGACTCCCTCATATTCAAATATTAATTATTTATTCACATTTATTCTGTTTCAAGATCTAGAAGGCAAACAACCTTTTATTCATTTTTGCATCAGGTTTTCTTAATAAGGCGTTAACAGACAGATGAAATTCTCTTCATGTATAATTAAAAGGTATAAACCACGACATGCAAGAAAAATAAAATACCTTATATAAGACTCCTTGTGTTTGTGACATATATCTTTTAAAATTATTAGTAAGGCTTAGATTTGTTGTGGGCTAACTAATGAAATTATAATCAATTTATAGAATTATAAAAGTAGTCTTTTGGTCAATAAGGTTTTTCTCCCTCTCTTAGTTGAATATGACCTTGAATTTTGAGACATATTTTCATATAGGTGCCATTCCACTAAGAAAAAATATTACACTATATGGTTCCAAATTTTGTATGCTTCTATAAAGGACATCAATGTATATAGTTAACCAAAAATATTTTTTCTAAGTAATACCAAAATTTAAAGAAGTGATTTTTTTAAATGAAAAAAAAGAAGAAACTTTTTGATCCTCAAAATTACGAAATTCTGCAAATTTCTCGAAGAAAATATATAGTAATTTGAGTATAAAAGTTTATTCAATATTTTTTTAAATGAGGAGCAATATATTTTTCATATTTAATGAACACATTTTCTTAGAATGGTACCTAAATGTAAATGTGTCTCAAAAAATCATATCTTCACTCAATTAAGCAGAAAAATGTTTTACTAAAAACTTGCTTCTATAAAGTGCTTAAAATGTTTATCAGGCACACACACAAATCAAAGCTCAACTAATATTTTTAAAACATATATGTCACCAAAACAAGGATTTGGTATTTTAGTTTTCCCCGCATGTGCCGGTACTCTTAACAATATAGTTTCAACAAGTTACTCGTTTCCAATTGTCTATGTAAAGGAGATTCTTAAATTACAATGCATATCACGGTTTATATTAGAAGGTTTATGTTTACTTATGAATGAAGAGTTGGATAAATGAGTGAGTAACCGTTAGGGCTTACGGCGCAAGAGCATAGGATGTTGTAGAATAAGGCTGCTATTGCACAAATGGGAGTGAGCGAGTGAATGTAAAGTTTGTTGGCTCAAGAGCCAGATATGGCTATGCTGCGCCAAACAAAATGTAACTGTGGTCTAGACGGGGAAAAAATGAAAGAAAACAAAAATTGGTGACAAGAAGGAGGGTCGAAAATAGATAATGATCGCTAGGGTAACCCGGGAGTGCGTCACCCATGTTTACCAAATGTACAAATGGGAAAGGGATTTATTATAGTAAAAAAAGAATTTAAAAACAGGGTTTCATGGCAGACAAGATATAATAATTTCGCAATTGGGTGAACTTGTGTGTTAAAGATGTCTTATGTACTTATTCAATCATTATTTGTTCCAAGAGATAAAAGTCCTTTTTTTTTCCCGCAGAACCAATTTGTACTTCAAACTCTTCCTTGTGATGGGTATCACGTGGAGCACAGAATTTCTTCCTTGGGTGACTGGCATCCCTGGCCTGTATGCCCTAGCTGGCATGCTGACCGCCCTCCATGGCTGCTTTCTCTTCTTCATCTTCATTTGCAAGAAACGGATTCTTACAACATTCTTTCACAGGATTCGATACGGGAAAAAGCTGTCATCTTCGACTCCAAACACCAGCAGTACTCAACCTACTTTGTCATCCAACAACAACCAAAAACAATCCATAGAAAATTTGGCCGACTCCAAATTTTAGTCACTTCTCCATCCTCCGATAAAGTTATGAACATTAATTGTTGTAATTTTGTGATGTAAAATTACCTGTTCATGATTTGGAATTCACAATATCATATTTTTCTATAAATAAACATTGATTGTGAATAATCTTGAATCGAGCTAATGCCTTAATTTATTCTATTTTTCAAATATAATTTCCGAAATATAAAGGTGTGTTTATCCATTGCTTACCTTAGTTTTCTTTTTTTCTAACTTAAAATCCGGTTGCTAGCTTTTTTTTTTTAAAAAAAAAAAATAAATTTGAAGATTATTTTTGAATTTTTGAACTGATTGTGATTACTTATTAACGTTGCGCTGAGAAGTAGAATGAGGGCAATTGCGACGGACCTCGTATTTTTGAACTTAAGTCATATGACGAAGACGACACTTGAGCTGACACTTCTCTCTCCAAATTTCCACACCCCTCCAGGACGACTTGGGACCTCTACATATTTAACGTAAATTAGTGCTGCTACATGGTGAGTCTTTTGTGACATTTGGGATCGAACTCACGACTTCGTGAAAACCGCCGGCCACAAGTCTACGATTACTAGGCTACCCCGGCTACAGTTTTTAAACTGAAGAATATTAAGACGTTTGAAGCATGTTAAAAACACGTTTGCGAATTTTTGTCAATGTGATTTATGCATTATTAAATCACCATAAATTTTTATCTATGCTCATTTTCCTGCCTAATGCTCGTGAAGATATAAATCAGATCAATTAACAGTTATATTATGATTTAAAAAAACATATTCGCCATAATTACATAATCTTATATAAAATAATTTCAGGTAAAATATGTCTCAAATGAAAACAATGTGTTACCGCAATTAATGTGCAATGAGGGATAATATCTAACAAATACCTGAACTGTGGAAGATTTTAAATACGGTTGATCCTCCATACCTAATCTGAAGCATTAATACTACATTTCGACTTCGCTATCGTATAGATAATACTATATTTTACTATACGCCTCATTTCAGCTACCATTAATTCTTTTTTTTTCTTGGATAAAATGTTAGGTTTACCGGCATGTTTGCCCCATTTTCGAAGTAAAAGAAATATTTATATAATACATTTATTAATATCTACTATCTACTGAACAATATAATTTTCCTCGTTACTTATGACTTCTTCCCAGCGGGTTCACTTCAAAACCAAAACGGAACCTTTACATATGTATATGGTGGGGCTAAACAATTATATTATGAGCTTCTCAAACCCAACAAAAGGCTCAATTAGATAGTGTATTGATCTCCAATCAGAAAACGAGTTTTCACATCATTCACCGAAATTTTTTCCATTATTAACTTACACTTAAACAATGTTAGCATCATTCTTCTCACGATTTTAAATTTCACAACTGTTTCTAGAAATCAAAAATTGGCATCGAGCACGGCACTTAGAATTTATTTCATTTAATTTGCTAAATGTTTTCTATCTTAAAACTCTTCTTAAAATCACACGGACAACAGGTAAAATCTGAGTCAAAGCAAGTTTGTTTCGACTCCTCTTTAGCTTCTGGACCAATGCGGTTGACGCTTCGTTCGATCGCTTCGTAGCATCCAATCGTAATTTGGTCTCTCGTTTCTTTTAGTTCTCAAGCAATCAGCAGCCCTTAATCTGCTGATTTCCCAGGCTTTTTCTGGCTTGAACCTAAATATTGATTGAAATTTAATTAATTATAAAAATTCAACTAATTCTGCTCTTTTAATTTAACTTTATGATGAGAGGTTAAATATGAAATCAATTTAATTAGAACCTCGTAATTGTTGGCTGTTTCCCGTTAAGTTAAACCATGCCCTCCGCTGTAATGCAAGAACTCTTTCAACTTAATTTCTCCATGATTTTTCTAAAATACAACCTTTTATAACGATTTTCTATTGTAAAAAAATACAGTTTAAATTTAAAATTTCTTTAAATTAATATTTTAAATTTAATTCCATGAACCAAAACAGGGTTCTGGGTTCGTGAAGGCGAAATTCAATCTACGCAATATCGTGCAAGATACGGAGATTAAGAACAGTGAGGCTTAAGTAATCCAACTAAATTACGAGTATCAGTTTGAGAGTATATGTATTGTTAAAAAATAAATAAAGCATTTCAGAACAAGAGACCAACGCTGTTCAATTGGAAACAAATCATATAAGCACCACAACATTATTAGACCAAATGCTGCATTAGCGACTCGCCAGAAAATCATAGAGATAGGCTAGGAAATTCCGTGGCATCCACCATACTTCACAAATTTATCACCATTTGAGATAACCATCTGTTTCGCTTCTTCAAAATTTCTTGGTGAAAACATTTTTTTCCAAAATGATGCAAACTCTAAACTGCTTGAGTTTTTCACCTCCAATTGCGAGTCTTTTTTCATATAATACAATCCACAAATAGCAATCACTCTGGGAACGACTCATAAGAAACAACAGAAATTATGTTGCTTAGCAAAGAATAATAAACGTTTTGAGAATGTATTATTTTCTTTTATTTCAAAAACGGACAAAACTATCTGGTAGATCTAATATGTCACACACCTCATTTGCTTTATCGTAAAGGATTCCTTTATTGTAATTCACTGCTAACCCGATATGGAACTTTACCTGTTAGAGTACAAAATAACATATTTGTGAAATATTTCAAAATTTTAAGGATGTAGTACGATAATTACCTATATATGTCATATATATACTAAACTGTGTTTTAGAAATTAGAACATTTCTTTCTACCTAAAAATGTGCTCTGAATTTTGATCAAGCTCCAAAACATTAGATGAATGTTATTGGAGATTGTCGGTGCCAAGAACGTGACAGTAATTCAAAGGCTAATCAAAGTCCCTTTGTATTTAATTCTGATAGTAACGATTGTTTACCCTCTATTATGTATGCGAAAAACAAATCGCATCCCCCCACGAAACATTTAATTGTAAATAAATTATATTTTAATTTAAACTTACTTGCCTCATTCTCGAATAGTATTGGCACAGCCATTCGAAACCGAACAAATGCACAGCCTTAATTATTTTTTTAAATTAATTTCTTGCTTACAATAAATTTTTAAGAAATTATAATATTGCAAAAAAAATTATAATTTATTCTTAATATAACCAAATTTAATGATTTTATATAATTATTCAATTTCACAAATGTACAAATTTAACTTCCCTTGGAATTCTGGAATAATGTCTGAGAGCAGTTATTATTTTGCTGTAATAAATTTTAGAGATTTTTATAGAAGAAACGTATAAGTTCACCAAAATTTAAAAATACATTAAAATTCACAAAACAGTAGTTCTGAATAATATTAAATAAAAAGAGGAGAACCTTATAAAACTAACAGATTGCGACTATTTTCTTTAAATAGTCTAAATTTAGCCTATTCTTTATCTGTAATAACATGCTGCCATCTAGTGCTGTTTTATAGCGTTGAGAATCGGCCTTCGAAAATTAAATATTGACAATTAAGACACATTTATGGGAGAGGAGAACGATGATAAAACGAAAATTCGTGCTCTTTATATATATATATATATGCTCATCACAAGAAAAATCTGACGAGATAAAATATTTGCGATTTGGGACAAGATGGAACCTGTTTTCAAATTTAAAAATTCTCGCCAAACGTATATAATAAAATACTGTACAAAATTATTATTTTATATTTTACGTAAACTTATATTTTTAAACTTAAAATATTCTATAATACAGCAAAATAAATTCAGCCTCATTTTATAACTCTTTAAAATGTTGGACATTCAATATAAATTCTAAAGATAAAAGTAAAAACATGTACTTTCTACATATATGCGACAAAAACATATGTCCTGCAAAGTACTTTTCCTGCCTAACTAGTTCTTTAACAGGAAAACTAAATTTAGAGATCGAAAATAGGTGAAAATATTTACGAATTTCTGGACGATGTTCAACCAAAACAAGATTTCCTTTCGAGAATTCATCTTGATATTTATGAATAAAAAAAGTACGAAATGAAATATTTTTATACTAATTTCTTTGCACTAAAGCTTATACGATTTTTAAGAAAAAATAATTGCTTTGGGAAGGGGTGTTTAGTTAAATGCGTTTTGTTATTTACTTAAACGGCATGGTCAAATCAATAGCTAAAATTGAAATAAAAAAAATACAGTAAAAACGCGCATTGTATTCAAATTAAAAGTCTAATCAAAAGAGTTATCTTTTAAATAATAAAAAGCGAAAAAAATATTTCAGTGTATGATATGTTGTTCGAAGTTTTGGGAAGAAAAAAAAATAGTGATAACTTTACAATTATATAAAAAAGACTTATAGAGAAATTTCATGTAAAAACTAAAAAATAAATTTATCATATTTGAAATCGTGTGCACAACATACTGATAGATGATAATGATTGTACAATTTGTGTCAGATTGAATATTTATTAATGTAGTACGAGGGCTATCTGTGCATTATCAGAGGAAAAAATCATGGAGAAACGAAACAATATTATAAAACGTTTTTAACATATATATGTCACTTGGTGTGTGTCATCAAATTTTCGATCGTTAATTTAACCAACTTCCCATCAAGCTAGAGCTTTGAAACTTTGGGAATCGTTCTTACTCGCCTAACAATGCAATATTTAGACATTTGCGACGTTTTAACTCATATTTTTTTAAATAATGCAGTTTAGCCCAATCACTTGGCGCAATTTGAATAATTGCCAAACTTGGTGAATTTTTTTTTTTTTTTTTTTTGGCTGAAAGTTAAATCCGTAAACGGAATGCTAAATAAAATAAATGAGATAGTACAATTCCTATATGTATAATATGATTCCTTCCGGCAACAAAATATTTCTCGAAAAACACAAAAATTGATAATAACATATTGAATGTTATAACAGATTTTAGACTGTTATGCTGGGTAAGTCTAGAATTATAAACATCCATCCACAAATCCATAAACAAATATATTATTAAGAATAATTATAACAAAAAATATAAATTGAAAAAAATCATGAAAATCCAAGGAATAAAATTTTTAAAAAATAAACAAAAGGCAAAAAAATAATAATTTAATCACAAAATAGGGGGAAATAAAAACTTTCCAAGTATAACAATCCACGTATATTGATATATCATACAGAAATACCAAAAAAATGAAAATTAATTCAGAAATTTCCTTAACAGAAGCCAATAAAATTTAGAAATAATATTTACTTGCTTTTAATACGAATAACTGCTTTATTTCATAACATAAAAATACTCGAAAAAGCATAAAAAATGAGTTAAAAATCGACTTGAAGCAAAACACCATACCATCTTCCCACGTGAAGAAACAATTTTTAAACGTTTCCAAAATGCCCACTTATACGTTCTATTAAAAAAAATTTATTTGTTGCCAGAATGCCAAAACTAAACTCTAAAACTCAAACGCCAGCAGAACTAACAAGGAAAATTAAAATAAAATTACAAAAAGAAAACTTTCAAAATCATAAATTTAAAAAAGGAATCCTAAAAGACGCAAATAATTAGTAGAGAAAATTTTAAAAAATTCAAAAAATCCAAATAAAATAATGCCATCTGTCAAACTATTTTATAACAAAATCTAAAAAGACAATAGCTTTTAATACATATTCCGTCCAATTCCGTTTGAATAGACAGAAAATAGTTTCTTTTTGCCACCCAAAGAGCTATTATTTTAATTTACCCAAAAATGTCATACCTGACCACTTTTCAAATATTTATCTTGTTTTTGCGTATATTTTTGATGTCTGCTTTCACCAGTAACGAACTTAATTTTTAAAAATACATCATAATAAGTTTCTCCTGAATTTTTTATTGGATTGAAATAAAATATATGTAATATATGTCTGATACCTGCTTTCAGCACTAATGAATTCAATTTTCAAAAATATGTCATAGTAAATTTCTCCTAATTTCTTTATTGCATTGAAGTGAAACAAATATAAGAATTAAGTATTTTATTTACTTATCGATTTATGTTTTACCTTAAATCATATGTAAACTGGAACCAAAATATGACTGAAAATAAATAACATTCAGAATTTTAAGACAGCTGTGAGGTAGCCATTTTTTTAGCCACCCAAGGGGCTATTGTTTTAGATGGATCACTTTTGACGTACCAGGTCACTTTTTATTTTTTAACCCGTTTACTTCAATTTTAATTACATTTAGTTTTAATATATTCGATTTAATAATTTATGGTTTTCTTTAGTTTTAGTATCGGAAAAGTTTACTATTGTCCATTTCTCGATATTTCATCTCGTTTACTATAATTCTCATACTTGAGTTATTTAATAATAATTATAAAAAAAAATTGCACCTTGGGTGTTCTCTGCAAAACTTTGTATAGAACTTTTTATTTATTTATTTATTTTTTTGAAAAATTAATCATTTATTCACGTGAATATTGTCATCCTGTTGTAACGTCTCCTCGTGCTATTCACTTTAATGTGTGTGTAGTCATCGTTTATAAGTTAAATTGTCAATAAGTTAAAGTTTACGCACACAAAAAAATCACAGTCAAATGAAGAGGAAACATATTGTTATACTTTTTAGCTTATTTAAATCTCTACAATAAAATGACAATGTTTTCTCTCTCTCTGCCAACCCTCAATGCACCTTTAATTTAGATTGGGATAGTAATCAAATTGGTCTCTTACTTACTTTTGCTTGTGGTCTAACGAGTTTAATCACAAAAACTGGTGACTTGAGCGAGTGCATCAATGTTCATTTACTCTAGAATATTCTTTAAAGTGGTCTGTCCACTGTCGGTGCAAGTTCACACAACATCAGCTACGAATACTCGCTATTAATCACTATCATCTAACCACCAATTTCCAATTCCATCCGTGTTCAGTTTTACTTCACTCTAATGTTTGTTTTTTCTATTCAATTAATTACGTTTATTTAGTTCATCTAATATGTATAGATCACATTTCATTTGGTTGGGTCGAGGTTTTGTTTTATGCAATTCAGTTTATATGAAGTTTTCAAGGCTACTTATGATAAAATCGTGGATAGTCCAACGCTGCAACCTTTTTAATCCTATTGACATAAATGCTTTGATATTACTTATTATTTTGCACACAGACACGTAAGTAGCAACATTATATAACAGAGCGCACTGCAACAGAGGCGAAAGAAGAAAGTAGCTAACAAAACGTAAGGTTTTATTCTGGTAAAAACTTAGTTTACGGGTAAAGGGTTCACGAATTCCCTACTCAAGAGTTAATGTAGTTTTACTTCCCCACAAGAAGTTTTTTATGTTTATTTGGATTAACAAAAAAATAGTAAAAAAAAAAAAAAGAAAGTGATAATTTGGATTCATTATGTGCAGTGTAATTCAGAGAAGATGGTAAATCCTTTAAGAGGTGGTAGTATTGTGACGTAGAGCTAATCGCGGTTTTCTCTTCACTAACCTTGGGGACTTTTAATTAAGATTGGTTGCTTTATCTAAACAACCTTTGCCCAACCAAAAATGAAAAGTGAATATTCAAATCACAAGCAGGTAGAAATGAAGTGAAGCGGGGGAGATAGGAAATATATAAATTCAGCTTGAGAGTCACAGGAGAGGTCGAGTGGTTCTAGCGTTTGGCAATTGTTTCAGAGTCGAAGTAGGAGCCGAGAATTATTACGAGTTATCGGCTGTTTCGTGAAAAGTTAGAAGTCAAGACAGCCTCAGTTTGACATTAGTGGTAAGAGTCTGTTAGTTTATTACTGGTAGATAGAGTTAATATATTTAAGGCATTATCTGGGGAGAGCCTGTTATATTTGTCGTTATATTAGCAATTAGTCAATAAATACAGTGTGTACCTGTCTAACGTCTCTTTGATTGACTTTTAGTGTTAATACACAGTGAGTTTAGCTATGGCACAAGAGGTGACTAGGAATTATCTGATGTCACAGCATACACAAAAATAAGCAATTTTCAGTAAGAATTGAGTGGTCTAAAGTGAAATACACTTTGTGCCAGATATAAAGCACAAAGGTGCTTTTAAAGGTGCCAAAATATTAAAATCGACGATACGAGAAGAAAACCCAAGAATAACGTAAACGTTAAAAAAGCAATTTTAATGAATATTTACAATAATTTCTCAAAACCACGATCGCTTACAATGATATAAAAATAATTGTGGAAAGAGAGTAGTTGAACATTCTGAAATATTCCAAATAAATCACGAACTTCCTCAGCAGCCAATAATCTTACCATTAGATCTTTTTCATAATCAAAAGGAGTCTCGTACACTAGGTTTGTCAGCTGTCCCTACAAAAAGATATGAAAACACGACAGATAGGGTGATCGTGGCGGCTAAGCTACAAGTCACCTCGACCGATTCATCGGTTTGGAAATGTAACGTCCAATTGGTGCCCTACCTCTCATTCAAAAGGGACTGGATCTCCATCGCGCAGGAACGACATACGTCACCTGAGGTCTGAGGTACCTGAGGAACATCCTACAACTTGTCTGGTAACACCTATTGAAAACACGGCCAATATTTGTCCTCGTCAAGACGTTCCGACAGAAGATACGGTCCTGTTAGAGGGTCGCCGATGATTCCCGCCCAAACATTGATGAAGAAGCGTCGCTGATGCTCATAAGGATTTAGACGAGTTAATTGAGGGTATTAAGCGCACCATCTTGTTCGATACTGTAGAAAGGAATAGTTGCCTCAAAATCTGGATGTGCTGCACTCTGCTATAGGAGCAACGGTTGAAATCTACATAACGAGAATAAACTTCTTAAATCAGTGCTTGGACTCCTTTGAAAATGGTATGGGTACAATTTCTCACTCTTTATCATCCACCCTGTTGGGATTGTGTCACACCAAAGCTACGCTTCACGGCTCGTGTGCTTGTAGTTGATTGATCTGCGACTGTCTCCAAATTCGCTTCTTCCACATCTGCTGTTCTGGAAGTCCTTATACGATACGCATCAGATCGGAAAGCAAGACAGGATTCCATTTCACACAACTGCCGATGCAAGCGTACAAATGTCTTCGGGTTGGGCAGCCACCAGCGAGGAAACCGTTTACCGTACATTCGTGTAGTCTTTGTGGTGGTTCCGTTTACAGTTCCATAAATTTAATACATGTCTGCTTTTTCAGTATTACTAAAGTGCGCCATTATCCTATACCTTACAACTGTCAAAACGGTTGCACCCTGGAATAGCTTCACAAGGCTAGTGTTGGTGCCCTTTATTCCCTATGATAGATTTGCTTACGGTTTCTTCTACTCCTTCAAGTTACATTTGTTTTCATAGTTCTCTTTTTCTACCAATAAATCAAAACAAGAATGTCATTTTAACGTTTGCAAAGCGGCTGTTTCGAAACACGATAGTGTTAGCGTGTTTGCATTTCATTTTATAGACTACGTATTTTTTTATGAAAATTGTTTGTAAAACACAAACACATATACATAAACACACGTAAAGCAACAAGACAATGATTTTAGAAGAATCTTGCTCATGTGTTTTTTAATATCTCCCCACTTTTAAATAAGAAATCTATTAAATTTATCTAAAGTAATGATTTTATATATTGCTAGATAAATTCAATGACTTTCTTAATTCCCTGATTAAGAAAGTTAAAAAGCACTATTTTAAAATAATAATTGTGTTAATTGTAGACAAAATTATCCAATTAAACTCTTTACAATTATAATGCACTATGGCACTTAAATTGGAATTTTAGTTCGAGCTATTTGCTATATGAAGCATTAGTTTAATTCATGTATCAAAGATGTGATTCTCCGGAACATATAAGTAATATTTTTTAAAAAAAATTCAACCTTTGTAGCAGAGTCTTGAATTTGTAGTTTGTTATTGTAGAATAAAATCTTTCACCTGGTTTAATAATCATCTCATTCTTCGTATTTTTGTGAAAAAACGTTTGCTCATATGTGGCACTGTAAAATTCATATAAAAGGAAATATGTGATCACTTTGAAATAAATATTAAATTGCTAAAATACAAAGTTTCTTTTCTCTAAGTTTATTTATTACAATTTTTTTTGGTTTCCTTGTTCTATAATAAAAATATTGTTAGCCACCAAGGGGCTATTGCTTTATTCAATGACAAAATGGCCATCTGAGCACTTTTCAAAAGAAAGTGTTTTCAGACTATCTTTTCTAGCCAATCCCTAAATAATTAATCAAACTTCCATCCCGTTGTCATATTATCTTTATTATCTTTTGCTTTACTTCTAACGTTTAACTGAATAATTTAATATCTATTTTTAAAAGTTAGCACCTTTGGTGACTACATCTGATCTTTGAAAAATTTCGCGAGGAAAGTTTTTTTTAAAAATAATTATATATTTTTTTGAATTATTTAATTTGAATTATTTTATTATACATATATATTGAATAAATATTTATTTTTATTTAATTATTATATTATTTTTTAGTTATTTTGAATTATTGTATAAAATACTTATTTCGTTTTCACCATTTTTCAATTATTATTCTTTTATTTTATAGTTATTCCTTTTTTAAATGTAATATTGAATATCTTGTGGGGCTTTAAAATTTATTATGTTTCTTGAATCATTCGCCAACTCTGACATCATATCAGCGTCTTCACTAAAATCGATACCGTGGATTGAATTTCAAACTATGACTTCTTATTACTCAAATTTATATAATTACATAAAAAAAATAAATTTACAAAATACAAATAGTGTATATAAATTGCGTAATTACACATTAGTTTCCGTTTTTACCCTCCATTATTAAAGTACTGAATAATCAACATATCAATATTATATGGTGTCATTTAATAATATAATTTGATTATCATTAAAGACAATGATTCCATGCGATGACCTCACCATCTAACCGTGGCTCAAATTTTGAGACTGATCATTTACGTTTAATGAATCTTTGTATTTGGCAGAAATAAACGTAAAATACAAATACATTGCAATGTGAATAATATTTTTGATTTGTAATGTTTCCCATGTTACTCGTATGATTCGTTTATAAAACATATTATTTGACCGAAGGTGTACGTTAAATTATTCTTAGAATATGGTATTAATAATGCTTAAAATATAGATGTAACCTTAGCAGGATTCCATACGTTTAGAATTTGATAAAATAAACTCGTAGCTTTCAGTTCAATTTGTTTCATTTTTTCCCGTCTCATTTATATGCTGATAAATCTAAAGATCATTATAAAATTCCTAATATTTCCAGAAATTTTCTGAATACAATTATAAAAGCAGCAAGCATCATTAATATGTTATCATAAATGCTAATACATTATGTTTCAAAGATATAGTAATGAATTAAAAATTTTATGAGCAATATTCCCATAAAATATAAAAAGTTTTTTTCATTTCATGACTAAGTAAATTTCAACTATCATGATTTAGTGCACAATACAATTCGTAATTGTATGTGCATTAAATCAATTTCATACTGAAAGTATGTCACGTATTAGAGCTTGTAACATCCTACTTGGCTATTTAGATTATGAGTCATCGATATGTAATAAGATATCAATCAAGAGAAATAGGAAATCAAGTAAATCTATCTAAGTTTATTATAACCTTAAGAATAACTAAAAAATTAAGTTTTTGTTTTATGATTGTGGAGCATTTACAAAAGTGTGTCCTAAGCCAAATATTATGACTGAGTGTTCAGCTTATCTTAATAAAACAGTAAAACTGAATCCGATTCAGGAATAAACACTTGTAGGCTGGATTCGAGTTCAGTATCCGATAATATAAGTTCACCTTCACCTTCTCACACCAATAAGTGTGTTCATCTAATTCACTTCTTTCTGATAATCACTCCAAAATTTTCCAATTTCTCAGTCTGATACCATCATCCCCCTTATCTGATAATTTCCCATTCATTGTGCCTTTTATGTAGTAATTCTGATTTTCATAAGTGGCGGTTCTTTCACAAGGCGAGGTTATCAATTCAATTAACATTACAAATTAACTCAAAAGATTAGTCAAAAGGAAAAATTTTGAAAGGCCCGTTACAAGCTACTTTGAATTGTTTTATATCATAAGTCCAATTAATTGGTTTATTACGAACAATTTGTATTCTAATCAGTTTGTTTGCAAGGGAATCTCTTCCTATATGCTGAATATAAACACAAAGCTTAGTTCAGTAGAAATTTAACAAAAACTTTCATTCTGGTGAAAAAAAATATTTTGAAACAAGGAAAAGTAATATTCACCATTTTTTTTAAAATCAAAATTTAAAAATTTTATAACTGTTTAGTATTCTTCAGTTTACAATATTCGAAAATGTCAGTAATTTTATTCTCATCCAAATAAAGGAAGTGAACCCGTTATGCATGTTATATTATTATAAAGAAATAAAGAAAAAAAAGTTCACAAGCCCTTATTTCTTTGCAGTAAAAACATCAAATGCATCGTAGAAGAGAACTATTCTCTCTCGCACACAAGCACAAATTTTTTAAGCAATGTTTAAAAATACATATTTTCTCTCCGAAAAATAATTTTTTTACTGAAAATGTCCTCCTACACCAAAGGCAAATTTAAACAAAAACCCTTTTGTGAGTACACGTCAACGACACTTGAAAAATTAAATGAGTTTCATGAACAAGAAAAATAGAATTATATTTCTTTAAAATACTATTAAGAGGATTAAGTTCATAAAATGGCATCTTTTACAAAACAAAATAAATTCATTTAAACATGCTAAAGTGTCAAAAAATAAATAATATGATTCATTATATTATGCCATCAAGACGTTTTTCCATGGGAGTAACATTATTTAAAACTTAATAGTGCATGTTATTTATTTATTAGTCTAGTAAAAAGTACATGAATACACCAACCCCTGAAACCACTTGTACTTTATCGCTTATCGACGCGTGTATCTGCTTAACAATTCGGGAGCACGAAGTTTCGAGAAGTGCAACGAACCCCAACCATGCCTCGAAGCGCTTTTTCTCGCGCCCCTTCTATTATTTGACAAAACGCAATCTCTTTGTGTCCTCCCTCTACCGTTTGCAAACATCTTTTTTAAGGGTACTTAAACTGTTCTGTACTTGTTTGAAGTTTGCAAGCACTCGTTGGGGATTCTCCGCATACAATAGATTTTAAAATTCACACATTAATAAATTTAAGCAAAAAATAAATTTTTAAGTCGAGCTTTTTATTTAAAGATGAACTAAAAGGTATAAAAAATATTTTTTTTAAATGTGAAATAATATATAATTTATAAAAGCTTGAGGGTATTAACTGTGATATCCAGCTATTTACCGATAAATTAAGTACCCCATAACTAGTTATTTATAAGATCAAAAAAAAGTATTAACACCTCAAGCTTGTATAAATTGTAAAATTATTTTACATTTAAAGATATTTTTTTTACCTTTTAGTCTATATTTAAATAAAAGCTTGATTTTTAATAAAAGTTTTACTTATATTTATTTTTTTAGTATAGAAATTTGAATCTAAAAAGCAATTATATGATTTTTACGAGTGTTATTGCTTGAGCATAGCATAGTGTTGTATTGTCATCGGAGTATACGTGCATGCAATATTTGAGTTCAATCGGATAATAGGAAGAGAAGGTTAAAATTCGAATACACGTTTTGATTAGGAAAAACACTTTATGAATGTGGCAAGTTAAATAAAAGCTTGCTATAAAAAAAAAAAAAAGGCTAATTGTATTTTAATCTAGATATTGGTGCGTGACATGGATTCATTTTTATATACTGAAAATGAAGTAACGAAAAATTTGTTAATTTGAAAATATAATTTATAAATTTCAGAAAAAATTAGAAAATATTCCTGATACATCTTTCAGTTAAAATGTATTGAAACGGGAGTATATTATATAAGTATTGTAAAACCGTAATTTAACGCTACCTTTCATATACTATTAAACGGTAGCCAGATGGCGCCACATGTTCTATTTGGTTAGGAGAGAAGCACAAGCACGATAGGAGAGAAGCGCTAGCACGATGGAAGGTGAGAGACTTCGTTAGCAGAATGATGTTCGTGAATTAGTGGAATCGAACTTTTCTATAGAATATTTGTTTTGTATCCTGTCTTGTGTTGTGGAACGAGTCAAGTATTAAATAACATTTGTTCCTGAAACCCTCCCGGCTATTCATTATTCTGTCCCGAAATAATTACAAGAATGGAGGGATACAATATAGAATAAAAAAATAGTTTCATTGAGCCTAAGATTAACAGAATACGCATCTAAATCCTTTGTATATGATTAATAATGATCGGGTAATAATGACCTTAATATCACAATAATAATCTTATGGTTCAATACATATTCAACCATACACATTGAATATAAACGTTTAGGTCTTAAATATAGTAGGGGGAGCTAATTTAATGTTTATTCTAATGTTCTTGAGAAGAAATATGATTTTAGAAGTCCAAAAAATTGATCATTTAACAAAGTTTAAATAATTTACGAACAAAATTTTTCAAAAGTTAAAAAGGATCAAAAGAATTAACTTTAAAACCTAAAAATGAGCTAAAAATGGAAAAATTATGCACCACAAATAATAAAAGATGTATCAGCAAAATCGGGGGGTGGGGATTTTCTTATTATACATATTTAAAAACTTTTCTATGGGAATTTATCATAAATAATACATGGATAAAAATTGTCATTTTAGAAATCAATATAGATCCTATTACTAGTTAAATAGTATGAAATAAAGAGCAAAGTTCAATATGAAGAGTACATGATTTGACTGAAATTCATACTGAAATTAGTAAATTCATACTGAAATTAATCAATTTAAATTTTAGTCATTCATTTGACTGAAAATTAGAAATATTTTGAACATGCATATACAGAACAAAGTTGAAAAAGTGCAGTCTTCACAGACGGACATCTGTATCTTGTGACTTAATGAATGAATTTTCTAAAATACTTAATTAGTTTGTTTGAGTTAATGCTGCTCTAGTTGGGAAGTTCGAGATATATTGACGATTTGACCTCGTTATTTCGAAAGTTGGCCAACATAAGTGAACGATAAATAAACTGGTTCTTAAATCTCTTAACTCAATAAAGACTTTACGACTCAATTCAGTTTAGCGTGCAGTAGTTCCCAACATTCCTCAACATTCTTTTGCGAAATTAGGATGATGTGATAATGAATTTTATTGGTGCGAGTCAAATGTGGCTATGCTGCTCCAAATAAATGTAACTGTGTTCTAGACACTTGAAAAATAAGAAAAAATAAAATTTGTTGACAAGATGGAAGTTCAACAAAAGGAAAGGATCGTTTGCGCATAACGGAATTAGGACTTGGACCCATGACTCGACTCGCTAAAACATTTCCAGCCACGAACTTCATACGGTAATCCTATTCACCGGTATTTCACAACTCTTTGCAGGTATCTTTTAATTTTCATCAAGACACAATACATTGGAAAAATCACGTCAACCATTAAAGTTGGCGTAATTCCAGCCAAACTTAACCAATCATTTCCAATCCATTTGGATCCTATTTTGGTTGGTTCCTCGGCAAAAGAAGTCAAAATGGCGCCAAAAAGTGCAATAAAGACACTGAATTGGTATCCCTTGTAATAATGCAACTCTATATATATTGCTTTCTTTTCCGTTTAAAATTGCTCTTTGGATGCGATTTTGTTTTCATACTTATCAAGGCGTGAGCTAAAATAGGATTTTACCCACCAATCCAAAAATCTTTTGGCGACATTGTTTTTTTTTTTTTTTTTTCTTCTTTTGGTTTGGCAAAAATGGTCGACAGAATTTTACACATGTATCAAATATTCTCTTGATTCTGCATCATTATAATATTTAGAGGTTCGATTATCCATTTAATTAATTGCAATGAGTCCAAGGATCGAGTAGTCAAATTCAAGTTCTCATGACATACAATTTAGAAACGAAATAATTCTTTTTATATAAATATTCTTTCCACCCCTCCCCCCAGTAGAGACTTACATTTGTTGTACATCTCAAGCTATATTATATTACAGTTTATATAAATAAACTGAAATATAATAGAACAGAACTACTAACTAAACAATAGAATGAAATAAATATAAGTTGAAACTGAGGTTACATACTAATAACTAAATCTAACTGTTTTTATCCCTTGTTAAATCAAAGTCATATACTACTGAGAGGAAAAATAATTTTATTTTCTACTCATCCTAAGGAATCACTTTTTCTGTCTTTTTTGATATTTCCTCTAGACATTTTTGAGAAAAGTATTGTATTCAAAACTAAAAATCACGAGTTTATTTCAATTCCGGACTTATTTTCATTGGCCAACTTTAGGAAATGAACATTGGCTTGTTGGAAGATGTAGAATTATATAAACTCATACTAATAAAAGCAACCAATATAGGAAAAAATATAATCCAATTGTCAGTTAATTGAAAGCTTTAGATAATCTATAAAAATAAGCATTAGATTATAAAAATTTGAGCCTCGGCAGAATTAATGAAAGATAATTGATCATACTCCGTAATGTAAGAAAATCATAAGACTTCGATATAAAAATTAAATTCCATTTTTATTTGACATTTTTTCATATTTCTTAGGAATGTTAAGGTTGAAACAGAGTCATTTTCCGCTCAAAAATAAAAATATAAAATCGAATAATGTGTGCATAAGTGAATAAAATATTCAGAAATTACCAAATATTACAGAAATTTAATATTACAAAATATTTCAACACTATTTGACGAGGAAATGCAAAATAAATTTGAATGAAGAATTTTTGCAATGTTAAAATTATTTTCATATTTGTCTACTTTGAAATATCTAATTACTATAAAAATATTTAGACTATTTTAGTGCTTATTGTAAGATAGTAATATAATTTTTTTTATTAAGAAAGGAGGAGAAGTATTTTTAATAAAGATTAACGAGTGGAACATTTAAACTTATTTGGAAGCATTCTTTGAATAAATTATGTAAAATTTAATTTAAAACTAAGAGTTCGGTGTATGTAACGGGGATTTTTTTTTTCAAATGAGTATTACGCATAACTGAAAAGGAGAAATACTTAAAAAAGTAAGCAGCGTTTTGAATAATATTGTTTTATTACCTTAACTGATATGAATAACATCGATTTTGTTATGTTTTTACTCACATACCTATTAATGAATTTCAATATATTACCAATAAACACATTTTTAATATTCACTGTGATTATTACGATATAATTTTAGCTAAGTATTTTGTCTACTTGTTGCAAAAATAGGTTGAAAAAAATGAAAAGCGTCAAAAATCTAATATCCAAGTTGGAAGAGATATTTACGTATGTTATACATTTGTAACTATATATAAACATACAAATACGTGACTCATTCGCTTAAAATGTATTCAGTTAACCAATAATTTTTTCACTGAAAACGTATTTCAAAGAATTTTTCCATTTATGCTACATTTACTTACAGAAGGGGCACTTGTAAAGTACGAAGATAATTAATTTAAATCTCTTATTTGATTAATTTATAATCAATTTTATATAATCGTGGGGAAAATGTAGCTTATCTTTAGTTTATTCTTTTATTTTACTTTTTTGTGAGTTCAGTTAAATGAAAAATAGTTAGTTTCAAGGAAGTGTGTGTGGGTGATAAAATATTATTTTGATGAGAAGTAGCTGAATCCTAACCCAGTAATAACATTCACCCGTACATTTGAACTGACTCTATACTAACAACACTAAATTCATTGATAACGATAACATATTTTGAGTATGTTTGAGTAAACTAAGACTATATATAGATAAAAGTAAAATTGAGTTGAGAGAGAGAGATAAGAATACGAATTTCTTTTAATCTTCAGAAGTTAATATTTCATACATAATTATAAAATTAAGGCCATTTGTAAAAGGCGACCTTTTTGGAAAAAAATCTAAAGTGGAATATTATTTTGAAAATAATTCTTTTTTTAAAGAGCTACGTGACTGATCATGGAAAAAAAATCCTAAAAAAGGCCACTTTTTAAGATAATTTCTCTCGCCGTTTTCTAACTGCTTCTTAAAAATGCTAATGAAGTGTCAAGAGGATAAAATATATCTGAAAAAATGGCCGTTTTTCAGTCCATTTCATGTCTTTGTCTAAAGAATGAATACCTTTTTGTATGACGCAAGTATTCCGCATATAACGGTACTTCCCGTGATACAACAGCACTCAACGTCATATACATCGCCATTGGACTCTCATTTGGCGCTTTATCGCCTGAAATGAATTTCCTTGAGGATATTGCGTAATTTTTGCATGAAAAGTAACGGAGCAATATTTTATAAATATAATTCCAATTTTGCATTTCAGATTGAGATTAATAAATATAAATGGTAATAATAATGTACATTGCACGCTACAAAGCTTTTTAAAAATGAACAATCGAAATCTAATTAATTCTTGTTTAATTTTTACTAATTTTGAATAGAAAATATCAAATTATAACATTACACAATTTTATGTAATGAATAATTTTATAGAATGGTTTGCATTTTTAAAATTTTTTCACTTTATATACACACGAAAAACTTTTCAAGTAATTTAAGAAATAATTGTGAGGTAAGTGTTATAATTTTCCATTTGGAACAGTTATTAATTGCAAATTATTCCCAAATGTGCCATTCAAATTCAGTAATTTTAAATCATCGAGCTCTTAAAAATTCTAAATACATCAACAAAAACAGATTATATATATATATATATATATATATAAAATATGTTAATAAAAAAGGAATATAGAAACTTCATGAAAAAAATATTTTATACATTTTATTTTAATGTCACTTTTTGATTAGATAAAATTATAGAAACAAAAGAAATAAATGCTTTAAAGTATTTAAAATACTTTAATTTTAATGACATAGATCAAAATCATATTCAATTTGATAATTGGTTATAAATTTAAATAAACTTTAATAATAACAGTTTTTTTAATATTACAGTTATTCTAATTTAAATGTACTTTACAATAATTTGTATATACTTTTCATGAATAGTTATAAACTACTTATAATATTAAAAGGTTCTACATTTTTTAAAGTAATAAAACATACAATTAATATCTAGGACATCTATCTTCATTATATAATAGACATTATTGTTTAAAATGAATTATAAAGTAAAGAAATATTTGAAATACTTTCAAAATGTTTCACGATAAAATAAAAAATTCGACATTCTTTTTTTAGTTGTATCCAAACTTTTGCTTTGAACAACTATATTTCTAAAAGTCTCAGAAAAAATAGATTACAACAATAAACACTTAATGCGATTATGAAATATATACTTTTATGGCGCTAATATTGCACTTTTAAAACTAATTTATTTTCAAAACTTTTGATTACTGTAATCGATGGATTCTACATCTTACTTTTGTACAAAAAATGAAAGAAAAAACTAACCAAATATAATTAATGTATTAAAAAATCAATCTAATGTAATATTTTCAAGAGTACTATTTATTTCAGTCTAATAAACATCATGAAAAAGGATTCTAAAAACATTCTTATAAATGTGTGTGTGCTATATTTAAAAAAAAAAACATTCTTTAGTTAGAAGTGATTTAATACAGGACAAATATTTAATGTAATATTTTCAGTTAAAAGTAAAATTTATAGAATTAATCAAAATCTTAAAAATGAACATTCATAACCGACACGCCAAAAATTTTGATACAAAATATCTCCTGGTTGCTGAATTATATTTAAAATAATTTCATTATTGTTCCTGCGTTATTTTAAAGTAAGGTTTCTATTAATGTTTCCAAAAATATTTTTCTATAACAGAAAATTTTATTTATCTAAAAAACACACTCAGCTTTGCAGTCCTAAAATGTCTTGTCTAATTTTAAATAAACGTATATGTAAAGCAAATTTGATTTGTATTTTAAAAAGTTTTAACCTTTAATATTAAGTTATGGGCATTTTTTGTTTGTTTTTGTCATTGAGAGTACAAATTGTGAATCCCTTAGAGTGAAATTTATTCCAATTTTTAAAGCAAAATATTTTCCTGAAAAGTCAATACTTTCTGTAAAATTATTTCCTTTTATCATCGAGGTATAACTTTATAGATATTCTATGTGAAATCTGGTATAAAAACCTTCATTAGGAATAAGTGATTTTATGAAAATTAAATTAGATTTTTTCTCTGTAGGTTTTGTAATCATATTTTTAATTAGTTATTGCTATCCTTATCTTCATTATTACGATTGTGGTTATTTGTTAACGTCACCCTTAAGAGCAACAAGAGGGCAATTGGAGACTGTTCTTATAATTTGGATCCCCGGTCAAGTGACGAGGGTGACACTTAATATGGCACCTCCTTCTCCGAACTTCTACACCACGTCTCAGGGAGGACTTGCGGCTCCGACCATATTTAACGTATATCAACCTCACTAACGAGAATCTTTAGTAGGGCTCGAAGGAAATAACGCCGGTTGCGAATGCGCGACTATGACCACTAGGCTACCGCGGCCACTATCTTCATTTTTAATTTTTAATGATTTGTAATATTAAGTCTTAAATTAAATGCTCCTGACACATCAACCTGAGTATTTAACCCAATGGTAGGATATATAATCTTGATTATCCGAAGGTTAATCAAATATGAACAAGTTTTTTTAATAGTGGCAGACGATTTATATATCGAAGGTGTGTAAATTTACGGAGTACCTCTCCCCAGAGAGAGAGATACCTCCACATCAGAGCTATTAAATATGAGAAAATTAAGAGAGTTCCATAAGATTTGCTAACGATTTATATATATTTTTCAATAGCAACGATGATATATTATTTACAGTTTAAATAATTGCTTTCTATTGTTCCGTTTTTTATATATTTATTTATTTAGTCGCTAGTCAGTTTAAACAAAGCAGTCCAGTTATTGAATAGCGCTCAGAAAGTAAAACGTTTTTAATAAAAACAAAAACTCCGTTATCAGCTGGAAAAGTGTTAACTACTGTTTTTAGGATTCACTTGTGTGTGGCCATTTTTGTCCTGACTGATTTACTATTAATGCGGTGTACACAAATGTGAAATTTTGTAGAATTTTGACGCAGGTTGTCAGTCCAAAAGACGTTATATAGCGATCCATATCATTCACCTTTTCTAAGACCCAGTACAGCTATTTTACACAAGAAAAATTAGAGATTTCACAGGAAAACTCTCACATATTATATAAGCCGAGCTTTGTACCTTCAGACTGCTATTAGTTTTGACCCCCAAAATAGTGTTAGAAAGAGAAAAGTTTTCATCAAAGGAAAAATAGAACAATTTATATGCGATTGACTCGTACAAGTTCGACATTTTTATCGTACATGAATAAGTAACTTCCCATACATTGAAAAATAAAATGAGTAAACCTTGAATGTATAAGAAAACAACAGTGGTGTTATTTTGATAAGTAGTATTTCAGAATTTTTTTTAAAAAAATGTTTATATGAGATCCGCTCACGAATTTACCTTATTGAATAAGTACTCACTGACAGTAACAAAATACGATCAAGTTATTCGAACTTTACGAGTAAATTTCCATTTTCTTTACAATCAAACTTTTCTTTATAGTAAGAAAACTGTTCTACTATTTGAAATAACAAGAATGAAATTACTGTGTATTTGATGCTTTTACTCTAATTATTACTGAAAACATCCGCGAAGTTTCGTTTGCATTCCTTATTACTTTCTCTTACATATTTGGACTTGTCTATTAAAATAAATATAGTTAATATGATGATATTACACTTCTGCAGTTATCTTTTTTGAAGCTAATTTTCAGGTATCCAATATGCATTAAAGGCTATGTAAATTAGATTCTTATATAAATCAGACTCTTTCAATCACTTTTCTTCATTTTATAAAATTGTTTTTGCCTTGGTTTCTAGAAATATTTCTGCTGATTTGGAACGTAGTTTTATGACAGAGTGATATAAAGAGCTATGAACATTAACATTTGCATTTTGAACTTCGATTATTGTCTCGCTTAAAATAAAACTATTTCCAAAAATCAAAAGAATGCTGCCATCAATTTAATTGTATTTAAAATGATAAAGTACGATGATGCCATGTGTGAATTTACTCTTAAAAGGGAATTCCCGATTCTATTCAAAAATTTATATTTTTCATCTCATTATTCTTGTTGATAATCCATTATTTTCTCATTTCATATATATAATCTTCTGAATATATTTCGGATTTCCATTTCATTTCTCCCTCAGGATTTTGATAGTCATTACAGTTCAATAAGTTGGATGTACTATATATTAGAGAATTTTGCTTTTTTTAATACTCTATACCAGTGTAAGGTACGTTTTTTTTTATTAAATAACTTGGTACGTTTTTGAATGTTTTTCTTCCTAAATGGCAGTTTTTTAGCTGCACATAATAATTGTGTTATACATATCAACTTGAACAATTATCTAAATGAAGTATTTTTCGCATACTATTTGATTCTCTGAACATAAGAAAGGAATATTGTTAAAGAATTCTTAAAATGCTATTTTTCTTCTTTTAATTACCTTCTTGGATAACATTTTCCCTTTACATTTTATAAAAAGAACTACTATTCTATCACAGAAGTTTTTTTTTATCATTTAGATATATTAGAGTGTAATATTCTTACGAAATATCCTTTTATCTTTCAAAGAGACCACGGTAGCCTAATGATCCAGACCGCAAACTCACGATCGTCGAAACGTGTATTCGAGTTTTGGTGCCGCTTAAGACCCGCGGTGTAACGAGACCGATGCACGTTCAACGTATCGAGGCTGCAAATCCTTCCATTGGCATAGTGTGGAAGTTTGTAGAGGGTGCCAGTTTCGATTCGTTCTCGTCACCTGACCAAGGCTTAAAATTACGAAGTCCATTATCAAAAATCCTCGTGTTGCTTCTTCGTGCGACTTTAATAAACAATCAATTTTTCACACAGAAATTTACTCATATTAAAGGACAATGTTTTCGATTTATTAATGAAATAAATTCAAATAATCAAATAAATCTTTATTTCCCTTAACTAACTGTGTATTAAATATCTTCCTCAAATTATAAATAGATTGTAATTTTTATACTTTTGATAATAAGGCTTTTGATTTCATAAACTCAATTGTGCACATGAATATTATGGGGATTTTCCGTCGTTACATCTTAAATACCTTTCTTTCTACAAGAAAATTCAACTTTTTTTACTGACCATTTTATAGTTCACTCCCGAATGTCGCTCTGTCTGTTTACTA
The DNA here is from genome assembly GCA_019974015.1 of Nephila pilipes. NCBI lineage: Eukaryota > Metazoa > Arthropoda > Arachnida > Araneae > Nephilidae > Nephila > Nephila pilipes. Next base: position 1,008,388 of record BMAW01119744.1, read on the forward strand.
TCCTGAATGCCATTCGGGCACAAGTCCTGTTGAATTGTTTGCTTCTTGCTTCGACGAGATCGTGACCTTCGTTATGTTTTCTAGCAACGGTCATTGAGGTGTGCTTTTTGAGCAATCTGAGTAATAAATTTCAGATTTTTAATGTAATTTTTGCTTATTTTACTTGTAAAAAAGCAGTTATTGCCCTAATGTATGAAGTGAGGGAGGATATCGACGAAGAATTTTAGATTAGGTAATCAGGAAGTGACCTGAAGATTATTTGTTAGGATCCTTGGATAACGCCTGGTCCTCCACGATTTATGTTCATCAACACACCTGATGTATATTTGCCGATAATGCAATGTATTTTGCAGTATTATCTTTCAAAATTTAATCAAAAAAATACTATTTTGTATCACGTTGCATGCAAAACATTTATTAGTGATTAATAGAGGCATTGAAGTAATAAAATATTATTAACTTTGCATAAAACAATTCAATCGGGGTGACAATTTAGCAATTTTATTTTCAAAATGACACATTGCATGTAACGACTTAGAATTAATAGTGTATTGTTGAATTTCTGAAAAAGTGCGAAATAAAATGCAGGATAAATATGAATTATCTGAGAAAATATTTGAGAAGAATTTGGAGAAAATTGTTTGATGTTTAAATATATATTTTCTCGAATATTTGCAAAAAGTTATAAGCAAAATTTTTGAGAGAGAGATTCTTATATGGCCTGATCAGTAATTTTTTATTCTATAGATTTGTTAGAAAAATAATTTTTGTGTTCATTGTAAAGGATATCTTAAGGTTTCCTTAAAAACGCCTCGGTGATTTACACGAGTTCTTACAAAATAGTTTTTTTGGTAGTGAAAAACGTACATCTTTGTATGTGTGAAACTCGTCTATTTGCATTTCAGTGTCAGTGACATTTCCACGACTGAAAGAAGGTAATCGAAGCGTTAAAGTCTTTCAGTTACTCATTCAATATAAAAAAAAAATCACTGTCTCGACTTTATGATTTTACTGGTTATCAGATTTTCAAAGAAAAGAAAAAGGAAAGAAAAGAAAAACATCAATATATTTTTATTCAATCTGTTACGCATTATTTAAAACTCTAATGAAATTCTTCCTGGAATATTACACATAAAATTTGATTTGCGTGCAATACTACATCAGTATTAAATTATATATTTTTAGATAAAAGTACATTTAGTGCAATTTTCGGTAACTAAGGCTTTCTAAAAATAATTTGATAAAAGCTTCATATGTGCTTCCGGAATTGAAATATAATAAAATTTACGTACTTTAGAAAATAAACGCTTCAAATTATTATTTATAAAACCATAAATAGGAAAAAAAATTGTTTTTCTGTTAAAAAAAAAAAAGCTGAATTATGTCATTTAAAAAAAAGCAAATCAATTTTTGAAGATAAATACATATATAAAATCCAACGCTATTGAAACAGAATGCATCTATAATTATTTAATCTAAAATTCAAGAATAATCTAATCTAGTTATGATCATTATTTGTTATGATAATTACTGCTTTTAGTTTAAACTATATGAGGTCACATGCTTAAACTTTGAAGAATAAGAAAATATTGTTTAAAAAAAAAAGCACTTAAAATTTTTAATGAATAGAAAAACCCTTCCGATTAAAATTCTCGACACATTTTTAGTTTTAATAACACTAATCTAAAAAAATATTTAAAATCACTAGTATCTACTGGCCATCCTAGCCAAATTGGCGATGGAGTGAAATTACGACAACCTTAAACTCACATTTGCGCGTTAGCGAAGCGCGGACGGTCCCCACTAGAGAGAAAGGTGTCACCCTCTGACAATTCACTCTTTTTATATTATCCACAATTACTCTCTCCACTTTCATCTCTGCTCCTCTTCAAACAGAATCAGACTTTTCCACCTCTAGACTAGATCTTCCCACCTCAAATTCATTACAAATCGATTCGATTCTAAAATTCTAAATTTATCTAAACCTGTCGCCAAGCGAGTGAACTGTATCATTCTGCGGTACTGCCTCGACAGATATCGAACCAGCCTGTACGAAAAATTATGCGTTTATGCTCAGGGGTTTAGAGTGATCCTGTTTTCTCTCCCAAAAACAGGAGACTGTTGAACTTGTGTGTGGGGAATTTATTTTGACGAGGAACTCGTAATTTAAGAACGATGAACGAGCCACCATCAGAATGCAACATCAAAGTTGTATGCAGATTCCGACCGCTAAGTTCCTCGGAAGAAAAAGCAGGGAGCAAATTTATAGCAAAATATCCCTCAGGAAGCGAAGACTGTGTCAACGTAGGGGTAAGTTTTTCTATTTTTTAGATTATTATGAGAGCTAATTATCGAAATTGTTTTTGAGTGGTTGTTAACCCTATCGATGTATGACGCAGTTTGTGCAATTATTTTTGGAAGAGAATTGTTGTTATTCATTTTGTGATGAATAGTTTAATGTGGCTTAAGAATTCATATATCAATTGAAATTGTTTATCAGAATTTTGAAATTAATTTATCTTTAGATTGTTGCAATCAAACAAAATGACTGACCGCAGATATCCATGTGACTTGTGCTTAGGTAATTTAAATAGTTTATTGATATCTTACAAGAAAATTTAAAAAATGTTTAAATTAATGAATTTAAATTCTTTAAACATATGGAAGAGCTAGAGTTTGATCAATGAAACGTCTTTCATCAAGCTTAGCTTAAATTGTCCAGCTATATGTTTTTTATCGGATGAATAAAAAAATATCTAAATTACTATTATTCATTTTCATGTTTTCTCAATAAAAATAGAATAACGAATAAGACAGGAAGAACTTCGAAACAATTTTTTAAGACGGCTAGTTTGAATTTTTTCAATAAACGTATATGGCAATTCAATTAAAACTTAAAAATTACAGAATTTAAAAACCGATTTTTTTTACTAAAATTATTCAAATATTTTATTAATGTTTAAAATTTTTTAATCAGAATAAACTTTTAAGGAATTATCGAACGAAGTATGCTATCAAACATTTAAAAAAGTGTTCAAATCAAAGTGTGGGAGACTAAACAATATACATATTTTAAGACTTGATAAAAAGAATTGATAAATCTGAAGATTTTGTTTCAATCCGAGATAACCCATTATTAGTGACACACCCAACGACTTTTTAAGCGCGCTGCTATTAGTCATTCGATTGATTAACAGCCTCACCCTCTTGAGTATCTGCCAATAATACTTTAGATTTTTAGAAATGATAACGAATAATTGACTTACTTACACAAAGGAGGATATCAACTGCATCGTGAAAAAAACATTAATAAAGAATTACATTACTTATAACTTTCTATTAAAAAAGTTTTCCAAAATGTTACTTTACTATTATATGAATAAACTAATATTATATATAAAAACTTTTTACTATGTCATTAGTTACCAAACAGATGTTTATGCTTCTAATTACTGGGTATATTAAAAATGAAATAAACTCAAATTTAACTACGAATTTTATCTTCCATTTTTATTTTATTGTGTAGTTTTGCCAGTTATATGAAAATGAATTATAATTTTTTTTTATTATGATAATTTAGATCAGACTATTCTTGTGTTTTTGCCATGAAATTAAAAAAAAATTCCTCTTTTTTTTCTTTTCAAAAATAAAAAAAGTTTAACTAAGAAGTCTCTCTCTTTGTGCACAACATTCTATATTTATACCATGTGTTTTATTTATCTATATTCTATAAATTTCTTTATCTGTCTGTATTCCATAAATTCCATTTGCGGATTAATACTTTATTTATCAAAGTTATTTTATATTTAAATACATCTCTCTAGTGCTACAACGAATAAATTTTGATATGTTTTCATTCCGTTCATCTAGATGACGATAACGAACTGAAGCTTATTTTGTAATTAGAGCTTATATTATGAAAAAACTGAAAAAGTATGCTAATTGTTTTCCAGTTAGGTCTTATTTTCATGAAAATACGGTTTCATTTGCATCTTTAATCAAAATAAGACTCGCCTTACAGGATCTGAAAGAAAATGGCGATTGTTATTAACTTACATTGTCAACTCTTCCTACTAAAAATTCGTATTAATATAAACGAAGAACAATTTTGTCATATTAATTTTTTCTATGCTTTATTTTCCCGTTTACATATAAAGTATTACCATTTCACAAAAAGAAGAAAAAGATGTACCACTAACCACATTTAAGAGAAAACCGCAACTGCTCTCGAACACGCTTCCATTGCACAGTATAAAGTAACATTCGCGAAAATTTCCAAAAATATCGCGCGGCAACAAAAATGTTGCCATATTTGAACAGCTTAAATCAGTGAAGCCATTTGGACGACACAATGGTTAGGATGCTGGATATTTCGATGGGTGGTTTTGAATCCTGAAATACCATGGATATATGGAATCCTGGTGTTTCAAGTTTTATATAACTATAACACTTGAAGGCTTCGACATTCCCGAAACCATTTAATTATGAAAAAAAAATATTTGTCTTTGGGCAATGAAGTTATGGAAATCACTGAGCTTCTTTCATTGTATCAATATACTTTTTTTCTTCTTTTAAAGGAAGTATATCCTTTTTTTTTTCTATATCCCATAAAAACCAATCAATCAGTCTTCTTTTAATTTTACTGTAAGTTTAGTTTTAGTTTTTTTTATTAAAGTCGCACTAGAAACAACACGAGGGCTATTGGCGACGGACCTCAGATTTAACGTGCATCAGCCCCGGCTACACGGCGGGTCTTTGGCAGGCAAGGATCGAACCCGCGACTGAACGAAAACCGCCAGCCGCGAGTCCACTAGGCTACCGCGGCCCAATTTTACTGTAAACTAGTAATAACTGATTATCAGTTGTTTTGAAAACTATATTAAATCATATGAATTTACTTCATTGTGAATGTTTTTGGATTTATTTTTACATTTACGCCTCCGCTGAATACGCCCTAAATTTCCATTGATACTTTCATCTAAGATCGAATAGAATTAAAGGAATTGGGAAACTTAAATGGGTTCGAGTATTGATGTCAGTAGTAAGGCTAACGCACATTAAATCTGTTGAGGCTTCAAACCTTTCCGTTGGAGTTGTGTGGAAGTTTGGAGGTAGAGATACCAGATCAGATGTCGTCCTCGTCATTTGACCAAGGTTCAAAATTACGAGGTTCGTCGGCAATTGCCCTAGGGTTGCTTCTAAGTGCGACGTTTATAGACACTAAAATAAACAATTAATCAATCAACATCACACTTCGTGCTATTGACGAAGAATCTCGTAATTTTGAACCTCGGTCAAATGACCGTAAAAATGGAAAGAAAAAAAAAGACATAACAGTGATGAATTTTTGTAGAAATTAATTTCATTTCTTAATAACTTAGCAATGAAATTTTTTGAATTCTTTTGTATTAGATAATAAAAAATTTGAAACGACTTTCCTCATTAAAAAGGTCCTATATCATTTCTTTAGCTAGTTACTTCGAATTTTTCTTCATAATTGATTACATTAACTATCTGTTGTAAAATTATTTCAATATATTGAAATGAATTAGCTCTAATTGATCTTAATGGAGTATTTTATATTTATGTTAAGTTCTATTGACGACAATATGCAAAGTATAAATACGCAGGACAAAAGGGAATTTAATCATTTTTCTTATAGATAAGGATTTCAATTTTCCTTGATCAACGCCCTCAGAGGCCTGTTTTCTTTATATAGGAATTGGAATCATGACTCCGAGGCACCCTAGTGGTCATTTTTTTACCTTGAGGTTTACTCTCTTTGGTAAACTCGGGGAACGGGAGATTCTAACTGTTCTTCTCTATTTTCAATTATCTCTTCGTAGCAACCAACTTTTATCTTTTTTCTATTTTTCCAAACTTCTAGATCACAGTTACATCTTATTTTAGCGCAGCATAGCCATATCTAGCTCTTGCACCATTGAAAACCACAATCACACTAATTCATTCCTTGATTAACGCCACAATAGAGCTAAACAAAAAGTTTATTGGTGACGAGCCTCAACCTCGGTTCGATGATGAAGACAACACTATTGTAGAACTTTTAACTTCCATCTTGCGTCATGTGGGGATTTAGAAGCTCTGTTGAATTGAACTCTGAAAAAAAACTCAGCTGTGTAGCTGGACTGATGCACGTTAAATTAAGTCGAGGTCCCAAGTTTTTCAAGTGGAGGCTTGCAAGGCTTCAATTGAGGTTCCAGCTCAGGTGTCGTCTTCGTAACTTAATTAAATTTCAAAATTACGAGGTCCATCTCCGACTACCTTTATGTTGCTTCTAAGTGCGAACTTAGTAAACAATCACATCACTCGAGACAGATTGTTATAACATATACCAAATATCGCGAGATTATGATTAAACCAGAGAGAGTACAGTACGCTAAAAAATAACAGTAAAACGAAACCATTTCGTGTGAACCTAAATTAAAGGAATGAAAGTTGAAAAAGGTACGCATGAAAATTTAAGTTGTAATCTTTTATAACTGAATTAATTTTTATAATCTTATGTAGCGTGGAATTATTCAAAAGTATCCCCCTATGTAGGGTGAAGAGTTCCGAGTACATGGTAACAATACATAATGTTTGTTTGCATTCCTCGACGATTTTTCTATTGGAACATACTCGACAGTATTTTTTTATTTCTTGAATGCTAACGTGTAGTGTTCCGTTCAGTCGATTTTTCTTATCAAACGTATTATGTTGACACTGAGGTTGCCTTTTCACTCGGAAAAACTTTCCTCAATTGGGTAATCTGTCTCCTTTAAATTTGAAATTATTTAAGGGTGTTTCATGCTTTTATTTACATGCTTCTTTATGCAAAATATAGTGGTCAAAGTAGCCTAGCAGCCATGGTCGCGGACTCGTGGCCGAAGTTGTTTTCATCGAATTGTGGGTTCGAGCCCTGATCCACTAATAACCCACCGTATAGAGGCGCTGTTGCACGCTAAATCTGGTCGAGGTCATAGAATCGAACATTGGCCTAGTCGGGAAGTATAGAGGAAAAGCGGCCAACTCAAGTGTTGTCTCCGTGCCTTGGCCAAGGTTCAAAATTACGAGGTACATCACCAATAACCCTCGTGTCGCTTCTGACTTCAATAAATGATTGTACAATTAATCTATTCCAAATGTATTCAATAATAATAATGTGATATTCTTACATTTATATAATAGCCTTTATTGCTTCATATTCCTTAAAAATGAATCAATTTCTTACATTTCTCACAATTTTCACATAAAATTTCCATTCAAATACACCATGTTTAAAAAAAACCCTGAAAAGCATACTTTTATCGATCATTTCAATTACAACATGGGGAGAAAGTCTGTATTTCTGGAATCTTTGCGAATTGTCATTGGCGAAGAACGAAAACATGTCACGTCACAGTTGGCTTCAATTGATTCAAACCCGAAATTCGTGACCTCATGAGTAATCATGAAACAGCAACGAATTCGACCGATATTTTATCTGAGACAAGGAAATTAGAGAAAATGTTGGAATAATTTGTGGCCAAAGTACACACATATATATATATATATATATATTTGCGCTAGAATTACAAATGTATACTTTAAACTTGAAATGAGGAGTTTTTGAGAGATGATTGATTCATTGCTTTAGTGCAAACTATTTTGAATACAGCCATTTAAAAGAGAAAAGTCTGTTCTTTCGTGATATAAACCATTAAAATTAAGATATATAAATTATTAATAAAATATGCTTCCAAATGAAAGTGAAAAATACAAAAATGGATTTAATTACAAGATTAACACAACTTTAGGGTGTGTCTACAGGAAATCATTGAAAGTTCGTAGTGTAGAAAAAAAATGCGTGGATGTCGTTTTAAATTCATTTTAAATGAACCATGATTTTATGCCAAAGCGAATTCATGTTCTCAAATTGATATAATAATTTTAAATTTTTAAAATTTTACTCAAAATCCAGCTTGTCATTCTTAATTTTGAAAGAAGTGTAGACTCCACTGAAAATTTGTTTTTAATGAAACGGGATTTTAATAGCGAAATGAATTCATGTTCTCATGTTAATGAAATAATTTTAAATATTAAAAACTTTATTCAATTTTTAGCTTGTATTCCCTTACTTTGTATGAATTGTAGATGCCATTAAAAATAAATATATTGTAATTAAGTATATCAATTAATTTTTTTTAAAAAATATGTCCGCTTATAAATAGAATTAAATTAAAAGATTTCATTAGATTTGGTACCTCATATAGGTAACCATAAAGAAAAATTGTTTGCAGACTTTGATTAAAAGATCTAACATAGAGTATACTAAGCTCTTCTCCAGTTTTAATTTTGTGCAAAGATATGTATAGAATACAAAGAATAATAAAACAAATAGGAAGTCATGATAATTTACTGACATATTAAAATTCTTTGGTTCCTAAACGCACGTATATCAAATCAAGAGAAATTGTTTGCATATTTTGAATCAAAATTGGCTATTGTTTTGAAATTTCTGAGTAATATGACCCCTATTATCAATAATTTCTTGAATTCCTAATTGTATATATTAATGTAATCCATGTATCGATAGATATAAAAATATTCAATTTTTAATGTGCGTGTTTCGTAAATCAACAAACGTTTGAGAGAAATTGTTAAAGTTAAAACACATGATTGAAAATTAAGTTCATTATTGATAAAAGCACTATGGATGATAGTTCAAACAAACACACAATCTTTTTATCTTAGAAATAAGATACTTGTGGAAAATTGAAGAAAACTCCAATTTCTGCTATAAATGTTAGCCTCTGTAATTTAGTAAGACACGCCCATATTCTTATTTTTTTCAAATATTTGTATTTAATCTCTGTGTAAACCTCGTTTTAAATTTATTGCATGTAAAATATAATAAAGGGGGAGGATAGAAAATATTTTATTAACATATATATTTATAAGTTTTTTTTTTTCCTTACAAAAATTTTGATAATATTTTAAAAACATTTACTTATAGATAAAAAAAAAACATATATCAGTATCCTTTTTATATTAATATGATATAATTAAATATAAACATGTCTATATATTTTTTATTGTATTACAATGATTTTTTGTTGTCATTATTAAACAAGTTTTTTTAAATTTTTTTCTTTTTGCATTGCTCGAAATTATCAGTTCAAAAACAATAATGTATAATCGAAAAAATAAAAATTTTAATTCAATATGTAGAACTAATTATCATACATGTCTATAATTTCTCTTGAAAATTAATAAATGCTGAAGTAATTTTAGCTTATGAATTTAATGATTTATTTAATATTAATTTTTAAAATTGCTCATTTTACGATATTCATTATTAAAATAATCTTTGTTCTTTATGAATTAAACAAAATTGTCAGTACTCTGTAAAAACTTTCTCTGGTAAAAATTATAAGAGTATAAAATTATTAATGTCTATGGAAATAACCGAAGTTTAGTAGCTAAGAAAGATTCTATTAAAGCCTTTTGAAATGAAAATAACTATTTTTTATATTTCTTTTCATATTGTATTAATTGCTAGTGATGTATTATATTTTAATGAATGATTTTATTTTCTATTAGCATTTAAAGTTTTACGGTAACTAAAACATATACGACTAGAGAAAAACCTAATTTTAAGCTAAGTTTAAATAATCTTCGCTTGTTTTAAATTAAAAGAAACGGAAATTATATTTTAGAATTCAAATATCTGTATACGTATTTATAGAAAAAATTACTTTTATATGCATAAGTGCGTGCGTGGGAGCAATCAGTTATCAATAGCATATTTACATTTGTAAGTCATACACTAATTTTCCAATACATCTTGCATACAATACACTTTATTCATAAATTTATATATTTGAAGAGTACTTACAAATGTAAAACTCCCTTCTCTAACTATAATTTTAATTTTAAAATGAGAATTCAATTAAATTAAAAAATGTTTAGATTTTATGACTAAATTTTTGTTTGATTGTGACATAAATATTGAGCGATACCCAAAATCTGTGAGTGTTTATTAGGAAAAAGTTGTGTTCACTAAGTAGGAATAACCTCATTTCATAATATGCAAAATATAAGCAATCAGAGTAACTTAGATTTTGAGGAATTTTATCAAAACCATAAAAACGCAAAAAAATATTTTTTTCTATATCTTGGTTTACAGCTTTTTAAAAAAATTCAATTTTCTAGCACAAAAGTAATCGAATTCCCATTAATAATGCATCTTTGAAAGTAGCAAAATACCCTATAATTTAAATAGCAAAATAAAAAAAATTAAAAATTTGGAACATCAATTTTGGAAGAACATTTGGAAGTTCTCAGTTACCTTAAAATATTGCGTGAAAATGCATAATTATTAATGACAAATTACATATTTCATATGTGATATGAAATTAGTTGTAAAATTTCAGAAATAATAAGTGATTTATATTTCGAGATAAATTATAATCAATTTCCTCTTGAAATGTTACATAAAATATAGTATTTCAGCTTTTTAATATTCTTTCAAATTTTTCATGTTCTAATTTAAAAGTGTTGGTTATAAAAGTTTTCTAGAAACTTAGATGTGGAAACATTATATATATTTACATGTGTTCTACCATTTTAAAAAAAATCATCATTATTAGTTTTAAAAAGTTCTATCAGAAAGTGTGAACTGAATGTCTCTTCACACTTTGCGTTAAGAAAAAGAAGAAACTTTCTAAATTAAACTCTTCTATGCGAAAGGAAGCAAATTCCAAAAGTATATCGAATTAAATAAAATGAAATTTTTTTAAAAAAATGTATAATAGTATCAAAGAGTATTATACTATTTTCATATTATAATACTCTTGAATGCGTGTGTAATACCTTTAAGTTTTGAACGAATAGAATTTTGAACAAAAAATTTTAGAACATGTCAAAAGTAACACTTTTGTGTCTGCTTTGGTTTTATATTCAACAAATTATAAAACCAAAACAATAAAACAAATTCGAACTATTGATTATTTAATAATGTATTAACAAAACGTGACTGAATAGCAAATATATCGTATTCATTAGTTAATATTAGGATTATATTTACTAAGAGAGAGAGAATTTCTTATTCTCAATAAATTCGTTCACATATTTTTTATTTGTAATTGTACCAAAATTTAATCACAGGCTATGTATAATGGGAAATCGATAAAGTTTAATTATTACGAAGAAATAGCTGAAATATCTGGGAGAATTTTATTCTACATTTCAATTGATACTTTTGTTTCCTAAAGCTAGAAATTACAGTTATTAATGTTGAATCACTCGATTTCAGAAAACCGTAGATAGAAGTTGCTCATAATATTATAACGTTTTAATTATTAATAAAAAATAATCAAAATGAAGCTTGATTTTTATTTCATTCTTCTCTACACAGTCACCACCTAGAGTTATACATTTCTCCTAAAGTTTCTTGACTTTTCGCATGTCATCATTGTAGAACTTGGCAGATCGAAATCTATCTTCTCCATTCTGCGGGTTACTTCAATCTAAATCAAACAAATCAACATTAATATCTGTAATTTACAACATTTTACACATAAAGATAAATAGATATGTAGAATAAATTTTATCCAGGTATATCCGTTATTTCTTAGTAATATTGAACACATTACAATACCGTTACATACTTTCTTTTTCCGTCGTGTATCAATAAAATTGTAATTTATTCTTTCTTCTTCCTCCTCTTTATTCTTCTGCAATTCTTCTTATTTACATCTGATACTAGTTCTTAACTAAATAAATAGAAACTTAGAATTCTAAATGTGTGTGTGTTTCTTCTTTTTGTACCATCTCAGATCATGCAATAATGAAAAACACATTATCATAACTATAGTTTTTTTATTTAGTTTCTTCCTTTAAGATGAAGTCACGCTATAATCAAATCACATGCTTTAGATACCATGACGAAAACGTTACATTACAAGTATTTTGACACCACAACTTTTTCTCCTCTTTCTAATTATGAGGATTTCTGTCATCCTTTTTTTTTAAACATCGGAATCGCTTTTATTATTTTCAACCAAAGACGCTTCATTGTTTTTTTTTATGCTTACTCTTAAATTTTATAGGGTTCTCTGTAGACCAGCGTAGTTAGTCACAAGCTTCAAGGCTAGGGATTTTTTAAGTCCTGTCGAGATTTCGAATCCTGGATCCTCCAAACTTTGTCATGCAGAATAATGGAAGCGAAGAATTGATGCACGTTTAATTAAACTGTCGCTCAAAATTCGCATGTGATGTAAAAGTAAGAGAACTTTATTGTTAAAGTCTTACTATGAATATTCGGTGCCCTTTTGGTGCATTTTGGATCATTTTGATCGCACCTTTGAAGAAAACATGTAAAAAACACGAATGATTTGGTAAGCTAAAACTTTTTTAGTTGAGCATATTCTAGGATTGACGCGTTAAGAGGGATTCGAGCAAGAGCGTCCTTATCTATCACTAATAATTAATAAGATATTTATTTTGTCTCGTTCTTACGTATCATCAATTGAAGTCTAGTAAGTATTTACAGCTTAATTAGGTATAAAGATGCTTGTTTAGTTAAATAATGAAGGAAGGACGTCACAAATATCATTTGGCTGTAATTTAATGTCAGCAGTACTCATGTAGCTCTAGAGAGTCTAAGTCACACAAATCTATGTTTCTACACTGCTATTGAGGATTTAAAACGGGAATTTAATAACTTTTCTGAAAAGCTTAAGAGATCATTCAACATTTTCAAATAAGTTTTTTTTTTTATTGATTATGCTCTTTTCAAAAAATAAAAGATCTCTCCGTTCTCAATTTAGCAGATTTCTTATTCTACTGATGATTAGTATTATCTAAAAGTACCTTTTCAAGGAGTAAGTTTCCACTTCAAAGAATTCTTAAGTAATTTCACTCTAATGATGTCATCATTAGGATTTTAATTGGAATTAAACATCCTTTTCATTTCAGTTGGACATCGTTAAAGATGCACTTGAATTAAAAAGGACTATCTTTCAAATACAAGGTACTTGTTGTAAAGAAGTTCCTTAAAAACTTAGGTAATTTGAGAAGAATTTATTTTCGCTTCTCTTTTCTTAGAATATATCGCGTGTTTACTTAAGAGACACAAGATATCTATTAAAACAAACCTCTCAAATATACTTATAAAAAGGAACTTAAATTTCTCTAATTGTGTTTTATTATTCCTAGCAAAATATTACATAATTCAATGTCAAAATAAAAATCACATATTATTGAAATTGAAGCAGGAATTCTTAGAAAAAATATTGGAAATACCTTTTTAAATTTTTTTATAAGAGTAACTTTTCAGAAAATAATGTACAAAATCAAATTGCGACTGAATTCTTTCAAATTAAAATCATTTACAAATTCTTGTTGTAAGAAACCCAATGTTTTGCAAGCAGTTCTTTTAAAACAACTATTAGTACCAATTTTGTTACAATGTGCTCTATTCTTTAAAAAATTTGTAAGCTAGAGTTGTTTAAAAACGTATTTGTAATTTAAAAATGAAAGTTTAAAAGAAATTCCGTGCTATATCTTTTATTATTAAAGTACTTTAGAACTAAATATCTCATAAACTATTTTTGCTGATGCTGTACAAAGAATAAATTACATCGAAATTAAATAAATTTAACTTCTATTAAAAACTTCATTACTTAAAAAGAAAACAAGAAAATAGAAAAGGTAAAGAAAACATTAAAGAAAAAAACTAAAAACTTTATTCCATGCAAATTTTTGAAAACAATACATTTAGCTATCAAAAGAAGTCCTAACTTCTTAAAAATAATTATTAAACTGTTCAGTTAATTAAATCAAATCATAAAATATTGAAGTGAATAATAATATTCTTTTCAGGTATTAAAATTTAAGCAAACAATAAATTATTAAAGCTAATATACTTTTATATAAACGTAAATGAACCCGTGAAAAGTTCTGTGCAAAATTTTGCAGAGAACAGATTTAACCACCCAAGTATTTTAAATAATAATTATAAAATTACTCAATTAAATATAACGATGTAAACGATGAAATATCGAGAAATGGACAATAGTAAGCTTCTCCGATATTAAAATTAAAGGAAATGATAAATTATTAAATTGAATATATATGAGCTACATGTAATTAAAATTGAATCAAACGATAAGAAATCGAAAAGTGATCTAGTACGCCAAAAATGATCAACCTAAAAACTCGATGGGCTAATTAAAATGAAACCAAATGCTAAATTGCTAAATTGAATAGATTTTAAACTAAATGTAATGTGATTGCTGTCGTAAAATGAAAATAAGCAAGCCACGTTTATACTAACGTGGATTTCACACTTTATTTTGAAAAGGGTCAACACGACATTTTGTGGTTGCCTAAAATAATAGCTACTGTGATGGTAAATAAAAAAAAACATGCGAAACAAACATATTCTTCAGCACTCATGTTATAAATAAAAAAACTAAGAAATGCAATTTATTGTTATACTTGTATATATTCAGATACCAACAACAAACAAACAAATCAGTATTTTACTGTCTTAAAATGCATGTCGAATTTTGCTATTAATACATATTGGAAAGGAAAACAAATCCCATAAATTTCGAAATAATTGTTGTAATTTATGTCCTTAAATTATCTCTTTTTGCAGTTAAAACAAAAGGAAGGAAAACAAACTATGTTTAAAATAACATATTATTTTAAAAATATCTATCAATAAAATATTTTAAGAAATGTTTTAATTTCAAAATTTGGGGTATTTACAGTCAACAATAGCTGGAAATGTGACACATCTGTACAAAAATCTCAAGGAAAAATTATCTATGATGTGGATATTACTGCGGTATTTTAACTTGCCCTAAATCCTGATTATGAATTTTCAACGTAGTTTCAAAACACCAAAACAAAACTGAGGAATTAAAGTAATGTTCCTTTCAAATTCTAAATTCAAACAAAAATTAATTTTTATGACAAATTTAAATAAAAAATTTTATCTATTAATTTTTTTTCATGAAAAAGTCATCCTTTTTTTTTTTTTTTTCCAATATTCATATTAACTTCTTTTTTCGTTTGAAAAAGATTTTCTTTATTTTATTCATTTTAGATACAGAAACATAACTCTGATTCCAACATTTTCCTCTCAATTTTATAAAAACAATTTTATTGAATTTTAAAAAATAAGCGAGTGGGCTCCATTTTTTTAAAAAATTCTCCGATATGTTGATTCGTAGTATCTCCCTCTCGTTAGAGATGCTCTATTCCAAACACTTTTACCATTATTCCTCCTCGTAAGGTATTATTTCATTGATAAAAGTTTGGTTACCTGCCTCAATACTAACATGAATAAATGCATATATTAACAATCAATGCATCTCATATTACATTTACATTCTATGAATCCATCCTTTTGCCCTTGAAGTGTCCAAAATGTTTTGTTTCCGAAACCCTCGTGTCGACTGCAGGATATCGACCACATCAAGTGGCGTGAGAGAGTGGGAGAGGGTTGTATCGATTTTTTCAAGACGGATGGGAGGGGGGAAGAGTTGCTTGTGTCTCTTCCTAGAAAACCATGTGCAAGTGCTTCGCTCACTTTAGTCGATATCTTGCTGCAGCTATGCACGCACGTTCGTACGTAATGAGGCATTTTAGAATTGACGCCTCAAGGTTCTCTTCCATCTTATCTTCCTCTTCCATTTAATCTTCTCGGAGAAGTATATCGCAGATGGGGAAAGGGCTTTAGGGGGTTGAGAGATGATGGGGAAGATAATGTTGGGGTGGGATTGGACTGTGTTTTGAAGGAGAAGACTGGGAAGATTAATGAATGTTAAATTGTTTGCTTTTCTCAATTGCTTTTGCCTTGTTTTTTGTATGGAGTTCTCAAGGGAAATCCGAATGATTTTTGGTTATTTTTAAACGACTTTAATTAAAAATTTGATGAAAAATTATCTAATTCTTTATGTATCTCCACTGTTCTTTTTTTTTTATGAAATTCTTAACACTTAAATAATATTACACGGAAGAATTTAACTGTAGTAGTTAATTTTAAAATGATATATTGTTGAATATCATTTAAGGTAGACTATTGTGTTTATCAAATTATTCTAAAATCACAGAATAATGAGAGTGCATTAATGCAATAGTTGAATTGTAAAATAGTTTTTTTCCTTATTTCTTCTAATGTTAAAACATGTTGAAGGAATTTATTTCCGATTTTTTTTTTTTTTAAATATAAAATGTATACAGTTTCCAAGAGTTTAATATAGATTTTTAATGTATAAGATTTAAATATTTTTAAATAAATTTACATTTAAAAACATTAGTATGGGTTAAACTTATTGCTAAAGTAAATGATTATATATATATAAATATATATATATATTAACTATTTTGAAACTATGAACTCATTTTTTATTGAATAAATATTTTTTGATAATAATATTTGTATTTGTTTTAAAAATCTTTTTTTTTCTTTCATATATATACAAGTGTTCAATACTATGTCCAAAATATCTACAGTTTCAACAAATACCGAAACAGCCATTGAAAATACGAATAAATAGCTTAAATTAACAAATCCATAAAGAATGAAGCAGTATAATAGTATTCATTTCTAGTTACTAGAAAAAACTAAATAAAAACAGGGAGGTAATTACAAAAAATCCTAATTTAATAATGGCAATGCTAACTCTCTAGAATATTTTTAAAAGCTTTCAAAATTTTATGATAGCAAGTTTTCTGGGAATATTTGCGACAGTTCAGAGTAAAGACCGAATTTCAGTTCAAATTTTCTACGTGTTTTCAATTAATAAGAAATTCAGGTGTCTCAGTTTTTATTCTGATTAAATGCACAATATAACTGTTTTTAGCATATACTCTAAAAAATAACAAAATCAATTTTCAGATTTAATTTCATGGAAATATATTCTAAAATAATAAAGAACAATAAATTCAAATATTCACTTGCACTAGCAAAAGTGAATAAACTTATACTGAAAAAATTTGATGCAAATTTTTATTGAATGAAATTTAAATTTCAATGGGTATTGAAATGAAACATTTTTGAACTTCTACACCCTTGATTATACTTTTAAAAGTATCCTTAAATCATGAGTTCATTATAAATAATTCGATACCCATTAAAGATAAAATTGCGTATCATGTTTAAAAGTATAGCTTTGATTTTTTTTTCGAATAAAAATCGAAATTGAAAAAGATATGCATTTCACGAAATTTCCCCCTGAGTATTATGAAAAGGATGTATCTTTTTGTCTGTCGTCACGTATTTCCGTTAGTTATTAGCTCAGGAATCTAATTTCCTAGCAACAGCAGTTTTTTTTCCCCCATGCAGATAGTTAATATTCTTGCCAAGTACTCTGCGTAAAAAGATCTATAATTAAATGTAAGAAATATATATTAATTTCCTAATACTTTTGTTGAGATTTATAAGAAGGGAAAAAAGAATCAATTATGCATATTTATCTGTAATATAACTGTATTTTTATTATATTTTTCTTATTAATGATAAATGAAATTGTGGTGCACAAAAACGTTATTTCAGTTAAGCGATATATCGATCAAAAAATCAACAGTTACAATAATATAAGTAAATTCCAATAATTAATTCCATATAAACTGCTGCAAATTTTTTCGCAGCAGAAGTTTTACACTCTGGTTTAAACATGTACATTAGTCATATTCTGATAACAGATTCTTGATTTCAATACATGTACTTCAACAGATTAAGAAATGGAACTTATTTGTATTTTTACTTGCAGTTTTACTAAACATTTTCTAATAAAGTTGAAAATAAAAAAAAAAAAAATTTGTTTTTCAAATACTTTAACTGTAAGGAATTTGAACCGAATTCATGGCTGTTTTGTGGAATCTAAAAATTATTTATCAGTAGTTGATTCTTAATAATTTCGATATTGCCTTAAAAGCTAAACTTATTATATAAAAATCAGTAATATTAAATGCTTTGTCAAAATATTTTTGCAAGTCAACTTTAAAAAAAAAAAAAAAGAACAAAAATCTTTACACACTATATATATTATATTGTAGAAAAAAAGCGTAACTTAGTTGGAAAATTGTTGTTATTTAATGAAATCCATTCTATGATTTCTAAATGTTACACAGTTAGTAAAATAAAAATTTCATTGATGCAAATCTTACTAAAGGATAAATATTCCAGTTACGAATTTCACTTCTGTGGTTTCTTTTTATCTGAATCAGCAAAAATACGGTTTTAAGCCAATTCGTAGTGACAAAATGGTTGCCAAGGCCAAGATGCATCTGTAAAACGAGTTTTCTTGCATTGACTGTTATTTAGAGGGGAAACAACGAATAGAGTGCGTTACGGGGAAAAAAGGAGAATTGCTCTCCTTCGCGTATTTCAAATGCGAATACAGTTCAGTAAAAAGGATTCACAACCATATTTTTTAAAACGAATTATGAATACTTTATAATTTAATTCTTAAATACATGAGAGAAATTTATAATATGACAAAAGACCGTAAAATTCATTACAATTGTATTAATAATGGCTTGTTATTCGGATTAATTTTTAAGTTATTTATTAAAAGAGATTAACATGAATTTACAAGTCAGAAATAGATGTGTAGAAGTACTTTTTAATAAGGAAATGTAAGCTATATTTATTTTTTTTAATTATTTTATTTTAAAACTTTAAAGATGTTTTTATTTCTTAATTGAACGAGAGAAAAAAGAACAGTGCTTTTTTAAAAAAAAAAATTGTAAATAAATTAACTTATAAGAAACATATTGTGCTTTGTACTACTTTCATCTTTACTACTCAACTCATAAAGAAAAAAAAATTAAAATCATAGAAATAACTACCATAGTTATATTTTTCATCGGTATTTAATGAATGTTATTTTAAATGTGGATTTTATTAAGAAACGTTAATGCATTTACATAGTAACTTTTATTTTATAATTAGATTTATAAGATCTATAAAATAAAGAATAAAGATAAAATATATATTTATGTAGAATTGACAGTGATTGTGTGTTAAGGATTTATATTTCAATTACCTGGCTTAAATTCCTTCAGTCTGTTGTTAAAACTTTCGTTTCTGTCATTCAATGAAGTTTCACTTAAAAGTAATCAGCTTTCTTCCATATTTAAATATTTTTGGATAGTCTTTTCTTTTATTTACATTCCATTTTCCTACTTTTTTTGTGACTTTGAATTTCATTATGTTTTGGAATGTAATTCTTATCACCTTCGAGAAAACTTTTTGTACAAAAAAAGTTTCCAATCGATAAAAGTTAGATTTATTTACGCATTATATTTATATTCAACTTGTAACTTGTTAATTTTAAAAAAAGAGATTGAGGAATATTGTAGATTTAAACTTCAGTACCTCTCTATTTGTTGTCAATATCGAAACTGCTGCTTATACATATTCTATAATATAACACGTTTCGAAAATATACTGAAATTTCTCACAGATATTATACAACTTGTATAACAACTGTCGAGGCTCAAAGTCATCCCATTAGCGTAGTGCAGAAATTAAGAGAGGGAAGTTCCAGCTCGGATATCGTCCTCGTCACTTGACCGAGGTACAAAATTAAGAGATCCGTCGCCACTAGTCGTCATGTTGATTCCATTGCGACGTTAACTAAACCAAACAAGAAGCTAATATAATAAGGCGTAAATTAAATATTGATATTCCTTTTTAATAAAACTAGATCTATAAAAAATTGTAAGCAAAAAATATTAATGCACAAATTTAGTATGAAAATGTATTTAACCTAAATGCCTATTTATTATGTTTTATGAATTCTTAGAGATGTGTTTAATCAGTTAGAATAAGCTTTAACTGTTGTAAATTCGTTCTAATTTAGAACCAGGATTTTTTTTTTATCTAATGTAGCTTGTCATAAAGTTCGAAAACTTATCCCATCAATTTTTCTTAAATATGTATCTTTATTAAAAAATTTCAGTAAGATGATACGAATTGTAAAATATATTTATAATAATTACGTTTTTGTTCATTTTAGGGAAAAGTGTACATATATGATAAAGTTTTCAAGCCCAATGCTACACAAGAAAAAGTGTATAATGAAGCTGCACAAGCAATTGTCAAAGGTAAGAATATAATCTTAGAAATATGAAGGTATATATATATATGTGTGTGTGTGTGTGTGTGTGTGTGTGTGTGTGTGTGTGAATAACATATTACATATTTTATAACATATGCTTAAATTTGGTCTTTTTAAACACTATTTGATGATTTTAATTTAATATAATGAAAATGCTTTAAGTTTTTTATGCCTTACTGAAAAACTCTTTATCAATTATTATGAAATGTACATTGTTTCATCATCTTTTAATAAAAACTAAATCCAATCAAACTATTTTCTAAGCTTTGGTGGATTTATTATGCCTTTAAAAATTAACGAAAGTTAAAGCTTTGAAACATGTGCATATGTGAGAAAGTACTGGAAAAAATCGAAAAAAAAAACATCTTTCATAATCGACACTTTTTATTTCATATTATGTCATTTTGTAATTTTTACATCTGTCAAGTTGTGTATTTGATAAGCATATTTATTAAAAAATTATATACATTTTATTACATTTAGCTTATGTTAAAGGTTCTTAAGAAATAATAGAGCTACTTATAAATAAGTACAAAACAAGCGATTTATTTATTAAAATTTTGGAAGTTCTATTCTTTTTATAAATTATGTTTCTTCTTATTTCTGTAACAACCTTTACAGCTCTAATTTTATATTGCAGAGCCGTTATCTAAACAATTAATTTACATTCAGTTTCTAAGTTAACGGTAAATATGATCGATAAAGAAATCTGTAAGTATCTTACATAGACATGAGTATAAATTAACTGTTAAATGAAAGTATCAAAGAAGGAGAAATTTAATCTTTTATTTGTATTATTTTGATTTCAGAAATTTTTATTAAATTTTTAGTTATCATTTATCAAATTTATAGATTTACATTACAATTTTTTATCCTTCTTGACATATTTTTATATTCAATAATGCAAAATTATAAAGCTATAGATTGTATTACAGTTACAGGTAACATTCAATATTTATGTAATGCTTCATTATGCTTTTCTTCTGAGGTCATTGTTAAACATATTTAAAGTAATCTTGAATCAATAATCAAATGAAGAAATTCATTCAAAGATAATAATATTTAATCTGTAAACTACTTTGTCAGTGGTAATATGTCCCTATAAACGTCTGATTTAACATTTAAATATAATTAACATCGTTCCTCTTACCGACCCAATCGGGTTCGAGACTTTGATCCTAAGTAGAACCTTCCCGGTTATAATACGCAAATTTATCAAGCTTGGCAATATGGTCACTGTTCCATCGTTTATAATTTCAGCTCCTCTTTCTAACACTAACTCACTTCCTACCTCAGTATTAAATTCCTCGCTGCTTATAAAGTATCTCCTCAATTTATTCATTTAATTTCACTTCAATAATTCTAATCCTATCTACATCAGTCACGTTTCATTTATTGAGAGAAATTTTCAATTCAAACAACATCACAAAAATAGAATCCACTGTGTTAACTGAAGGGAAAACGCGACAGAACCCAAACTATTTCTTGTTCATTTAAACTCAGAAAAATAGGAATATATTAACGCTCATTCTCTCATTAGTTGCAATATATTTTGATAATGAAGAAAGGAAAATAATACTTTAATAGAAATGTAAACCAGATGTAACATATGAATAGAGATTCAGATTGGGTCGACGAATTATTGGATTTGATCAATTTAGTTTTATTACTGGGTATTTATATCACGATATTACGAAAAGATTCTAGCAAAATCCACGATTAATAAAAGTAATTCGATTATTTTATTAGTCCAATGAAGTCATTAGAGTTTTACTGCCATATTTCGACAATTGAAAAGAATTTTTTTTTTTTTTTACATATTCATTCAGAAATTTTAAGAAATAATGTTTAGTTGAAATAAATAAAGGAAATATTACAAATATTTAACATCTTTTGCCACAACAAGTATTTTTAATTATAACTAACTATAAAACAAAACCATTAACTGTAATTTGAAGACTCAATGCATAACTTTAACTAATGGAATACCGATATTTAAAAGACTTTGAAAAGTTTATAAAAAATGAAAATGTATTCCAAACAAAGTCAGTATCGTTAAATAACCGCGATATTAAGGGGTATCAAGAATATTAAGTCTGACTATTTTTATGTAAGCGAAAACACGACATTTTTCAAACCAATGAAAATAAACAGAGAGATAAACTCAACACTTTTACCGTATAATAGCTATATATATTTACATTAATTCTCATATTTTCATATATTTTTTTTAAAAAAATACAAATTGAATACGAAAATCAATATTTTATTTTATCAATATTTAAATTATATTTTAGATTTTGAAGTATAAGTCGATCAAAATTTGTAAAAAAAGTAATGATATTTAGTAGAAAAGTATTTGATCTGAAGTTATGTTTACTTCTTAAGAAGTTTCGTGAGAAAAAGAATTAACACAATAATTTTAAAAATTATAAAATTTTAAAAGAAAAATCAATTTAAAATTGATATAAAAATTTTTATTTCAATAATTCGTCTAAAAATTGATGTACAGGTCATAAAGAAACTGTCCCTTATTTTGAATATGCATGTGAAATTTCAAAATAATATAATCAATAGTTTCTGAGAGATTCTGTGCGCAAGCTAAATTTTTTTGCTTTTAGAAAAATTAAGCTAAAATCGAAAAAAAAATCAAAGAAAACTAGTGAAACAATGTTTGGTTTTTCTTGATAACTCATAAAGATTTAATTAAGCTTTTGGCACCAAAATGTTCAGAAAAAAAGAAGTGGCTATACCATACGGTTTATTTTTTTTTCCCAAAAAAATCAAAACTTTTGAAGTTCTGGGCCCCCGAAATCCCTTAAAGTATAAGTTAAAGTATCGTAGTTTTTGTCTTTGTACATTATTTATCTTTCTATGAGTTATGAAACAGAAGAATTTTTCTATTCTGGATCATTGATTTAAAAGATTAAGAAGTGTTGATGATGAATTATACGAGTATACATTTAGTTTTGATTTGAAATTTACTAATGAAACTCCGCTCAGAAGTAAATAACAAATACAAATTCCTTTTTTAAGATAAATCCTAGTTTAAAAAAAATTCAAACTCATTCTTTGAAAAGAGACAATACTCCATTCGTACATTACATTCTTCCGTTCGTATATACATTTCAAACTAAACATATCGATCAGACTTAGTGTTCTTATAATCAACACTAAATATCTAGATCTGATAACAAGAAAAATAAATACTAATGTAGACAATTTCTGTCTTTGTTATTTCCGTCCCAGAGAGTCTGGTTTAGAAATCCCTCAATAAAAAAGTAGCCTCGCTGGCCACCGCCCTGATCGATAGGCGCGATCACGTGACTCCAGCGGCCCAAGAAATTATCAGACAACCGGGCGCCTCCAGAAATGACCAGCGCACATCAACAACAATAAACATGGACTCCCCCTTTTCCTATGGCACATTTTATGAGTTAGGGCTTACGATCCATAAAAAAAAGAATTACGTTTGTTTGAGAAATGGATTCTGTTTGGGTTTCGGAAGTACTCGTAATACTTTCAGCCATTTCGGTATACCATCTGAAAGTGTAAGTGTCAATTTTCGTTTCAGAGCAAAAAAAAGTCAAATTCAAACAAGATGTAAATGTCTTTGTAGAGTTAGAAAGCTCGATTTTCATTTGCTCTTTTCAATTACACATCTTCTAGTTTCATTACTTTAACAGGGTAAATGTTAGTAATTTGGATCAATATTCAATTAGACGTAAAATGTTTCTAACATGATTGCGTAACACGCGATAGAGCTGAAAATGGCTCGGAAATGGAAGGATAAATAGGTTTGAAATTGCACAAATTATTCAACATTTCGAATCAAGAGAGATGGATCTTCTTTTAAACACTACCTAATTATAACTTGTAATATTATAAAGTACGTGTTTTGTAAAGTTCCTTGTTTTATCGTTTATTTCTAATTCGGAAATGTTCCACGAGAAAATGTTTGCTTTTGCATTATAAAGATTCAACTTAATTATGACTTTATTTGGCAAAAAGATTTGTTGCTGATGATAACGCTAAAATTCACTCTTAGAGAACAGTTCATAAGTTCATCACTTAGTGAGGTATTTCTTAAATCTGAAAAAAAAATTAAACACAAAAAGATTTTTGTGATTCTGATTTTGCTTTGTCTTCATCATATTTGACTCAACAACTCTGGGAGGGCCAAGGTCTTCTTTTGAAAATAACTCTAAATTTACCTACCTTTTATTTTAGTCTGCCACCCCAATTCAATTAAAATCCATTTCAACAGAATCAAGCTACCGTAGTTTTTGCCTCCCTTTTTTTCAACAAGTAAAGGCCTTTGCAACAAAAATCATGTTTACTGAATTTTTTTCATCTATTCTAACAAATAAAAAGCCCAGTTCATTTCTTTCACTTTAATTCATTTAATGATATCATGCTCGTTAAAAATTCTATAAACTTCAGAAGTTCAGAATTAAAACGTCTTTTTGCGTTATCACCAAAGGAATTTTCTCCGTGTAATACAATCTGGTAATTCAATGGTCAAAGTTATGAGATGGATTGACAGCTATATTCAAATTTATTCATGCGTTCGAATCCAAATTCTAATAAAACTTCGTCCTGTGAAACAATGTAGCTCATGACGATTGTGATGGGAGTACATATTTTATGTTCCTTTTTCTATTTCATAGAATGCACTACATTATCTTAATTAAATAAAAAAAAATCATAATTATCTACTGTTACTTAACAATAAACAACCTCAGTACCCTGAGGAAGTCTTCAAGCTGACACATCATCCTTTGAGCAATTTTTAATTAAATATTTATAAGAAAAAGAATATAATCATTGTATATGAACACACATAAAATATGAATATTTTTTAAAAAAAAAAAAATTTCAAGCAAACAATTATTTAAAAAAATTTCAAATTGTTAAAATATTTTGAGATTACTACTATTTTAACAAATTTTAATACTTTCTAACGAATTTTTCCTCAATTTCTTAGCAATGTTTCTTTTCATTCTGAACCTGAGTTCGGTTTTGTTTGTATTATTTATTGTTTAAAAAAATTTTTACTATCGGCCACACAGAAAAACAGTAAAAAAAGAGAAAAATGAAAAAGTTCAATGCAAAGTTTTGCAAAGAACAGACTTAGCCACCCAAAGTGCGCTTTTTTTTTATAATTATTAAATTATTCAATTAAATATAAGAATTAAAAAAACGATGAAATTCCGAGAATTGGACAGTAGTAAAATTTTCTGATATTAAAATTAAAGGAAACGATAAATTATTAAATTGAACATATTTGAGCTAAATGTGATTAAAACTGTTGCTAATTATAAAAAAATTGAAAAGTGAAAGTGAAAAAATGGATCCAACTAAAACAATAGCCCCTTTTTTATTAATTAGCCTTTTAGGCTAATTAATAAAAATACAGCTAAATTTAACTATATATGTGGATTTAAAAAAATAACTATTAATATAAATTCTTTTTCCATGCACAGAATTTTTGAGCATATTAATCAAAACAATTTAGAAAAATTTAAAAACTTTATATAAATATAAAAATAACATTTTCAATACATGAACGTCATGAAAAATAAAAACAAAATTTTGAAGGTCCTTGAAATGGTTTGGAAAAAAAGAAAAAAGCTTTCCATTAATGAAAATTTAAATAATGTAGCTATAGCTATAAAATTTTGAACATATATTTAAAAAAATACAGTTAAAACAAAGTAATAAAACTTTTATGGTATTTTGGTTATTTTTAGGTTACTGTGACCACTTAAAACGATTACTGAAATTCAAAATTATGAAATGTAATGAGAAAGAAGAGAAATTAGAGCTTCTTATAAAATAGTGAGAGACCCGATTATCTCATTTTGATTCTAAGTTTTCTAATTGTTTCACGAGACCATTTATTTACTGCGGCTCATTAAATTTAAATGACCTCAAAGTCATTATATGGAGTAATATGAAAGTTTGAAGATTGAGTTACCAATTCTGGTGTCGTCCTCGTCTCTTGAGGTACGTTCCCAATAGATAGTGAGCAATTCTATAATGATGTAAACTCACGCCAAACTACATATGTCACGCAAATCAACTCCTTCTTGGTGATAAATCTTTTCCATGAGAGTTTATGTATCACTAAAAAATCTTATCAAACTGTTTGTTTGTAAACAATCATTTTAATGCTTTGTTGATTCGATGAAATACTTCAAACATCGTAAGGAAATGTTCACATATCTTTATTGGATTTTTTTCATTCTTTTTTGTTATTATTTTTAAAATTTAATTTTCTTATATCAAACTAGATTTCTTGCCTAAGGAGAGCAGATGCTCTCGTATTGCATATTTTCTAAAGGATAAAATGATTTTTAAAATATTATGAACTTGTTATCAAACTATTTCTGGAGTGTACTCATCGTCAAAATTTTACTCCTATTTATGAGAAATATATGATTTCATACTAACATATGTTCATTTATTTTGAAAAGAAATATATATTATCGTTTGCAGTGTTGCTTTTTAGTCCTTCCAAAAGTTTACAGATAACGATGATTAGAAGGGAAAAAAATCATAAAAACACGATGAGACATGATAATTATTTGTAATCTGTTTAACACACATATAGGCAATGCTTATACTTAACATATGAATCATCACTACTTCGGAAATTGCATGATAATTATAGAAAATCCAATAAAAGTCTGATTTGCTAGACAATATTTCAATATTTAAATATTATTCATATCTCTAATCTGAGAAACGTGTAAATTTTCCATTTTATATATATATATATATATATATATATATATATATATATATATATATATATATATAAAGTGTGTAAGTATGAAACCGGAATTTTTGTACAGAAAAAACACGTTTATAGTAATGATATGATACAAAGTAACTTATTCAAAGTATTGTCCGTCGCTATCTATACATTTTCCCCATCTTTCTGGCAGTTTGTGGATTCCGCGCCAAAAGAACTGTTGCTCTTTTGAGGCAAACCAGTCATCGAGCCATTTTCGTACATCTTCGTAAGAAGTAAAGCGCTGCTCAGCAAGTGCGTGTCCCATCGATGCAAACAAGTAGTAATCGGATGGGGCAAGGTCCGGTGAGTAAGGCACGTGCTGAAGAATCTCCCAACGGAACGATTCTATCGTTTCCTAGACCTGTTTTGCTTTGTGTGCTGGTGCATTGTCATGCAGCAAAATTACCTTGTGTTGTCTTTGTTGGTATTCTGGTCGTTTTTCACGCAAAACTCTATCTAAATCGGTCATTTGTTGTCGGTAGCGTTGAGTATTGACAATTTCCCCAGGTTTCAGTAGCTCGTAGTAGATTATGCCCTTCTGATCCCACCAAACACACAGCATTGTCTTTCGTCCGTAGCGGTTTGGTCTTGCCGTCGATGTTGATGGTTCACCCGGAGTAACCCATGACTTTTTGCGCTTAGGATTCTCGAAATATATCCACTTTTCATCGCCAGTCACAATTCGATTTAGAAATGACTTTCTTTTGAACCTGGCGAGCAGCATTTCGCATGATGTTTTGCTGTTTTCCTGCTGTCTTTCGTTGAGTTCATGTGGAACCCATTTCCCCACCTTTTGTATCTTTCCCATGGCTTTCAACCGAAGGGAGATGGCTTCTCGGGTCACCTTTAACTGATCCGCCAGTTGTTGTTGTGTTTGAGCGTTGTCTTCGTTCAACAAGGCTTGCAGGTCAGCCTCTTCAAACTTTTTCGGTGGTCTTCCCCGTTCTTCGTTCTTCACGTCAAAATCGCCACTTTTGAACCGTTTGAACCACTCGAAACACCGTGTTTTACCGAGAGCATGCTCACCAAATGCCTCCAGAAGCATTCGATGCGATTCGGCTGCGTTTTTCTTCAGATGAAAACAGAAAAGTAGTGCTGTCCGCAAATCGTAATTTGTTGGCACAAAACTCGACATGTTTATCTCTAATTAACTAATGCTACTGAATGAAACTCGTGTTATTGTGAGTTGGAAATCTTTGTCGGATATCAATACAATAACAAGACACCGCTGACGTAATGTGTCGGTAACTGCATCGACATCTAGCGCCACCTATGGGCAAATTCCGGTTTCATACTTACATACCTGGTATATATATATATATATATATATATATATATATATATATATATATATATATATATATATTTGCATTTTCTACACTAACCACATACAAGCTAAATTTGGAACATTTTAGGATATGCATTATTTTACATGTACAATATATACATCTGTTTTAGCCCATAAATTCATAAATATTACGATGTGTTACTATAATTCTACTTCATAAAAGTCTTACGCATTTAAAAAAAATTGATAACAAAAATCTTAAATTGCAAAACCAAATTTATATATTCATCACAAAGTAAGCAAGTTATTCAAACGCATTCTTATGTATTGGGATTCAGATTCCTCTCTTTCCTTTTCTAATAGTTCACTCAACTGTCTAACATTTGACATGTGCCAATCAATCCACTGTAACATCAGCTTTGATGTAGCCTTAATGAGTCACAGAGTTACCTCGGTAACCTGGTGCTCATGGTCACGAATTCGCAGTAGGCTTTATTTCCGTGAGTCGTGGATCCGAGTTCTGATGTCACTAAAGACCCGCCGTATAGCGAGGCTGATGCACGTTAAATCTGTTGATGCTCCAAATCCTCCCGGTGTCCGCGGTAGCCTAGTGGTCACAGATTGGACGAAAACAGCCCGCCCCCGGCCCGGGGGCGGGCTGTTTTCGTCCAATCGGGGGTAATAGTCCCGATACTACTAAAATTCCACTGTGTAATGGGTCTGAAGCAAATTAAATCAAGGTCAGAAGTCCTCCCATTAGCGTGGTATAGAAGCTTAGAGAAAGAGGGGCTGACGACGGTCTCGTCTTCGTCACTTGATTGAGGATCACAATTACGAAGTCCATTCCCAATAGCCCTCGCGTTGCTTCTCAGTGTGACCGTAAGTAAAAAATCACAATCAGTCGTCACGAATGTAAGTCGTCCACAGGTGATGTTGAGGGATGCTTCACCCAAAGAGATTATTCAACTGGAAAGAGTTGTAAATGAAAAGGATAAAAAGATGCATTGACAAAATGACGTCTATGATGTGGATCAGGTCCAAATGCTTCATTAAAACTTGAAGTAAAATAAAATTCTGCGATCTCCCAACTTAAATGAGTTATTCCGATTCACGTGATCGAGAAATTATTCAATTATAAAACTTTTACTTCTTAAAAGAACGCGGAATAACATTGCGGAATCTATTATTTTTAAATTCATTTATTAAACTCATCAACTACAGAGACAAATATATAATGTGCAATATTTTTTATTCCATAAACCTTAAACAAAAAAAAAATACATTTTTCTTGTCTAATGGGAATATTTTCAAGCATTTATATGTTTTCAATAATTTGAATTCGTTATTTAAACTGAAAATACCCGTAATACAATACATTGTGTATCAAGACTCAGTATAATAAAAAGTATTTTTTTTAATTAGGGGGCAACTTTCTTAAAATAAAGGGAACTCATCAGTTATGTAGTCTATGTTTTTCACAATTATTTATTTGAGATACACATGATTTAAATTATTTAATATGTGTTATAATAACAAAAATGGAAGCATTCATACTTCATTTACGTTGTCAGTAATGTTTTACGGGGCATACCGCGTTTAAAACAATCAAATTTGTAAAAGCAGCAGATTCAAATTTATTCATGGTGTTAATAATGAGCAAGTCACAAATATATGAACTTTCATTCGAAAGCAAAGCTTTGTAGAAAGCTCTGACACACATATATAAGAACCTTATTAATAGAGAACTAGTTACAATTATGTATAATTCTATCTATAATTTTCTTCATCCCTGTCTGTCTCCTGATGTATAATAATCAATTGGCTTACACTACCGACTGGCTGCCAACCGCATATTTCTTGTCCATTATTACATTGCCGGTAGCTTCTTAGTATTTCCTCTTTTCCATCAATTGAACTGATAAATAGTTCTATTGAAAGGTGTATAGTTCATTCGATTTATATCAATAGATCGTTAGGTGTAAGTAATTGTTTTTGGAAATTTCTCTAACTACGCAGCAATAAAAATGGCGCATATTAAAAGATATTATCTGAGGAAGAATTTAGATTATTTTTCTTCTAATTCTTCTATAACTAAGTAGTAAATATAGGCTCGATTATTGGGGGAAATAGAAGTAAGACAATTGGTTTTTTTTATATATATATATAACTACATTTTTTTTTTTTTTTTTTTTTTTTTTTGACTATCTCAAAACTTCAGCTAAACGCTCCAGTTTCTTTAGACATCCGATGAAAAGTTTTCATTATGGGCATTAATCGCATTTTGTTTTTTCTTTTATTACAATTATATAATTCTTAATCGAAACATATGAAAATTCTTATGGTCCTGGGAATGCATGTCGTCTTGTGATCCTTCCACGATGATTACTATGCAGTTGTGAAGAAGCGGTCCGTCTGAATGTGATACGCCTTCTGACATAATCTGGAATTAGGTGATTTCCTCATTGGTAACATTTACAAATTTAAGATAATTCTTTTTAACTTGGGAATAAACAATAATCTTTGAAGGCTTTGGAACAGACTTACGATAACTCTTTCTTAGTTGAGAACAAATAATTCTAACAATAATTTCAAACATGAAGTCAAATTATAATGCGAATAATTAAACTTGCTTTTTTATAATTTTATTACGTGATTTTTTTTGTTTATCCACAAAAATATTTTAAGATAAATCTCATTTAATTAAAACAACCATTGGGTAATGTTGCGCAGTTATCTTTCCTTGAATACATAATAGTCTATAAATATCATTCTGATGTATTTTGATACAATTTTTAAAATTGAACTCCGAGAGTTTGTTATAAATCATGAAAAAATAAGATCAGAACATGTCAGTTACTTTACCTCATATGATTAGGTAATGCTTATGTGGTTTGTTACAAAACACAATTTTAATATTTCAGTAGTTACCATTCAATGTATATTGAGTTCCCAATGGGACAACAGAAATATTTATAATCTTATTCGAACTTTTCTTCAGCTGTGAACTGTTTCAAATTCAAATTTTGCCGAGCAAAGGGGTTATTGCTCATTAAATCTGTTGAGGCTCTAAATCCTCCTATCGGCATAGTGTGGAAGTTTAGAGATGGAGGTTCCAGCTCTACTGTCGTCCTCGTCATTTGACCGAGGTTCAAAATTACGAGGTCCATCGTCTATAGCCCTCCTGTTGCTTTTAAGTGCGTCATTAAAAAGCAATCATAATCACATTTCTTGTTTTTTTTATCAGGTCACGTATCCCATATGCACAATATTACAACTGTGTCCAAGCAGTGTGCTGCATAGTAAGATGTTCTTGAAGCCGAACAGATATTCTTAAAGTGTTAATAAAACTTATAATCGTAAGCAGATGTTTAGAGTACCTTGTCATGACTTTTTTGATTATCATAGTACTCTATTATAATGCTTCTTTTGGGCCATGCATTTTATCAATACAAAAATATTTAATGAAATTAATATTCCTCGTTAGAATTTAATTTTGTAGATGCTAGAATGGCGAAATACTTCCTCGGATTCTTATATCATCTATACAGGCTCAGAATGTACGCAAATATTATGTTATATATGTTTTATGTGTTAATTTTTTTTCTTTTGGGATTTATCTTTGGTATCCCACTATAACTACAATGATGTTCAATAATCCGGCGAATTCGCTAGTCTGGCCATGACCTGAACATGTCGGAGTAAAATTGAGTAACAGCACAACTTTCAGTCACATTCAAATTTATTAAAAACAGGATCTTAAAAAGATTCATACCAGTTTTTACACTCGTGTGCAAAAATTAAGGACGAAGTTTGAAAATGTACATATCAGTGGAATGAAGAAGCAAAGCGGACTGAAAGACCAATAAGGACATTAACTTGGGTGAGGTACGGCAGAACATGCTCAAATATACAGCTTGGCGTAATATAGGAGTATCGGAGCGGGGTAATCGGTGCTCAGCATTTCTGAAAAAGCGATTGCACGTCATATATCAGTTTTAACGACGTATAGTGGCTGCCTCAGTGTGAAATGTCGAACAATCAATTTGTTAGATGACATCTGGAGGATTTTACCCGAGGTCGAATCATTGGAAAGGTAGAAAAAGGTCGAAGTGTGAAAAGTGTGGCTGCGGAGTAGGGATTCATTTCAAGACAGCATCATTTCAAGACTTTGGGAAGAATTTCAAACTACAGGGACAGCTGTCCGACGGTTCAACAGCGGTCATCCACGAGCAACCACGCCAGGGGACCCCCGGTATATTGCCCTACAGGCCAGAGGGAACAGGCGGCAAGCAGCGAAAGAAATCGCTAGTCACACGGTACAGGCGATTGGACTACCTATACATCTTACCATGGTCAAGAGGTTGCCCAGTGGTGGTCTGTTTGCACGACGACTTGTAAACTGTGTACCTTTAACGCTAGTTCATCGGAGAAGGCGTTTTCTGTGGTGCCGGGAACGCCTTAATTGAACAGATAATCAGTGGGATCGAGTACTCTTTGCGGATGAAAGCAGGTTTAGTCTGAATAGCGATTATGGATGCATACACATCTGAAGAGATTGGAGAACCCGCAATAGCCCCTCCAGTATCATCGAAAGAGATCGGTTTTGAGGTCATGGTGTTCTCATTTTGGGAAGTATCATGCTTGGTTGCCGTATCGACCTTCACATCTTCGAAGGAGGTTCAATCACCATGACTTATTATTGTAACGAGATTCTCCTTCCGCATGCGCGCCTTTTTAGAGGCTCAATGGGTCCGCAGTTCCTTTTCATGGATGACAATGAGCCAGCTTATCGCACAGTTGCTGTCGAAGAGCTGTTGGACAGTGAGGATATTGAATGCATGGATTGGACGGCAAGGACTCTTAATCTAAATACCATCGAACATGTATGGGACTTTCTAAGGAGACGATTGGTAGCACGCAACTTACCGCCATTAACTATTTCGGGACCCCGATTGGCGGTACAAGACGAATGGGCTGCAATGCATCAACAACTCATTTGCAGTCTCCCACTCAGCATGGACAAACGATGAGAACTACCCTCTCCTCTAACTGCTATGTAGTCAAGGGAGATCATATCTTATTCTAAAGACTGGGTGTTTCTGGCTGGACACCTGTCACGTGGATGTTTCAGGCTTCAGTCGCATTGTTCTCCGTGCTACTTTTTCAATAAAGCTCCTCTTTATCCTATTGATTTCTTTATATATATATATATATATAAAAGTTTTGCTTCATTACTCATATTTTTGGATTTTGAGGATCTTATGGTATGATTTGCGTTGAATCGGAAAGCTTTTGCTCGACGTTATGTTGAAAAAGCCATTTCGTCCGTAATTTTTGCACACCAGTGTACTTCGGAGTTAGAACGTAAGCACGCAGTGTTTTTGAGATACGTCTTTTATTTAATGTTTAATTTCTTTATATTAAAAAAATTAAAATTGCTCAAATACTTCTAAGAGAACGAGAAATGAAAGGTTCTGTACCTTTGAAATATTGATTCTCAAGTAGAGTGTGCTGTATTAATTTTGAATTGTAAAGAAATTATTATATTTTTGTTTGGTCTCCGTTTATGTATTCACTAAAATTTCCTTTTAAAATTTCATGTCTACAACAACTCTGTTTTTCCCATAGAGTAAAAAGGAGGAAAAGTTTAAAGATAGTAATTTTTATGAAAAAACAGTGCTTTTATAATAGAATATTGATTAATTGTTTAAGACAACCGCTTTGAAATTTGAATAACATATGCACGAGTCTAATATTTAAAAAAAAATTATTTAGTAGGGGAAAGATTACAAGAAAATATTTTTTTTACTTCTGATTAAAAAGTTATTTCAAAAGTATTTAGAAAAAACTTATCTCAAAATTATATGGAATAACGGAATTTTCAATTTTACTTTCAAAGTACTTGAATATAGACGATAATTCTCTGAACTATAATTACTCACATATTGCCTAATAAAAGCATATTTTAAATACCTTATGCATTTAAAAATTTCTAAATTTATTACTTAGTTTTCTATTGTTTGATTGATTATTTTTTAACGTCGTATTATAAGCAATATGAGGGCTATTGGCGACGAATCACGTAATTTTAAATCTTAGACTCCTGATTTGGCCCCTCCCTCTTCAAATTTCTACACCACACCAACGAGAGGAATTGGAGCTTCATCAGGACTCGAATCCACGACTCGACGAAAGTAACACCGATAGCAAATTCACGACCTCGACCCCTAGGATACCATACCGCTGCACCTTTGCTTTCTAAAAGAAATATTAAAAAAAGGTTTTTGCGATTATTCAAAAGTAATTATTCATTTTCTGAAATGAATAATAGGTAAGACAAAATCTTCGTTATTAAAAGTCGATTAAATGATTTACTAAACTATCTTCTTGTCAAATATTAAGAGATTATTTTATTTTTGAAAAATTATGTGGAAAAAAAATTATACTGGAATCTAAATTTATATATTATTTGATTGTGATACACTTTAGCTTGTAAAAGATGTTTTAAAGTGATTCCCGTTCTGTAATACTGGTAAATTTTTTCTTGTTTCCGAATTATAATTTTCTTGTGAAATTATTTAAAAACGTTAGAACTTGTAAGGAAATTTCAAACAAAACTTTTACTACAACGTTATACTAAACAAAGGGGAATTTGGTAATATAGTGTTAGCGCAAACACTATATTACGAAATTTCTGCTATAAGTAATAATTGTTAAATTCTTGAAAAAGTAAAATTATTCAAAATGAATATTAATTATCATAAAGTGTACTTTTCCGAGTCTCAAACTTCCCAGAAGCAATTACTATCAAGGAAAGAAAAATCCCTTCTTCCAGTTCCAAATACATTTTCATTTACACATGCAAAAAACATTATAAAGTACAAAAACGTTACCAATGTTGACAAAAAGAATGAAAACGTATGATTCTACCATAAAATTCAGTTATTTAATAAAATATTAAAATGTGAGTAAATGATACATTATTAAAATAAATAACAATAATGTTCTGTTTGGATAATAAAATGCAAGCAGGTGATAGAATATTAAATTAATAAATCTCAACAATGTAAACATACCTTAGAGACAAATTAAATATAATTATTATAATGTCAATATTTTAAGCCTAACATATAGCAATAGAATGAAGATGAAGAGAGTTTGGTAACATTGCAAAGAATTAAAGATCTTGTAATAAATATATAAATCGAGAATGTGAATTAATTTTTTTGTCTGATTTAAAAATAATTTATTCTGAATCTTTTACATATCACAGACAATGCTTAAAACTATACTATCTACACTGAAGACCAATACTTGCCTCAAAGTATAAAAAATATCAAATGATATAAAAATCAACAGTCAAATATCGAAGTTTCTAAAGCATGGAGAATTGAATTCTCAGTAAGTTTAAATATAACAAATTAATATCATCAGTACAATTGTAACTACTGCAGTCAATATAAATGTCCACCTAAAACAATTCAAAAATTTTATCAAGACTTGGAATTTTTTTTTGATTTTTTTGGATTCAATGTTAAATAGGATTTATGCTAAATAAGTTTCAATAATTGCAGTTACCATTTAGGTATTGTTCAAATCTTTGGTTCTCAAACTATGACATCCCCCCTCTCCCCTTGAGAATAAGCAAAGACCTTCCAATTACGAATATTCCAATTAAAAAATATCCTACCTTGAGGATACATTCGATCCTCGTAGTACAAATCAAGGAATACGCTGACTAGAGAGAGAGAGAGAGCTACTCATGATACAGATTGAAGCTAAAATTTAATTTTAAAAACTGGCTTTTATAATAAATATTTAAAATATTTCTGTCTATATAAATTTCATTTAATAATTTATTATTTTCTTTCATATTAAGTAACTAGTGTTTATTAGACTGATGAAATAATTCATTTTATTTAAGACTTTAGTTAAGAAATGCAGAATTTCTTAAATTGATCTCCATTTATTTCAGATGTGCTCATGGGCTACAACGGAACTATTTTCGCATATGGTCAAACATCAAGTGGCAAAACACATACGATGGAGGCAAGTTTTAATTTTGACTTATCTGTAGATTTTCATTTTTATTTGTTTATGTCTAAAAATTTTAAAAGCAACATTCTATTTGATTTAATGGATTACTTACATTCGAATTTAAATGAATTATTTAACATATTTCAAAGTAATTTTCTATTTAATCTTATTTATTTTTGTTTTAATGAATATACATAAATCCAATTCCTCTTCGAATGGTTATGCGTACAATGACGGAATCAAAAAAAAAATTATTGAAACTAACATAATTTTTTAAAAATGTCTTATCGTTTGTATTATCTATACAATGGATACTAAAATATAATTAAGTTAAATATGTTATATTTTTAACGGTGAAAAAACGTAAGCTAGTATATTCAATATTTACAAAACGTATTAAACTTTTTAAAAGAAATTAAAATTTTTACATCTATTTATTTATCATTACTATTTATTTATGAATATTGATTCTTAATTTTTAAAATTTCTTTTTGTTTATATGGTATTGATTCAATAAGTTTTTGATGAAATTTGAATCAATAATATCGCATATTTCCCCAAATGTTTGTTTTTACTGTCTTTGTTTTTGTACAACTTAGAAACAATCCGCACAGGGTTATTGTTTCTACAATCTGTGACAGCTGTAGGAAAATTGTGTATTAATACTTAGAGCAAGTGTTTCAGTGACGTGCAATGGGACATTTACTATGGTTTTTAGATTAACACAAACGTTACGTCACTAATGTAACATAGATTAAAATTATACAATGAGAGAGTTCCAAGTTTTAAATTTCAAAAGGTTTAAATATTGAAACTCAATTGACTCAGTAACAATCTACGCAATTGTAAATTATTTCATTTTCAGTTTGTTTGTTTTTTACAATGATAAAAGCTCTTCATTTTCATTTCTAGGATTTCTTTTCTGTCCCCTTGCCAACAGGGCTCAAATTAATTAAATTTTTGGCAACTGAGATTTAAATTATCAAATTTGTTTAGTATTTAAAAAAATTTTAGAAAATCCTTTCCCTCATTTATATTTCAAAATATATATTTCTCATGCATCTTAAGACATGTACTTTGATCAATATTATTTTTAAATTAAAACTTTTCCTGGGAGATTAAACACAAAATATAACTTATAAATATTTCAAAGATTTTCTTTTCATTTATAGAATTTAAAAAGCTTGAGTATTTCTTATTTTACTGATTTTAGCACTTTACTAATTATGCTAAATGATTCTGAATTTAAAATAATCAATGTTTTAAATCCTTTCAAATCAGTTACAAAAAGAATCAAATTAACCTCCAAGTAATTTTATGTTCCCATCTAATGACCACTTTGAATTCGTGAACATAATGTTAATCCTATGAAACTTCTACTACCTTCCCAAAATCCTATTTTATCCATCTGAATACAAAAGAGTGTATCCGAAAGAGTAAAAAATAATGAAGGTTTCTGCGGAATTACATTTTTTCTTCAATTTTCAAATATTTACACCCCTATTTTAATGATTCACTAATGGGATGTTACAATATTTTTTAAAAAATATTCTAAAATGTTTTCAGAAATTGGATTCTTTGGAAATTGGAACTTTTTGCATTCAATTCGGTAGAATAGAAAAGATTTGAAAATGGTAATAGAAATTCCATAAGATTAACATTATGTTCACGAATGAATTTGACATTTTATTCTTCAATTATACTCATTCTATAATTACACTCGTAACTTTTTTAAAGAAGTCTATCCTTTTTCATAAGTAAAACAATTATCGTTAATATATATCATGTAATATACATAAATGTTTTTTTATTAATAATAATTTATAAAAAAGTAGTTCAGCTTAACAAACTTATATATAAATTCAATCATAATTTCTTTTCATTCCTTTCATTTAGGGTATTCTAGGCGATCACATTCAACAAGGAATCATTCCCCGCATTGTGAATGACATATTTAACCATATTTATTCTATGGATGAAAATATCGAGTTTCATATAAAGGTAGTTTTAATTTCATTGACTATTTAGGAAGATAAGTATTTTATAATAAAGAAATTCTAATTTTTCTATTTTTTATTTATGTATTTGAAGTTATACTAAATATACAAATATTTCTGAAAAAGGTTATATAAACTTATAGTATTTTTTGTCATCAATTAAAGTAAATATTCTTATTTTGTGTTTTAGCTGTCGAATTCTTTCTCATGTGTGAAAAAATATTATTAAGCATCTGAAATTGATTGTAAAATTTTAAATTGTTATTTAAAAACACGGTTTCACAAATTCTTAGAACTTTATTAGGCCCATAGTAATTTAAGTCAAAAATTTGCCTCTTAGTAAAAATTAAGCAAGAAACAAATGAAAATAATAAATCGTGATTTAGAATCGTTTTTACTTGAATTATTTCAAAATTGTGAAACTTAAATGTTTCGAAAAAGTTTTTCTAATTTCAGCAATAAGATTTGAATTTTTAAAATAATATTTAAAATTTTAAACTGAATATCTTATTACGCCAAAATTTTCTACATAACATTCATGAGCCATTTCATTTATTTACCCTTTTGTTAAAAAGGGATGTAGAAAGATTGGATCACAGAAAATATATGATTAAAAAAGACCGATAATAAAACATTATATTGAATAAAACGTATATCTTCGTCATTAATTTGAATATTGCTTTTTAAAAAAAGTGGTGCTCAATTAAAATCTTGACATCTCCCCGTTATATAAATTAGAATGGCAAATGATATAAAAAAAACACTATTATATTTTGTCTCTTAAAAATTTCAGTTGCTTTATTATCCCATTTTTGCTCCTCTAATAAGTTGATAAAACGTAATTGAGGGCGCATGTGTGGGAAAAAGAATGTACGAAGAAAAAAAATTTTATATTGCATATAATTTAAGATTCACGGCTAGATTCATAAATTGCCTCATTTGATTGTTGTGTCATCTGGCTTCGTAAGAGTCGGATTGTATTATACTGTTATAATATATATGTAATAATTAATAATAATCCATACTTTAAAAGAGGCTAGGGAGCCTTAAAACCGCATTTATGTCTGTGTATCACTCATTGTAACATTTTACTGTTCCTTCATGTTATAATCATTGAAAAAACTCTTGACTCGCTTTGAATCAGGACAGTTTTTGAACTTAGCTAGCATTATTTTTAAACGAATTGAATGAATTGTAATCCAAATCAATGTATAAGAATACAAAAAAATGTTAGAAAATGTAAATGTAATTTTAAGTGTAAAATATTAGAAAGTGAATTTTACTTCTCAAAAGCTCATGTGCTGGAAAAAACATTTTCTTTTATAATGTAATATTCTTTTATACCTTGTTTCAAACTCCAAAAATGCATGACTTTGGTATCACTACTACACGGATTGTTTTACTTCAGTGACACTGATTGTTTCAGGCACACAGTGTATAGAATCCTTACCGTATCAATTCTTAATTGATTTTTTCCAATGAGTTCGCTTCTTCAGTATTTCATAATCGAGTTTCATATAATAGACATATATTCTATCCTTTATATCTACAGCTTTTTCCCTCAACAGTTTTATTGTTAGTATGGATAATTTGGTACTTTGTATACATATGAAGTTGTTCTCAATCGAAGTGAAGCTTAAATAAAAATGAAATAGTTGTACAAACATTATAAAGTTCGATACTCTAAAATTATAATTTATAACTTGTTTAATATCCAATATTTATGATTTACTTAACGCTAACTAAAAGCAGTCAAGTATTTGCCGAATTCCTTTGTTTTTATTTGTAAAACTATCTAATTTCATGTATTTGATTGATTGATTGTTTTTTAATATCGAACTTAAAAGTGATGCGATCGGACCTATTAATTTTGATCTTTGGTCAAGTTAGGAAGATGACACCAAATATGACACCTCATTCTTCAAACTTCCTCACCAACTCAAAGGGAGGAAATACATTGAGCCTCGACAGATTTAAGCTACATCAGTACCTCCACGCGACGGGTCTTGGGTTTTGAGACAAGATTTGAAACATCAGAACAGAAACGAGGCCGATCATCTTCATTCAGATACTGAGGTCGCAAAATTACATAAATTGATTATTTATTAACGTCGCACTTAGAAGCAACATAAGGGCTATTGGTGACGGACTTCGCAATTTTGAATCTCGGTAAAGTGACGAGAATTATAACTCACCTGACATCTCCCCCTTCTCCAAATTATCACACAATGGCAACGGAGCTTAAACAGATTTAAATCCATCAGCGCCGTTATACGGTGAATCTTTAATGGATCAGGGCTCTAACCCACGACTCGACGAAAATAACCCAAGTCACGACAATGACCATAAAATCAACGCGGCCGAGACTGTAGTTTATGTATCGTCATAATATCAAAATTGCTTTCAGATTTTTTTTTTTTACACTTGCTACTATTTATTATTGTCAGAGACATGGTCTATTTATGATTTATCGTTAAATGGAAATTCGGTTTATTTTATGTTTTGTTCAGATAGTATTAACTAATTAGTTTTTGGCTTGTAAAAAAATTTCATAAAATTTGTAATCTTCTCCTAAATATCATTAAAAAGGCTGTAGCCCAGGTATAATCTGGTTCATCAAACGACGATATGGAAGTCTAGTTTTGAGTTCAAAACCTAGTTCCACTCAAAAATACCGTGCTGGATAATAGAGGCTTCTATGCTTTTAGTTCAATTTAGCTTCAAATTTTTCGCATGAAATGTTGAGGAAGTTAGGAAATGCTGTCATCGTGATCTGATAAAGGCTCTTGATTACGAGTTTTCTTACTAATAGTCCTAACTAGAGTGACGTTAATTCAAACTAGTCAACATCAGCAAAATTTATTTAAAAGCGTATAAAATCTACAACTATTCTTTCAAAACTACGAAGCATTTTTTTTAATTATCTGTAAAGTTAATAAATGTATAAAATATTCTTTTTGCATGATATTTATTTCTCTTAGTTTTTTACCGTACTTTTCCGTTAGTTGGGTACCAGACAAAAACCTCCTAATTTAAAAGTTAGCGCAATTATCGCCAAACTTAAATGTTAATGCGAAAAGAATATTTGCCCCTTATGGACTTCTTTTATTACATTTTTATCGTCAAGCGATAATAGTAACTTATCGCTTAGCGATAATTACTCCAACACTCAAGCTTGGAAGGTTTTGATTGGTATTCAGCTAACGGAAAAGTGTCTTATTTACAACGATATCACTTACTTTTATTCGTTTATAATTAATCATCTTCCTTTAACTACAAAATCAGATTTACATAAGCCGTACTTATGTATTCATTAGCCTGTTTTATCTTTTTATTGTATTGCATAAAATGAATAATATTTGAAAGCATGTTTTGTCATACATATAACTATTAATTTTTGGATAAATTTTCTGTTTCTTTTAAATGTACATGTTTCTTGTTTATTATAAGAAACAATTTTATCCTTTAGATTTCCTACTTCGAAATTTACTTAGACAAAATCAGGGATTTGTTGGATGGTGAGTAAAATAATATTAATTTTTCATACGCTGAATGTTATTTTATATATTTTAATAGTAATTAATATTCTAATTCTTTTTTTTTTCTAGTATCCAAGACGAATCTGTCTGTACATGAAGACAAAAACAGAGTTCCTTTTGTTAAAGTGAGTATCTTTTAGATGGTAGTGAGATTGTATTTAATAATTTGTGTAATTTTCAGCAAATGAATTTTTTGCTTATTAAAGAATATTAAATTAAGTTTATATTACATGTGAATTAAATATACAGCGGGGTATCGTAAAGTTTTATTTATTACTAAGAAATAATTGAGATACCTGGATAAAATTTATTCTGCATATTAATGTAGATATTGGGGTGAAGGAGATTGTTCATCCCGAATCTACGATGGTTTGCTCTTACGCAATGGGCTGGTTGTCTAGGGGGTAGTTTCGGATTCCATGTAATGTTGTTGATGATATTCAAAGATGAAGCTTGCAGTAGCTTTACTTGTTTATTAGGAGAGATGATGAAGAATGAAAAGTATTTACAATATTATATGAAAAGTAAGTTGACCAGTTCGTCAGATAAAGATAGATGGCTGCCTCATTTAACCCATATTATCGATGGACGTTGGAACGCGCTCGAGCGTTGAAGTTTACTTCCGACGCGGGTTGCGAAGGAAAACAGAAGCGGAGAAAGTGGCGGCAAAAGAGAGAAGAGAGCGAGCGAAAACGAAGTGTCACTTAGTTTTGTTCTGGGATAGGTGGCGCTATATGAGCTTATCACATGACTCTGATTCGTGGCGACATCTATTGAGTATCGGAGGAACTGGTTTTACAGTAGATTGAAAAAATAAAATTAATTGCTTAATAATTAGATGGAAAATCCTACATTAATTTATACTTATGAGCATAATATTGTAAATTGCACTTTAATGTTGATTTGTTTGGTTTCAGAAAGCCGTAAATTGAAATAACCCCCAGTACTGTAAAGTTTTAATAACTACTAAAAATAATAGAGATAAAAACTTAATTTTCATTTATTATTCTTAAAGCATTCCTACATAATCACCACATCTACAGTTAATATATTCCTCCCAACGTTTCTCGAACTTATGCCTTTGGCTAGTCTTTTTCGAAGATCGTTATTGTAGAACTCGGCAGATTGAACTCTTATCTTTTCCAAACTACGGTTGCTTCTATGCAAGACATTCTGAAACTAAACAAATCTATATTAATATCTATAATTTACTTAAGGATCAATTAATATGCGGAATAATTTTTATCTAGTGTACTGTACGTAGTACACTAGATAAAAATAAATTGGATAAATCAGGGCACAAATTAGAAAAAAGAACAATTCCCTGTATTCAGTATAATAACATGAGTAGAATAAATTCTGATGCAAGAGCTTAAATCAAGTGAAAAAAGCAGCACAGCTAGGACGATCAAGATTGTCTGAGTTAGTAAGTAGGGGTGTTTCTATTGTCGGAGCTGTAAGGGAGGGGGGGAAACTTATTGGGAAAAACTTTTCATGAAAAATCTTAATTTTTGGATTAAATTTCCTGTTAATCTATTAGAATAGAGCGGAAGCAAGTCCTTGAATGAAAATATTTAGTTCGTCTAATCTACCCTCAGTACTGTTTATTTTTTTACTTGTTTCTAGGAGTTTAGAGAATGATCTGAAGAGACCCTGGATTTCTTTCACGACATCCAAAATACTGTAATTATTATTTTTTTTTTTTTCGGGATCTTTTTGCGAATTTTGACTGGTTGGGATGGATTCCTCTTGATTCTTCAATGTCACATTTCAGACGACCGAATTCAGTCATCTGATTTGATTTTCGTAATATTTTGGATCTCCCAAGGGAAATTTATCCAACATCGCTCTGTAGAAGTAATAGTAATTTCTGGCTTCCAGAAATTTTTCTTCTAATCTCGTTCTTTTGAGACATGATCCCTGATCCTGTGAATCCTAGTCTTCACTGTCGTCTTTTTCAGTTTCCATAGTGTCCAGTTCTTTAACCGAATTATTTTCCGATTCGGTTGATTCCA
Source organism: Nephila pilipes (assembly GCA_019974015.1). Classification (NCBI taxonomy): domain Eukaryota; kingdom Metazoa; phylum Arthropoda; class Arachnida; order Araneae; family Nephilidae; genus Nephila; species Nephila pilipes. Next base: position 1,052,192 of record BMAW01119744.1, read on the forward strand.
TTTGATCGATTTGCTCGGACTTTTCCTTCCGTGCTGTTTGCTTGGTACGTAGTGCTAACTTCCAGAGTACCTAGCCATTTTTGGCTTTAATATCAAATCAGTGCAAGAAATTTAAAGCAGATCAGTTACTAATGTCCAGTGTAATGAGATGAGCAGGATATATTTTTGAGGCAAGAGCTTAAATTTAACGGGGGGGGGGGGGGAGGAGCAGGAGGGTTATGTGGATCATGGTCTAAGATGTAAGAGAGTGTGATGAGAATTTGCATTGTGATTGGCTATTGTGAAAGGTTAGGAGAAAAATTGAATTTTGATTGGCGGGTGGGCGTTCCCACTAGTTCTTTAGTTGAATTTGCAGAAATCTCAGAAATTCTTAGTTTTAAATTAAAAGTTTTTTGTTTATCTTTCAAGGTAGGGCGGATGCAATTTCTTGGAAGAAAATATTTAGTTTGTCTATTTTATCTTCGGTGTTTCTCATCTTTTTACGAGCTTCACGATTTTTAAGGAAAGTCCGAAAAAGGTTCTGGGTTTCTTTCATGGCATCCAAAATGCTAAAGCTATTTTTGTCATCTTTTGGTTGTTCTGAATGAGTTCTTGGTTTTTGAGTGTCTGGAGTAGGTTTCTCTTTACTTTTTTGAGTATTTCTAAAGGGGTCGCAGATTTCAGCAAAAGAGAATTTTTCTCTGACTGGTTTGGAGATGAAGGATGCATTTCTGTTTCTTGATATTAAAGTCGATTTACCTTTACTTGGTTTGAGAAAACTTGAACATCTTTCCCAGGGAGCTATATGACCAGATGTTTTACAATTGATACAGGTTGGATTTTCTAGTCTTTCATTAAAGATGTAGTCTCAAGTTATGTGGTTTTCACCGCCTTTGAGGCATCTTGGAGTGATATTGCAGTTATTGGAAGAGTGATGAAAGAAGTTGCATTCTTCTTCTTTTCATATTAGACCATTTCTATTTTTATGTAGATGTATCTTTTGATATTATACATTTTCTCAAATTTTTCTTGTCTGTTACTTCTAGCATAAAAATTTGGGAGTTTTTTTTTTTTTTAATTATCATAACTAGGCTACCTTTTCGACTTGAAAACGTAAGTTTTCAATTTCGATCTTAATTTCATCGACATTGGTGGAGGAGGGAAGACCTTTTAAAATTACTTTAAGAGGCTTCTTTCAGGGTGGATTGATTGTGTAATAATCTATCTTTTCTTCTTTGAGGTAGAAGGTGATAACTCTATGACTATCACTACAGTTGGGATAAAGTTTTATGAAATCGCGCTTCGGTATTAGGGGCTATTCTATTCACTTCCTGCAAAATTAAGATGTAATTTTGCGTCAGGCGTATAATTACTGGTGGGGTTTTATTTTCATTTGTCTTCGCCTATTTTAATAGGGGATTAATCTCGATTTTCATCTAATTGTTTAGTAAGGGCTTCAAAAGAATCTGAGATCGGTAGAGTGAAATTTGTTTCTTTTCTTGGTGGTTTTGCTGCTTTCGTAGGAGACATGAAATTTTTTTCAGAGGCTTTTATCTTGGTTCTAGTGTTGTGCAAGGGTGAGGGAGGGTTGTCCGAATTATAAGGGTTTGGAATAAAAGCTTCAAATTCACAAGTGTCAGGATGACTCTCGTTGATGACTCTCGTGATGGCATTGGTTGGGATGTGGAGTTTTCTTTATTCCTTTGCAATGTCATTTTTCAGACGGTGGGACTCAATCATTTTATCTTGATTTCCCCCATAGCTTACTACGTTGCCCAAGGGAGTTTTTTCACCCATTTCTCTATAGTAATTTTAGTAATTTCTGGCTTCCAGAATTTTTTCTTCTTGTCTTGTTTTAATGAGCATGCATCCTGAACCCGTAAGTCTTGGTCGTCAGTGTCATCTTGTTCCGTTTCCATCATATCCAGTTCTTCGATCGGATTATTTTTGGTTCAGTAGATTCCATATGGTCGGTTTTTTCAGACGTTTTCTTAGGAGTTGTTTGCTTCGTACGAGCCATGAATGCGCTTAGCTTAGATTTTGGAGTTTATCGGACTGAACGAGTATTACAAAATATCATATGAGGAAAGATGACGTTTTACTCTAGACATTAACATTTATTTTCGACAGATATTTCCCAACTTAGATATATATATACAAATGTACAAGGATAATTCTTATGTTTTTCACTTAAAAAATAACATCCCATCTCTTCTTTTGTTAGTACCATTCAGCATTCTTAAAAACTAACTTTTTTGGTACTGCCAATTTAAATATTTTTATTTCTTTTATTCAACTTCAAATACTTAAATAATAAAGCTTATTAATTAATATTGCTATTATATATTTTTCTACCATTTTATATAAATATTTTTTTTAAAATAATAACCAATTATCTCGGTTATTTCTTAGTGATAATTAAAACTGTACAACCTCCTCATGTATTAGTTCTATATATTACTAAACAAACACTATTTATATAATACTAATAATTATAAGATATAGGAAATGCATTATATTTGGAAAAAATGAGTTTCTCTTATTATTTTCTCTCTCTCCATTTATTCATAATATCGTGTATTTAAATTACAATTACAAACTGTAATTCCTTTGAACGCGTGCTTAAAAGCTTATATAATTCCATACGTTTTAACTGTGCAATTTTTAAAGGAGGATTTCATTTTAAAAATTTTGTATTAAAAACTACAGATTTTCTGAACTTGAACGAATTTCAAAACTGTAATTGCATGTTCACGAATTATAAATCTAGAAGTATAATTTTATTATTAAGAGAACGATGTTCGTAATATCTGAAAGTTGAATTTAAAAAACATTTTTTTTTAATTCACGGATATTCCCATTTCTATTACCACAAATTGAATTTTTTCTTTTTTTTTTCTTTTTTTTTTTTTTTTTGCTCTAAGCTGTGAATTATTGTGAAGAAAAAGAGCCAGCTTAATTTTATAATTCTAAATTGCCTTTATTTTTAAAAAAATTCGTTTTGTGTTCTTAATTGTACATATTAATTTGAATAATATTTTACAAATAAATTGTTCACACACAATATTGTAGTCTCAAATTTGAAAAAATAACTTAAAATATGAAAAAAATATAACTTGCTTTATAATATTTTGGGAAGCAAAAAAGAAAGAATATTGTAGTTCGAAATATATATCAAACTTTTTGATACATTTCCATAAAATTATGATATTTAACTTTCTATTTTAGGGTGCAACGGAGAGATTTGTTACTAGTCCAGAAGAGGTTATGGAAGTAATTGATGAAGGAAAATCTAACAGACATATTGCAGTAACAAGTTAGTATTTCATTTCATTTCATTGTTAAAACAATACGCTCTAGATTATTTCGAAAATTCACGTATTTTACAATGCAAGCTTTCGTCTACCGGCCATTTTGTTTTCGTGAACTAATGTTAATCTTATGGAATTCCTACTACCATTCTCAGATCTTTACTATTTTATTTGTATGAATGTAAAAAAGTGCATCCGAAAGCGCCAAAAATGATGACAATTTCTGCGAAATTATACTTTTTCTCCGATTTTTGAAAATTTTTAGAGTACTTTTAAGGACCAGAAAACTCGCAAACAATTAATTAAAATAGGGGTAAAAATATTTTTAAAAATCGATAGGAAAATGTAATTCCATAGAAACCTTCTGTAATTTTTGATCTTATGGGTTCTTTTCTTTTCTTTTTTTGCTTTCAAATAGATAAAATAATAAAGATTTGAGGACAGTCGTAGAAATTCCAAAAGACTAACATTACATTTCTGAAATCAAAATGGCTGGTAGAGGGGAACTTCAATATTTAAAAACATTATATTTCTACTTAATTAAGTATATGCACTGGTGTTCAAAAACAAGAAATGGGTGGGTTTTTTTCTTTTTCTTTTGGTAGATTCCTTCTAGAAACACTGGATATATTTTTTAATAATATGTACGCACCTAAGTTGTTTTAATACATAAAAAATACACATCACAGTTATGTTATATGCGCGTGATTATGTGTACGGTTCATCACAGGAAGGTATAAAAGAAAGGTTACATAAGATAGAACAAAAGAAAATTTAATACGGAGTATGGTCCCCTTACAGTAATACAACTTTACATCATGAATTCATGCTGGAAATCAGACAGTTTATGAGTCCAACTCTTCCAGCAATGCAGCTTTAAGTTCCTGAATGGTTCGGGGATGGATAAAGCGAGATGCAATTTCTCTGTCAAGAGCATCCCAAATATACTCTTAAAGAGTGAATTTTGAGTGGTCAATCTATCTGGCGAATATCCTTACTTTTCAGAAATTAGCCCTAATAATTAAGTAAAAATAATAATAATGCTTAGTTGAACGACCAAAGTGTGCGAGCCGTCGAATCACTAAAATTGGAACATGCGCTTTAAAGCCTTTCTCTTTAAATGCACACTCGTATTCGCTTACGTAATCGACACTAAAAATTTGCACCTTTGTTTGGAATCATTAGTTTTATCCCGTGGCATACACAAGTGCTAGTTGGCAGATTCAATCCCTCATAATAGACTCAATAGACTGGGAAAAAAATATTTTTAAAATTTTAACATAATCTTCGTCTAAATGTTTTTCAAAATGCAAACCCCCTCCATTCCCCATCTGTATGTATCACTGACCTAGAACAAAGTGTTAATGTCCTCAAGATGGAGGAGCATCTGATTTAGTTTACTGCCAAATAGGAATGTCGCAAAGATTGCTCCTATTCTGCCAACTATACTAGAGCCATCGATATAGATTTCAAGTTCAGTCATATTAGGTCCCAGTAGATCATGTTCCTCTACTGATCTTTAGTCTGGATGAATGCTCCAGATGTGTTCACCTTACACTTATGAATTAGAAGCCACGAGGAACCTTTTGAAGTAATACAAATAATTAGATTCAATTAAAAAACTACTTATAATTTATTAAGATTTACAAATAATCTATTGAAATAACTTCAAATAATTAATTATTTAAATACATATAATGTATGCAATATTATTCATAGTTAAGAAGACAAAATTTGTATTAAGAAATATTTTTAATATTATTCATTCATAAAGAAAAAAACCAAGTCAATAATTATCAAATATCTATTCAAATATTATTGAACAAAATTTAGAATGTACAAATCTTATTCCACACGTAGTGCACTTCAATCTTGTGTACATGAATTTCTAGTGTCAATTTTCTTATGCATTAGAATCTTCTTTCTTATTCACAGAATTTAGAATGGGGCTGCAGTTCTGTCATGAAAAAAAGAAAAGAAAACTTTAGTTTGGCACAGGAGAAAAAGAACATCCTCTATTTTAGTCACCCAAGGAGGGTGTTCAGTGCTTTGGGTAGTTAGAATTGCCTACTCAACTCTTTCCGCTCTTTTACTGACCTACTTGACCCTTCTGCTACCGTGTTTCAACGGATATAATACCTTATTCAATCGTGATATAGTTTCCACGTTGATTTATAGTTATCCCCAATTCTTGAAAAAACCGAAGTCATTTCCTCGACTACCATCACGACTTACTTCTCTTAGAGAGCTTTAGTCACTCAGCCGCTATAGCGATACATTTTCGGATCGCTAATTATTTATTCATTTCCAAGTCTTAGGATAACTATAATGCTTGGCGTCTCCATCGCATCACAAATACAAGTGCCGTCTTCAGAAATTTTAGATATCTATAGATGTGTGAGGAACTGCCACGATCTCTTTCTCTCTCGCACCAATTATACTACTTGTATTCTTCTATCTCTGACGCGTAGGTTTAAATCTACTTTGGCCAGTAGTTGATGTGTGTCTTCCTTTCAAATTAGAATCCTCTCTCTATTGCCACGTTCGCAATACAGCTTGCTTGAGTTGTCACTTCAACCTCGCTTTTGAAGTTTTCTGTGAATGATCCAGATGAGTTACCCATTTAGCGGCTTCATGCGCTATTTCATTCCCTTTTTATCCTACATGTGTTTTCACCCAGTACATGACTCCTTTTCGTTCTGCTGTTACTTTCTGGTAACAACAGAACGAAAAGTAAGTAACGAAGACAGAGACGAACTTCCTTTTTTGAATGAGCAAAATTTTGTTATTTTGAATTCTGAAGGAACACTAACACTGACCTAGAATTAGAATAGGTATTGACTTTCTCTCTAGTTGCTATTGAGAGTTTAAATACCACTGAATAGCTTTAAACAGAACGAATGCATCATCTGAAATAGTGGCTTTCACAGGAGTGGGGTGTTGAACCCTCTTTGTGTACATCACTTGATTTACCTTTTGTTCAGTACTTTTCGAGAAATTTGTCTAAATATGCAAATTCTCTTAATTTTGAATAGTTGTACATTTGTTCGATGATAAGTAGAGTCTCGTGATATTTAAAAAATCTGAAAAAGTGTTGATTTATTTCTTTTTATGTTAAATTTGGGGGTTTTTATACAGTTTTAAGTAATACCTTCAGGATGTGTAAGAACTTCATTCTTTTTCCTCTTGAAAAAAGTTTTGAGAAAAATGTATACAGAACCTAACGTATTCAGATAAAAGAAATTAACTCAGTAATTACAATTTTGATTTAAAGTTAATGTTGCATGGAATACGCCTCGACGAAGAAAATTGGAACTAAGAGAGAAAGTTCTATTTTGAAATTACTAATGAACAAATTGCTTAATAATTGATCAAAAATACTGTCGATATTTTTGAAATCGATCTAAATACTGTTGTTTTTCAATACTGTTTTAAATTCATTCATTCTACACAGTTAAATGAAATAAAACTGACAGAAGGGTTTATTTTTAATTGATGCAATGATATTTATTCTATAATATTTAAATTCCATTCGTCTTTGATTAAAGTTAATTTTGACTAAAATCGATTTACTTAGCGCTGCTATGAAGAAACTATTTGAAAAAAATTGTGTAATATCTTATATGTACAAATGTGTCTGTAAATTTGATAAACTGTGTGAGAAAAATCTGTCTGATAGTTATTGCTCAGTTTTATTTCAATCTTTCTTTACTTTTTTCCCTAAAATAATGTAACAGCTAATTTATTTTGTTGAGCTTTGTAAATTTATTCACTTCATCAATTAAATCAAATGAAAATTATTCCTTATTCCTACGAGTTACATATTTGTTATGTGAGTACAAATAAAATGTATAAGGATGTAAGAAAATCAAACTATTTTAAAATAAAGAACAGATTTAAGATCTAACTTTTACTAAAAAAAACACTTTAGATGGGGGGGAGGGGTTCTCATGAAAGGCACGCAATCAAAATTTCTTGCGGAAAGGGCACCTGGATGTTAAGTTTCATATTCACTTAATAGCCGATTAAATTAGCACTATATCTAAAAGCACAAAGTGTAATTTGAGAATTTCTTTTAATATTTGGATGTTTGCTATTTATTTTACAATTCTTTTTCCCTTAAAAACATTTTTTCAAATTTTTTTAATCGGTTATATTTTATGAAATCAAATACGAATAACGAATTACAGTTTTGCATTAAAAAATTATACTTTTTTGAAAGTTTAAAATATCGATTCCTTTTCGTCGAAGTTTTTCCAATTTTCATTTCTTTGCTACAAAATGTAGGTGGTTTTTCTGGAAAAGAAATCATTGGAGGAATTCACTTTGCTTCATTTCTCATTTTCGTTAACCAGTTAATTTATTTATACCCAGGTGTCATCAAATGCAACAGTGACTATTTTCCAGGATATGTAATCAAAAACAAAAGAACAGAAAATGAAAAATCACGCGCTTTGTTCATATTATAAAGGATAATAGCCTTCCTTGCTCCTTCATGGATACTCTTTGAGGTGGTGGACATTTTGGAACCGGCGGAAGAGCCATTTTTGTTCTTTCCGATTATCTTACCCCTCTTATAAGCTGCAACCCCATCAGCAGGTTGCACAAACATAAACTACTCCTTCATAACTTACAAATTCACATTTCTTTTTGTACATTCAAGCCAATTTTAATTTAAATATTCTTAATTAAATGAAGTTACGGGTAAGGTAAAGGCCGAAGCCATTCTCCACAGTTAAAATAGATACGGAGATTAAATGCCTACAAGTTTAAGGTCTTCAGCACCCGTGTGGCGACCAGGTATAAAATAATAGTTCTACTGTAGCTCATGCATGTCATTAAGATGAGATTAAAAGGGCTACCCAGTGTCTGGAGTTATAGCTGGGCATTCTGTCCTTGGGGATTATATCGGGAGGCTTCAGGAGATTGCTTTCTTTAGGCAGGCACGACCTTCATGACCCTGAGGCAACTTATAGATATTTTTCTTTCCCATCGGATTTAATGTCTTTTGTAAATAAGGGTGACTCATCCCCAGAATATCCTACCGATCCTTCTCTATTATCAACCCTACTTTTTGTCTACCGTTTTTTAAATCTTTTTTCAATTTTTCCACATGTCTAGATCATAGCTTTACTTTGTTTGACACAGCTTAGGCAGATTTCGCTCTTGCGTCATTAAACTGAACCATTACTCACTCACTGAAGATCTCCAGTTAATCCATCGGCCCCTATATTTGTTCTCCATTTTCCCCCAAAGCCAATCAATCGATTCAGATTGTTGAGTACCAGAGACTGCTGAGTACCAGAAGAAAAGCGGGATTACAGTCTTTTCTGCTGAATATCCCATAAAAACCAATCAATCAACTAGAAAAAAACGTTCAAGACTCTTAAGAATTTTTTAAAAACATTTTTATTCCATAGAAATCACCTCTGAAAAAAAAAAAAAAAAACTCAAGATAGACCCACAGCGCAATATTACTTATAGAGATCTTTTGGAAAAACCAGTAGTTAGTAAACAAGTGTCCAGAATATTCCTGCAGAAGTTGAAATACTTTGATATCTACTGATTGAAAAGCATCTTTTAAAAGAGACGAAAGCCTTTGTTGCTCCACATCCCACAAAAACCAATCAATAAATGGACTTTTAAACCTAAACTAGCCGAATGACCCTATTCTTTAATAACGATTTGCGTTTTTTATGGGTATATTCCAAAAGTCGAAGATTTATTATTACTCATCCGATTAGGAACTTCACGAATTCCCTTACTTTTTATTCTAAAATTCCAAATATGCTCCAGTTTTGGTATCAAAGACCATTTTAACTGTGCTCTGAAACTGTAACAAATTTATATAGAATACCGTGAATGACAACTTTGGTTGATATGTATTCCTGTTTTTAGGTAGAAAGCAAAATTCTAACTTGTATGGTTCATATCTTTTTAAAATCATCAACCAATATCAGAATACAAATATGACACAAATTTGCAAATAATAAGTAATCAAATGTGATTTTTAAAAAAGTACTTTCAAAATAGTAATAACAACTAAAGATTTTTTTTACAGCCCTTGGGTCACTTTTTATCAACTTGGTTTAAGGAACAAAAAGGGAGTTGGAATTAGGATAAATACTTGATTAACTGTTTTGTCACATTATACAATGAGTGACTACAAAATATTCTTTGCAAGATATATGTTGTAAATAAATAAAAGATGGGGGGGGCAAAACATGAAGAAAACAATATCAATGATTCTAAATAAAATCTGACATTTACAATTTTGTAATTTCAGTTGTGTGAGAACAATTAAAATTACAAAATAGGACTTGTCTAATTTAAATCGTATAGGATAAATTCATATCAAATTTGAGACATACAAAACATATGCTATTTATGTTGATAGATCTAGGTAGCATAATGCTTGTAAAGATCAAACATCAACAAAAAGTGCAGCTAAATAAAGACTACAGTGCACCATTTTAAAGTGTAGGGAAAATATTGTGCAGCTCTTGTAGCAAATTCCTTACTTTGTCTGTAATAAAAGAAATATCAAATTATTTAAAAATAACTCCTCCACATTTCATGAAATGATATTGCTGATAATTAATTTGGGACATGTGCATCACTTTGTACAAGTTGCCAATGTTAGCTCTCAATAGTGATTACATGGCATAAGAGTTTCATATTAATGAGCATTTTTTAACAAAGTTTTTGATTTTTAATATGAACTTGAATGTGCTTGGTTGATTTCTGCTGGTGTACTTGGAAAATCCTCTATTCATTATTTAAATTATTCTATATAATATTATATTCCTGCTCTTGGAAATTCTTGATTTAATGTCTCAATAAACATCTTTTGATAATCAAGTAGTATTCCCTAGAAAAAGGCTCAGACCAAGGTAATAAGTAAATAAGATTGTCCATTTTCTATTTTTTTTATTATAAATTTGTCTTTTATTTCAGGTTTGATATTATGTTTCATGACATAACTTCTTGAAATGGTTTGATCTTATCATTACCTTTCAATTACAACTGAAATTTATTTTATTGTATTCAGATGTAATGAATACAAAAAAAGAGAAAAACAAAAATCTATTTAGATTATTTTGGCATTCTTTCTCTGTTTTAATTATTTGAGTAATACAAGAAATATTATGTATAATGAATTTATTCATTATATAATGTCTTTTATGATTCTGATTAACAAAGTGTGTATCATTGCTGTACTTTTTTTAAAATCTATTTATTATTATTGCTCTATGCAATCATTCATTGATTTTCAAATGCAATAGACTCTTAAATTATAAATTCAATTATATATATTAGAAAAATAAAATCAAAGGAAACTGACAACAAAAAATGCATTTTGTGTAGTTGTAATACTTAAACTGTTTTAAAATACTAGAAATTTAAAAATAATTTTTCTGGTTGATAATGTTACTCTTTGAGATTCAAATTTTCTTATTCCTTTGATATATGAAATTATGATTGCCATTTAAAAATTTTGAATAAATATTTTTGTTACAATATAATATATATTTTGTTATATATTTAAAATGATTAATTTTATTTCAGATATGAATGAACACAGTTCTAGAAGTCACAGTGTATTTTTAATCAATGTGAAGCAAGAAAATCTGGAAAATCAAAAAAAATTAAGTGGAAAGCTATACTTAGTAGATTTAGCTGGTAGTGAAAAGGTAAGACACATATATACATATATGATTAAAAATTATTTTTCTTTGTATTTCAATTTCTTACCACGAGGCCTTTTGTTCCTATTTTAAAAATACTGTATTCCTCTTTCAAATAGCCAGCGTAAAACTGCATTAAAAGCCCTTTTTTTGTTGACTAAAAACAATTTTGGGGGAATTTTCCTGTTCACACCACACCTATCTAAGCTATGTGCATAATTTAATGTTAACTTTCTCCTCTATTTTTTGTCTGTGTTAGCCAAACTGTCACAGGTAATTCTTTCATCATGGCTGGTCAGTATTATAAAAAATGATTTACTTCAAATATCACCTAATGTACATATTATCATGATTGAATACCCTGAATGACTGTAATTTATTTGTTTCATTTCATCAATAACAACATAGAATTATCCAAGATGTGTCATATATATATTTGGTTTTATATTTTTGTTCCTTCGATAAAAAATATTAAAATTACTTATTTTTAAATTTAGGTTTTTGATTGATTAAATTGCCATTCTGAAATTTTGTTATTTATTTAATTATTTTGATTCCCTTCCTCTTTATCTCATGTGTAATTAAATTGTTTTAATTGCAATGAAACATTTCTAAACTTTTGTCTTATCTGTCTCTAAATATGTTCTTTGAAGGTATAATTATTCTGATTTTAAACAGAGTTGTTTTTTCATTGTCAATTTCATTATAAAATTATAATTTTATTAAAGAGTCATGTGTTAATGCTAAAGCTGTATGCTAATATATATATTTAGATGATTGCTTTTAAAGTTATGCCATTTTGTTATCCACAAATTTCATATTATATGACTGTAGACTGATATCAACATATTTATTCAGGTATTTCAATTTTTCAGAGAAAAATAAAATTGCACATTTTTAAGATGAATCTCATAAATTGTTTTGTATGTTTTATTGCTAAATTTAAATTGGTAAAAGTTGTTGAAATATTAAGAAATCTAAAGAACATGTCCTCTTGAGTACAAAGGTAGATTCGGGAGGGGGGGGGGCATATACCTTTCTGCATTATAATTTCATACACAGAATAAAAGCATACCTGAACAGGAAACCTTAAATAAAGTTAGGAGTATTTATTTTGTTATTTTACTTAAAAGTTGTTTGTTGTGTCCAAGCTTAGAACAGAGCTACTTAATGTCTGTAGGTTTTTAGTTCTCAATTTTAATGTAATATTATAATAAGTTTATTACTTAGTTTATATTTAGCTTAGTTTATTTTTAGACTAAGAACTAAGTATGCATGAATAATAAATGAAAGAAATGAACTTGATTTAGTCTTATGAACTTTTTAAAGAAAAAAAATGTATTGTGCTCCCCTACCCTGTCAATTATGTGTCCCTACTCCTTGTTTATAAAATATTTTTTGTAATTAGCATGATTTGCAGCATATATACTTTGACATTGTTTTCATTTTAAAAAATAGGACATTATTTAGGACATATAAAAGAGGATATTTATAAGACATTATAGAATGTGCAACTATTTTTTGAAGAAAAATAATTTTGTGTATAATTTTATTGTTTATATTAACAACATTCTTTTGACAGGTTAGCAAAACAGGAGCTGAAGGAATGGTTTTAGATGAAGCAAAAAATATAAATAAATCTCTTTCAGCTTTAGGCAATGTAATATCTGCTTTAGCTGATGGTAATGTAAGTATATTTTAACATTCTATTTAATTCTGATTATAAGTTTTTCTTCTTGTAACTATTTCATATAGCATAAATATATGACTTTCAGAAATCACACATACCCTATCGAGACAGTAAATTAACCAGAATTTTACAAGAAAGTCTTGGTGGAAATTCTCGCACTACTATCATCATTTGTTGTTCTCCAGCATCATTCAATGAGTGTGAGACAAAATCAACTCTCGATTTTGGCCGAAGGTATTTGGTTCAACTAATTAATACCGTTATATGAACAATATTGAGCAATGATTAATATTATAACAAACTTCTGTTTCTAAAAAATATGTGTATTCAAATAGAATATATTACATTCCTTGTCTAATTGAATTTTGAATAGTTTAAAGATTGAGTATGACAATAGTTTGTTAGTAAGTGACATATTAACTATTATAACTTGTATTAAATGGCTAAAATTGATGCAAAAGTGTGTTTGTATAAAGTGATTGGTTAAAAGGTTCATTCAGTAATTCATAACTTTAAAAAAAGTTCTGAATATTTTAAAACTATGTTTAAATAATTTAGGCATTGTTTCTATTATAACAACTTGAGTTAAATTATACTATTTGTAAAACTTAGATTGCTGAAACTGAAGGATGTTATTTTATTATTCAATATGCATATCACGAATTCATTAAAAATTGTTTTCAGAGCCAAGACCATTAAGAATACAGTAATTGTGAATGAAGAATTAACAGCTGAAGAATGGAAGAGAAGATATGAAAAAGAGAGAGAGAAGGCATTACGTACAAAAGCTCAGCTGACTCGTGCTGAATATGAATTGAGCAGATGGAGAAATGGTTTGTATACAAATGGTTTCTTAAGTAAGTTTGTTTGTTTTATTTAATTTACTTAAGTGCTGCTTCTTAAAATTTCATCTTATTTGAGAATTTCAAAGAATTTTAATTGAATGTATGAGGTTCTCTAGAAAGTATGAGTTCTCAATTTCTTAAAAATAAAAAAGCAATATATTTTTGAAAAATTTACAAATTCATATACATGACATCAAACACTATTTTTTAACACTGTTGCCTTCCTTCACAATGCACTTTGTGAGTCAAGGTATGAGCTTTCTTATACCTTTTTCAAAAGTATCTCCTGCTTCACTCATTGTTTAATAATATTCTGAACTTCATTGTTGATCAAGTACCCTCAAACAACTTCAGTGAAGGGAAAAGAGGAACATCTGAAAGAGTCAGATCTGAGCTATGAAAGGAGTCATTGATTATGTCGTAACTGAAGTTGCTATGTGCCATTGTTTGTGTGAGAAATGTCCATTGTCATGCAACAAACACATTCTCTTCCTTAATTGTTATGGTTCATGATACCATCCCAATGAACAGTTTATGTTCCATTGAAAACTGAATGATGCATTTCCTTTCATGAGAAGAATCCAGATTTCACTCTTTGGCTAGCAGAATTCATAATTGAGACACTCATTTCAATATTGCACTACAACAAGAGTTTTCAGCCAACTGAGATAAAAGAGAACACTTTGTACTACTAAGATTTTGATCCTGATTGTATTGTTGCTACCTTTGTTGAAAAAAAATTCTGTTAAGGAGTCTGAGGCTCAGTACTCATACTTTCTGGAACCCCCTCATATTACACAATGTAGCCATAATATTCAAACAATATAAATAACTAATTCAGGAGCTATACAAAGGAGCAAACAAATCATATAGTTATATAATAATAAACTAATATCAGTTACGAAAGCTGCATGCAAAATCTGTAAATATATTTAGAGATTCATTCAAAACAATATTTGCATTCTATAAGAACACATACATTTGAAAATAAATGTTTTATGAAAATTAAATTAATTCATTTGATATACATTTTCAAGAGTTTTGTGTATTTATAATTAGAAGTCTTTTATAATTCTCTTTCATTTTTAACTTTTCGCTTTTGTAAAAAACATGTCCATGTTTTTTTAAAAAATTTTCCTGTAGTGTGATATAAATTAGTTTAAATTAATATATCTATCAAAATTTCTGACCTGTTGATTCCATTGTTAAATTAGACAGTTTTTTGCTTTATTATGTTGTATTATTTCAAAATGATGACATTTTTTTATGTTAAATAAGTATGTTTGCAGTTATGTTTTGCTTGAAAAGAAGTTAAAATTTAGTTTTATGCAATTTATCATTTCAAATCATAAAATAAAATTTAAATTTATTTTGATAGTTAGAAAAATATCTTCTGCAAAAGTGTTTTTGAATTATTATCAGATTCACAATAAAAATAAAGTTATAAAAATCATTCTAGTCGAAAGAAAATCCTACTATTATTTACATTGTTTTTATTTTTATTAAATTTGAAATATTTTTTTAAAGAATCAAATCGAATTACAATAAAACTGTTTTAAAATTCATCTGCTGATAATACTCTTCAAAATATTTATCCATTGTTTTGTGTGTTTTTTTACCTTAGTTATAATCATTTTTAAAATGTTGTGTTCATAGGCGAAAATGTGCCTCATGATGAACAACTATTAATGAAGGACATCATGGAGAATAGTACTACTAGTCTTACAGATAACATTCCAGTTACAAATATCCCAACAAATATTGTTCAAGTTTCTGCAGAACCTCTTAGCAATGCTGAACGTGCCAAGTTTGAGGAAGAAAGAAGCCGTTTGTATGCACAACTGGATGAAAAGGATGATGAAATTGATCGCCAGAGTCAATTAATAGAGAAATTAAAGGAACAAATGCTAGAACAAGAAGAGGTACTCTTAATGATAATTTAATGTATTTTAGAAGACTTATTTTATGCTCACCAACATGCAAACAGCTTTCTCATGCCTAAAACTTGAATCAATATGGGACAAAAGCATTAATTTTACATATTCATAACCTCTGCAGTCTCTTTCACTTTAATTCGATGGTTGTCTAGCAGCATTTGGTGATCTTTAGTGATGTTATCGTCAGTGGTTGCAGTTTTTGGACATCACAAGCACTCATCATCTTCCAAGCTGGTGCTACCATGTTTGAATTCAGTTCCCCAAAATTTCACAGTGGTAAATGATGGTGCACAATCTCCATACACAGCTTCCAACTCATCTTTGATTTGCTTAGGCATTTTGCCTTTCAAAAACAAATATTTAATGACAGCTCAATACTCTTTTTTTCCCATTTTCACAAAAACTCTCACATCAACTCACTCAAATGATTGTCAAACAACAATTGAGCATTCAAAATGGCTGAAAATGTGGTGAGTACCTGTCATAAGATGCGTAACCACATTCCCTAGCTTTTATTAACGAGTCATCTTCACATTAAGCTCAGAAACTTTTCGGACCACCTTCGTAGAACATAATATTCTTGAATTTTTAAATATTAATTTACATTTCATTTAACAGAAATATTAACAGTTTTTAATACACAATTAATCAGTTATCAACAACCTTACAAACAATAAAATATCCAAAAAATAGGGAAATATTTAATGTGATTGATTTTTAATTAATTCCATTATTCCATTGATTTTTAATTAATTCTTAATCTTAAAATATTATGCATATATTTTTCATTTAAGACAACAATAAAAAAAAATAACCATAGTTATATTGAATAAAAAGTGATAAATTGACAAAAAATGCCTTTTTACAGTAAATTTTTTTCAAGAATATAAACATATTAGCATCTTGAAAACTTATCAGTTTTTAAAATGTAAATAGTTAAAAAAAAATAGATGCTTGATGTGAGTAATTTTTTTATCTAATTTAATACTTATCTCTAAAAATTACACCTCTCTTTTTGAAAATGTCTAAAAGTTTAGATAAATTAAATAATTTATTATAACAGCCAATATTTATTTTTATCAGATATAAGACTTGGTACATTATTTGTGTATGTATATTAACAAAAAGTGCTTATAATTTTAAGATTATAATAGCTGATTATTTGCATTTTTATCTATCATTTTAAATTCTTGATCAAAATTACAATACAGTGCAGAATGGGATTTAATAAAATATTTTGCTTTTCTTCAGTTGATTACATCAACTCGAAAGGATTATGAAGCTTTGCAACAGGAAATGAATAGGATTCAACAAGAAAATGAATCAGCTAAAGAAGAAGTAAAGGAAGTTTTGCAAGCTTTAGAAGAATTAGCTGTTAATTATGATCAAAAATCCCAGGAAGTGGAAAACAAAAATAGGGAATTTGAAAGTTTAAATGAAGAACTAAGTCAAAAATTGGTAAATATAAATTTAGTATTATTTTATCTGAAATTGCAATTTTACTAGCAATCTAAGGTCAATAACTTATTGTTATAATACTAAAAATTAGATTCATTTTGTAAATATTATAACTGAAAATTAATGATATTTTAGTATTTAATTAACAGTAATTTACTTTAAAACAATAATTTTCCATTCTGTAAGTAGCAGACTCAACTGTCATTTGAAATTTATATCTACAGATTAATTTGTCTGAGAATTTTAATAAAGAAATGCTTGTTTGCAAGTAGAGATTTAATCCAATAAAAGTAGCTGAAGATTGGTAAAATTTATTCCAGCTTGTTTATTATTTTAAACAATTCAGATGCATTTTATAATTCTTTTGGTTTTTTTATGTATACTTTTTTTTTATATTTTATGAAATATTTTATTATTCTCTATTTGATATTTGAATATAGTGCTGTTGAACCATCTAATGTTAAAATGCATAGTGGATTCTTAGTAATTAAACATTAGCTGATTTCATGCTGTATGTTTGTATGAATAATCCTTAGTACTTCATGTAATTTCATTTCTTATATTCTGTGTATTGCTTGTTAAAATAAAATATTTAACTTGCTCATAGAAAATAATAAATACAATTATAATATATTAATACAAAAATAGAAGATTTAATTACAAATAAATTGCAGTTCTTTAAAGGAAGGCTATGTCAGCTTAATTTAAATTTAAAAAAAAAAAACAATGAATTGCTTGATATTATTCAAACATTACTTATTATGAAAAACATAATATATCTCAAATAGTTTTATTCTTTTTTTTTTCTGAATGTGTTTTTCACCACTGTATTAATGAATGATCTAGCATTTTTTGCTGATGAACTTTCCAATACATATTTAATCTAATGAGGTTGCTATTTAAATTACTCATATAATTATTATTTTAAATTTAATTTATTGATTTATTTACAGTCTCTGCTAAACGCTGCACAAAATGAGTTACAACAGATGAAAGATCTCACTCTTCATCACAGAAAAAGAGTTTCTGAAATGCTTACAAGTTTACTAAAAGATCTTGGAGAAGTTGGCCATGTCCTTGGAAATAACTCAGTGGAAACAAAGGTTCTTTTTCTTTCATACTGTTTGGAAGATAATTTGAAAAGTTCTTCAGTTACATACACATGCATATTTATATATATATATATATATATATATATAATGTCATGATATTGTATTTATGCAGTTGTGCCTGTTAATATTGTAATATCAGCAGGCTTTTATTTTTTTTGTTTCAAATCAACTGTGCATTTTGTCATTGAAACTGACTAAAACTTTTTTCAAAATTTATAATTTTGAAAAATGTCAAATAATGAAAAGAAAAAAAATTGTTGAGAGATAGGTCTTATTTTTTACTTCTAACTTAAAGTTTTGTTTTTTTAATAAATCAGTAGGTTATAATTTATATGTAATTTTTGTTTCAAAAAATTTAGTTCATTATGTATACATCTACACTTTTAGATAATTTGAAAATTAGTTACAAATTTTATACAAATAAATTTCATATTATATTATCATGTATTGTAGCTGATTGTACTAAATAAAAATATTTAATAAGATTTGAATTACATTTTTTTTAAATATATTTGCTTTTTGTCATTAAAATTCATCTTTATATGGAATAAATTTAATACATATATTTGGTTGTTTAACTTTGAATTCTAATTATTTTTCTCATTTCTTAAAGTTTTCTGCTGAAGTTTCTGGCAAAATTGAAGAAGAATTTACAGTAGCAAGATTATTTATTAGTAAGATGAAATCGGAGGTTAAAGCTCTTACTACAGTAAGAATACTAATATTTGCTTTATGTAACATGTTTTAAATATAAACTTATATGAAATATTGTTGAATTTTAAAATGTAAACTATTTTAAAATGTAAACTATTTTAAATTGCTTATATGCATATTTTTATTTATATTGCATAATAAAATATTTTCTGAAGGGCTAGTCTATTTTTTTAGCTTATTTTTAATTTTAATTTTTTTTCTTCTTCTATCACTTCATTCATAGCGTTGTCATCAACTTGAAGCATTTCAGGCAGATTGTAATAAAAAGATTGAAGTAAATGAAAAAGAACTAGCTGAAGGTCGACTGCTAATCAGCCAAGTAATAATTAATATCTATTTTGCTAAATTTTCTTTTTCAGTTGTATGTGTGTGGTTTTTTTTTTTTTAAGTGGCTGTCAGTCTTACTAAGAGACTCAACCATTAGGGATGCCATAAAATTTGCACTGACAACAAAAAATTTTTTGCCCTGCTTTAAAGTTTAGCTCCAAAAATTGCTTTTTATGACATATTTGCATAGTGTTTTTCATGGCAATTTTCAAAAAATTTCTTATTCTAGAAATATGTTATATGTCAGTTTGTAGGTAATGTTCATTAATTAGCAAAGAAATTACACTATTAAATGGCATCAAAAAAGAAATACTTCAAACTTTTATGGCTTATGTTCATGAAATTTTTTGAAAAAAAAAAACGTCATCCTTGTTTTTTAAAAAAAAACATACAAATAATTATCATTTTTTTAAAAATAACTAAATTTTTTCAATTCAAATCATTGTATAATTCTTTTTTACAATTACTGAAAACAAAATTTTAATATCCTTTTTATATTTTCAAGTACTGATTTTATATTTAATAATTATAATAATAATTAAAACCCTGATGTGTTAAACCTAATTTTACTTTTTTATTTTTCATATTTAAATCTAACTCAAATAATAATGTATTGGAAACTAAAGATTTAGAAATTAAACTAGAAATTATTCTCAATAAAACGTTTCATAATATTTATGACAAAAGTGAAGCTTTTATCTTTCTGGAATACCAATATCCTCTACTCTATTTTCAGAAATATTATTTTTAATTATATCATACATAATAAAAATTTAGTTTTGAATAAGCTAAATATTTTTGTTGATTTTAATAAATTTTACAAATTATGCATTCAAGCTAATTTTCCTATAATTTTTAAACTCATTTAAAATATGAAATTTTCTATTATAGAATCAAATATTTTATATAAGTTCTTTAAAAAAAATGCTATTCAAAATGTATGATTTTGCTTTCTTATTGTACTGATTTCTTTTTTATGAATATTTTTCAGTCTTTTTAGGAACATAGATAGTGATACCAGCATTCTTTTTTAAACTTATTTGTATTTTTCTGCAATTAATTAAGATGGTTATGAATGTTCGAATTAATAGAAATAATTATCAAAAATTATTGTAGAATTTTCACAATATTTGTGTGTTGTATTATTAATCTAACAGATCTAACAATTTGAGTCACCTAAGGAAGGTAAAATTGTCAGTCATTTATAAAATCCATGCAGGATTGTCATAATTTTGTTTTTTAATTTTTTTTAAAGTTTCATATATTTTAGTTTCTACAGTAGTTGGTTTGTTTTTATCCGTTTTATTGGTCACATATATATAATTTGAAGTATTTAAGAGGTTTCTTCAGATTTTTCAAAATAACTCACTTCAGACCTGTAATGTTTTATTTATTTTTATATTAGAAAAAAATACTTTTTTATATGCTTCACTATTGAAACATATTTTTATTTCTGTGAAATTGAGAAACTGTTATTCACATTTTAGTATGAAGCAAAAATGAGGACTTTACAAGAAACTATGAAAGATATTGATGCCAAAAAGCGTGCTTTGGAAGAATCAGTCGATGCACTAAATGAAGAATGTGCTAAATTAAAAGCAGCTGGTAAGATCATTAAAATTTTCTTCATGTACATTTTAAATTTTAACTGTTTTATTCTATTACATTTTTTTTAATTATGGGTGTGCTTTCATTTTTTTTTTTTTTTTTTTTTTTTTTTTTCATAAAAATTTTGTTTTGAAATAAATTTTGTAGAAGAGATGCATATAATGACTTCAAAAGAAAAAGAAAAATTAAAAGATTCTGCTGAGAAGATGAAAGAAGCTTTGGAACAACAAATTGAAAAACACAGAGAAGCACATCAAAAACAGTTATCTTCATTAAGAGATGAAATAGCCGAAAAAGAAAATCAAATAAATAAACTGAGAGAGTATGTATTTGCACTACATTTTTCAAATTATTTTTTAAAAAAATTCAATGTTTTAGTTATTTAAATACTATAAGTTATAAAATTCAAACTAAAAAAATAAGATTTAAAAACTTGGAGATGCCTTTAAATTTAGATTTAATTTTGCTCTACACTTTCAAAACAAAAAAATTAAAGATTTTATTTTAAATAATTTAAATTATCAGAAAGAACAATTTTACATGAGTTTATCTGTTTTATTGTGTTGAAATATTTAGAAAATTGTTTTTAAAAATTAAATCTCTGATGTTTTAAATCTATTTTTATTTAAAACATTGATTTCTGTTGCATGTTTGTAAATAAAATAATTAAAGTTAACATTTTTCTCAATTCAAGTGTCAACCAGAAGCTTTCACTGGCACAGGAACGGCTTCAGCAGGAGTATGAAAAACTTAAAAATGAGGAACAAGAAAAGAGCTTGAAATTGCAAGAATTAATGTGAGTAATATTTATCTAGCACTATATTTAATTTTTAATCATAGGTTGTTTTAAACTATCTAATAACTGTCAAATTTAATTCCATGGAATTACAGTAGACCAAAGACAATGAAAAAGTTTTGAATTAAACATATTGGAATAAATATTAATACTCTAGGCTATTTTTAAAGATACCAAGATTGTAACTTTCATCATTCTAATGAAATTTTATATCACAAAATATTTCCATTTTAAGAAGATTTTTGAAGAAAAAAATGCAGTTTTGTTTCAAAATTGTCTTCTCGTCTCATGATGAAGTTTGATGAATTATTTCACGAACAGAATAATTTGTAAAAATATATTTTAAACTTTAAAAATTTGCTTCTTAAAAAGTTTAACTTCTTAATACTTTATATTCATGTATTTAGGTTTTTGAATGAAAAGAGAGAACAGGCTCGTCAGGATCTGAAAGGTCTTGAAGAAACTGTTGTAAGTATAAACAACACTTTAATATCAATAATTATTTTTTTATTTTTGACATAGATTTTTGCAAGACAACTTTACTATTTTTTTTTTTTTTTTTTTTTTTTCAGTTGAAAGAATTACAGACTTTGCACAACTTGCGCAAACTGTTTGTTCAGGATTTACAGAGTCGGGTGAAGAAATCTGCTATGGGAGAAGAAAATGAAGAGGCTAATGGAACTCCTGCACAGAAGCAAAAGATTGCATTTCTTGAAAATAACCTTGATCAACTCACTAAAGTTCACAAACAAGTAGGTTATTTAATGTTAATGAAAGTTTTCAAAAGTGTAAATTTTATCAGCTTCTTTTACAATGTAAAATTTTAAAATCAGCTTCAGTGATCACTTCAGTGAATAAACTATAAAAAAAAAATGTTAGAAATGTAAGAAGGCTTAGTTTTCATTGTTAAAATAAATATTTAACTGTTAAATGAAAAATCATTTCAAATTATAAAGTCAAAATAAACTGTAATATTTCTTCATTATTGAAGAAGCTGAATTAGAAATCTTGATTTTATGTTCATTTTATATTAATGTTGAGTGATGCCTCCAAAATAATTCTTCACAGAGAATTAATCTGTATTTAATATTAATTTTCTCATGTCTTTTAATCAAGATTTATTTAAATTATCATTAAAGAAAATTAATAAACTGTTATATTTAGTCACTGTTTGACATTGGTAGGCTTAAATAACATTTCATACCTTTTTGGAAGTTATTTGTTTTGCTAAATGTCCTACAGATATAGGAAATATTTGTTTAAATTAAATAAAAAAAAAATCTGAATAATTATGGTAATATGTTGTCTTTCTATAGGGATTTCATTTTTTTTATTCCATATCAACAATTTGCAATAAAATTTCAATTTAAGATATATTCAATTTTATAAATTGAAAAAAAAATTAATGTAAGAGTTCATAAAATGAAGTTTGTAAAATATTCTGACAATATTTGAATGATTAGCTGATTAAATGATTTTTATCTTATTATTTTAACCAAATACCCATTTTTCTACAACATTATGTAAATTCATCATTAGATCAGTATAAAAAGAAATTATACCACTATGTACATCTTATAATGTTATTATATTATTTTGTAATGCATAGAAGAAAGATTATTTTTTAAATTATAAAAACTTTACAATAAAATTTCTTAAGAGAGGTAAGAAGGAAAAAATTTGAAGGCAATAGAAATTATCATTATACTTTTACTGTGCATAGGCGGACTGCATTATAATTTTTTTTAAACATTATTTTTATCATATTCTTTATAAAAAATTTGTCATTTATTTCAAAATTATATTTTCTAACTCTTGGTGTATGTAAAATAAAACCATATTTGATAAGTGAATATTAATGTACAGATAACATGTTATTCTCAGCTTGTGCGGGATAATGCTGATCTTCGATGTGAGTTGCCAAAGTTAGAGAAAAGGCTACGCGCAACTATGGATAGAGTGAAATCTCTGGAGACTGCTCTTAAAGAAGCTAGAGAAAGTGCAACACGAGACAGAAAAAGGTCATTCAAATAATTTTCATTAATATGCATGATAGCTTGTTTTAGATATCCATTTTTTACAAAAAAAAAAAAAAACCTAATGTATTTCAAAATGTAAAAAAATAAAGTTCTGTAGTGATGTGATTTACTGACAGTTCACATTATAAAATTCATTGCCAGTGTCATCTTTTATAATTTCTTCAATTATTGTTCAAACTGTAAAATTTTTGTTGTGGCAGAACATGTCATCTCATTATAGATGAGTACAATTCAAGAACTTACAGATTCAGTGAGCTTCTCATGTTTTATTGAATATTGGCCAAATGTATATGAAAAGTACTCTTGTTTTAAATCTCAAAACCTAATTAAATACATTAATATCTAGTGTATGCATAATTTATTCATGAAAATTGTAAAGATATAATATTTTAATAAATTTGAGGAATTGTAGTGTTTGCTTGATCATTTTCAGACTACGACTTTGCAGAATATGTAATTCAATTTCTTATTAAATTAGATATTTTAGGCTTATTATTAGTATTTAACTTTTTCTCTAAAGAAAATGTGCTAAATAATATTAAATCAAAAATAAGATTATATATTTGGTACTTAGTCCTGTATTAAAAATTATGAAGAAGAGGATGATTATTTAGCCTAGATTTTAAGTACTGGAAAATCCTTAAAAGTATATTTTCAGAACATGTTATAGATGAGAAATGTTAAAAACTAGCTTTCTCAAATATGAAAAACACATATTTTTATTTTCTGTCAGATTTTATTTCATAAGTGAATACAAAGTACTGTTAAAATTTATATTAAAGCTATTTTTGAATACTTATTATAGATACCAGTATGAGGTAGATCGCATTAAAGAAGCTGTTCGCCAAAAGAATATAACTAGAAGGGGTCACATGGCCCAAATTGGTAGGCTGGTTTTCTTATTGGTATTGTTTTTTTCAATTTATAATAAATATTTATAACTTGTACATGTTTGTTTCAATCTTGTGCCATTTGCTAAAATATTGAAATTTGTATCATAGCTAAGCCAATTCGTGCTGGTCAGCCTCATCTTGTGGGTGCTGGTTTTAGAACTGGTATCATTCCTATGCTTAATATGTAAGAATGAATTATATTTTTTTGAATTTCTTTCTTTTACAAATTTCTTCATTTTTATAAAATCATGTGAAACATTGAAAAATTATTTTTGATCTTTCAGGGCAAACTTAGGAAGGAATGACAATAGGCGGGTTATCTCAGGTACTTTCTAATTTTTGCAGGACATTTTTTGTGCATTTAAATTTATGAAAAAGTTATCTTAGAAAGCTTTAAAGTGGAAAAAAAAATTCCAAATTTGTATGCTTTTATTTTGCTTACAACCCATCAATTTTCTGATGTATTATTAATAAAATAGTTTTTTTTTTTTTTTTGTAAACTCTTGTAGTTACTGAGCTGCTAAGTCTATTCCATAAATTTCTCCTTCATGTTGCAAATTTTAATATTTATTTTATCTTTTAAATCTATATATTTTACTAAAATTTTTACTGTAAATAAATATCAACTAAAAAAAAAAAAAATTTAATGGAATTTTATGCTATAATCATCAAAACTTTTATGGACTGAAACTAGTTTCCCATTGTGTTTATTTTGCATTTAATTCTATTTAAATATTTCATTCATATGCTCCTCATAATTAGCTACATGAAGGTCAAGTAGTAGAAGATAAGACACAAAGCTTAAAAAGCTGGGTTAGAATCCTGGTAATGTATTGATATATGTGTGTTGCTGTATTCACATAATCTGTGAGATATTTTTAACGTTTAAATCAGCTGTCCTTTTAATTCACAATAAACTTTGAGGAGCTGGAATCATAGTAAATTCCTGTCTGTAAAAGAAATAATGAGCATTAGATTTTTCCTCTGAGTTTATCTCAGAGTCACATCCTATTGTTCATTATTACTGCTTTCATATAACATTCCATTGAACAAAAATTAAACTCTTTCTTTCTTTCTTTTCCATAAATGTATTTTCAGTGAAACTCTCATGCATATTTTTGAATTTAATATAAAGGTTAATTCAACCTAGCAAAAAAATTCATTGATTATGATACACATTATTATTGCTTTTTGAAATTCAGTATTGATATCCAAAGCAGTAATATTTCTAATTTACTATATCTAAAACAGTAATATTTCTATTTCCACAGATAGTTATAGTTAATTATTTAACTGCAATGGAAAAATTTTTCTTAGTTTCTATTAAATTTTCTTAGTTGTATGTATCATTTCTAATTTAGTAAGGTTGTGCTAATTTCTTATGAAAAAGACTTTGAGAACTTTATTAAAATAAATTTTTGATTAAAAAACATTTCTTCAATTAAAAGTTATTTTATAATCTTAAATTGTAAAATTAATGCAAAGAATAATATAATATCTGATTTCTAATATAAAATTCTGATACTGTAGGAAAAAAAAATTTTTTTTTTCTTTATAGAGAAAATAATCAATGAAATTGAAATAACTCCTATTAAGACTTTTGAGAAGATCTCCAATGAGAACAATTTCAATGAAAAACGTAAGTGTTAACTGTGTAAATATTCATTAAAAATCTTATACTCCTAATGTTTTTGCTATTTAAATCTATAATTAGAGTATTTTTAATACTAACAGTTTTGAAAATTATAGATTTTAAACAAATCTTTTGTCTCTCTCTAAATTTGTTCCCCTCAAATCTTGGAAAAATTAATTTAAATCACTTTTTTCGAATGAATGAAAGATTCTTAATAAAAGAAAAAAAAAACTGCTTAAAATACTCAGATGGTTTTGCTTTAGAAGGGTTCATGATTTCTTAATGTTATAAAGAACTGTAAAAAAAAATAAATAACTTTCAAAGAATAACATGAAATGATATGTTTCTTCATATAAAATATGTAGTTTGAAAATGTTTATTTCTATTTGATAATGATTCTGTTTTTTCAAAATAAATATGTGATTATAGAAAGCTGAACACCCTCAATTTACTGAGTAATGAAATTTGGAATTTAAAGTATTATTTGTTAGAAAATGTTTATAAATGTAATTTTTTCTTCTTTAAATACATTTCCGAAAATTGAAATTTAAACCCAATATTAAATGTAATAAAAACATATCTATACAATTATGTTTTAAATATTTTAATTCTGTATACTGTATTACACTTAAATTTAAACTTTTGATTTCAGGTTTAAATTTGACATCTTAATTTCAGAATAAAGTCATTAAAAACTCTTGAAAATGTTATTATTATACTTTTATTGCTTGTATTGTTACATGCAACTTTAACATTTATATTGTAGAACTATTTGACTTCATGATTGAAAAATATGGTAAATTATTCCAAAAATATTTTAATTATAAAATCAATATCAAAACTGGCAAAATTTTGGAAGATTCTCTGTGGTTATATAAAAACACCTCTAAAATCATTTTTTTAAAAGTTTTTATTATTAATAATAAGATGAAACAATTTTTACATTTATAGTTGCTGTAATGCTTTAAGTAAATCGAAGTACTTATATAATCCAATATTTATTGTACAATTTTATTAATGGCAAAATTTCATAAATGTAAATTATGTGACATATAATTAATAATGTACACTTGTAATAACACATAAATAAGCTCATTAATTTTTTATTATATAGACTCCTTTTAACTCATTCCCCTTGAAAAATTATATTATTATTGCTACTATATCAGTGGATAATTTGCTAATAACTATATTATTTGCAACGTAATTTTTTTTCAGATTTTATATTATAGCCTTTGTTTGAATTTAAATTTGTATGCATGTATTCAGAAATAATTGTATACACTTATATGCTTCACTAATATTGTTATCTTTTTATAGCTGAAGAAATCAATGTCAGTTAATGTGGAGAGAGCTTGTGATATCTTCTACTTAAAGAACTGTTTATCCTCTCTGTTTCAGTTCCATACATGTATATCTATTAGAACACTTTTAGGAAACCAAATGCCCTGCAATTTTTTTTTTTCCACCTATCACCTGCTTTAGAGCTATATATACATATATTTGCACTGAATCATTTCATTTTGCCTGTCAATTCAACTTTTTGTTGCTGCAAAGAAACAGATGGGTTCAAAGTTAAAAATTAATGAGGGTATAAATTTAATTTAATTCTTAATTTCTTTTCTAAAGTCTTATTTGATATTATTTAATTACATAAAACGATGTGTTTTAAAATGTTAGACACTAAATGAAAAAAAAGTTGTTTTCAAATTGTTTGAAATTGATATTAATGTTTTTATGTTTTAATGCACACTACCTAAATTTAAGTTTGTGAGTGTGAAATTTTTTAAGTTGTGTGATCTGCCAAATTATTTTGAATCTTGTAAAAATCCATTTTTGTAAACATTTGGATTTTAGTTAGTTAAAAAAAAAATAGATTGCAATTGAATTTTCTTATGGTTAAATTTTTTAAAAAAATTTAAATTTTGCTGGTACTTCACACTGTAAACTGTAAAGAGCAATACCTGAAATATTTATTAATGAAATGCTTTTTCACATGATGATTTCTGATGACTTTGAAAAATTCAGAACTTTATTATTCATACCCAGTCTTGAATGGTAGTTTTATTTTTGAAGAATTGTTTGTACTTAAACATCCTTTAGTTGAAATCCATCCATTTGTAAAATATTTTGTGTTTATCCTTTTGTTCATAATCAGTGCAAAAAACAAGTTTTAAATTACTTGTATGAAAGTAAATGATTGATTTTTAAGTTTGATTTTTTTTTTTCTTCTTATATCTTTATTTTGAGTTTAAAAATTGAAATTGGAAAGATAAAAAAAAATTCTCAAGATAAATATTATATACTTTTTTTGGAGTTTTTTCTAATACCAAAATAAATATTATAAGGAAATATTGTCAGCTGCTATTGTACTTCAAAAATATCTGTTCTGCAGATTGTGTACATTATGTGATTGCTGACTCTTTGAAAGAAGAAAGTATAAATTTTTAATAACTTAGATACTTCAAACACATATATCAGACAGTTATTTAATTCAAAATAAAAGGTTAAAAAAAAATAACTCATATATTTTATCTGGTGCTTTCTTTTTATTTAAACATGAATTATCAAGGTTGCTCTAATCTGTGCTACTTATGTAA
The DNA here is from genome assembly GCA_019974015.1 of Nephila pilipes. Lineage (NCBI taxonomy): Eukaryota > Metazoa > Arthropoda > Arachnida > Araneae > Nephilidae > Nephila > Nephila pilipes. Next base: position 1,080,822 of record BMAW01119744.1, read on the forward strand.
TTATGTAAATAAATGTATTTATATTCAATTTGCAAATATATTTATTTTATTGCACAAATATATTTATTTTTATTACATAACTGTGTTATTTATTTTTGAGATGTAAAATGTTTCTATTTCTAGTCTTATAAATTCTATTATTGGTAAAAAGGATTTAGATACTGCTTCCCTTTGATTGAAAGGATAATTTGTTTCGGATCTGATATATCCTGTGATGAAACAAATGTTAGTTTTTCAAAATATTTTGCGATATGAAAATTTAGAGAATGTCAAAAGAAAGCTGTGTACTTCTAGTCATTTTGTCTTGTTATTATGGATAATATAGCTATGGGATATAAGTAAATGTTTTATTTGTAATTTCTTTTTCATATTCAAATACTGAAATAATACTTCAATGTTATTTAAAAAAATTAATTTTTTTTTATTTAAAAATGGAATGATGTTAAAGTAATTTCTTTGTAATGTCTGTAATAATTATTTAAAAATTTGTATTTCCTCCTGGTTTTATGTATTTTTATGAGTGTTTTTTTTATAATTATTTAAAGATAAGAAAATATTTAATGATGCAATTGTGTTACAGTGCTTTCTCTGTTAGAGCTATTATTCATAATTATATTAAATTTATATAAATCTTTACCAATATAATTGAGTAATAAATATAAGCCACTGTTTGTAGATAAATTTTTCCTTGTAGTTACTGGGACCATGGATAGCTGAAAGTATGATTTTGTGTTAATGCACTTTCTGATTAATTCCTTTGTAAGATATTATATTTTGTTTCTTCACTTTGTAAGAATTAACACAATATAAAGAGAAAATAGTGTACATTGTTTTGCTTGTATGAAGTACTGGCTTAATGAACAATTTAGCTGCTGGCTTGTAGAAATTAAAAGTCTGATGTAAATATGTTTCTGCGAATAAATATCATCGTATAATTTTTGTAATCGTCTTCAAAAATTTCTCTTAAACTGCAACCAATGGAGGTCTCATTAACGTTATGTTTTTGCACTGTGTTCTGTAACAAAGACGTCTATTTCCAATTATGTAATTGCAGTGATTGCTTTGTGAGAACTCGTGTGCAAAATGACACATGGCTTCGTAATAAAGTCATGTCTATTAATGCCTCTGTTTTATTTTCTTTACATCATTTACATCTTTAAATTCCAGTTTGAAAATACATTTTTCATCCTTGGTTTAACAAATTGTGCTTTTCTATCTGACGAGTTTATTTTTATTTATTAATATCTTTTGAATTTCTCAGAGTATACTTTGAGTTGTTCCGAAATCATAAAATTCATTTGCTTTTGATAATTTCTTTATTTTCATACTAAATATAATTTTAAAAAATATTGTGTTGGGAATCAATGGTAATACTTTTTTAAAGATCTTATCATGAAGGGAAAAACAGTTTTATTTTGTGCATAGGATGCTCACATATTGATACTTGTACCTCTAGAAATGTATAAACTATTATAGAATTGGGTCTCTCTTGGGTATCTTCAATCACTCAGGATGGAGAAATTAAAAGTTCCATATCTGAAGCTACTCTTTTTCACTTGCTATGGTGGAGGATATTTAAAATTTAGAGGAGAAAAAAAATCATTACTGCTTGTAATTGGGAGGCCAAATTTTTTTCTAGATGAAATCACCAAGAGATTGGATGTTTTAATTCTTAAAATATTTCTTTTGATTATATTTAATGTTTTTTCAGGTATTTACTTGCATTTTTGTAATCTTAATTCTAATTTTTTTTCTTCTTATTTTTAGTTTAATTGTTGTCTTCTTGAAATTCGAAAAAAAAAAATTAATTTGTTAAATTACTTTTAATTCTTAAATTGGCAATCAGTGTTTGATTTTGATGAAGGGATGTATTAAATCAATCGGATTTTGTGATTCAGAGGATGTGATAAGCAAGTTAATTCTTTAAGATTATGTATTGCCAATAGTTAAATAAAACCCCGAATGCGAAATGAGTTGAATATTTTTTCTGAATCGTAGGTTGAATTCTGAGGATGTACATACGTTCGTTATTGTCTTTGGATTGCCTGCATAATATTAAATAAAATAGGTTCGTGTTCAAGTTTATCCTCACTAACTTTGCGGACAAAATCTTTTTTTTTTTTTTTTTTTTTTTTTTAATTTCAACTTATTATATTTGTGTTCATTTGTCAATGAAGTAATTAATAATGGCTATATTAACGAGATGGTTAATTTCACATGCATTATGAGCGGCTCAGATTGAATCTTGATTTCGAGTCCTAATGCCTCCGAAATACGGCATGGAAAAAAATTAGTTCTTTAACTCAATCCTAACTTTTGATTGAGGAGGCTTAGTCCCGGCCTTGATGCCCTAAGCATTTCTCGCCTATGGACCCATGTCTCTAAACTCAGTCTAAAAATATTTTAATAGCATTTGCTTCAAATGTTTTGATACATATTTATTACAAAGAGAATATTAAATATTTAGAATATAAGAACAAATGAAAGATATTAAATGTAATAAAAATCAATGCATATTTTTTGTTCTTTAATGAAATTCGACTTAGGGTTTTTTCGTAAAGCATATTCACGAATAACTGTCAAAATTAAGCTTTCACAACAGATCTAACTCTGTGTACAATATACCGAAAGGACGTCGAGCCTCTCTTGTCTCATCGTGATTTTGTTTTTCTTTTTAGTATACTTTATGTGGTGAAAGATCGTTCTGTTGTATAGTTTATTACCATTATGCATTGAAATAAACGCAGAGCTGTTACTCCTTACGGAATGCTGATTCTATTTTGACATCATTTATTATTTTGTGTAATTTTGCGTGACATTGAAATTAACTCGTTTGAGGTAAGTGGCGACGGTAGATTAGTGGTTGATGGTCGCTGCCAGCGTTGTTCTCGTCGACTCGTGAGTTCGAGCCTTGATGCTTCTAAAGATCCACCGTGTAGCGGGGTTGATGCACGTTAAATCTGGTCGAAGTACCAAGTCTACCTAACCAATTTGTGTCTTTTTTTTCCCCCAATTTATTCACGTCTAGATCACAGTTAAATCTTGTTTGGCGCAGCATCTCTTGCGCCAAAAAACTTCACTTTCACTCACCCAAGCCTACCTATTGGCGCGGCTGGAAGTTTGGAGAGAGAGGTTCCAATCCGTGTATTGATCGAGGTTCAAAATTACGAGGTCCGTTACTAGTTGCCTTCGTGTTGCTTCTCAGTGTGACATAATTAAATTATTAAGTCTTTTGAGGCCAATCGCTGAATGTTGTTTTATGAATCACTTATGAATGGAACTGTTGAATTCAACTTCTAAGTAGACTTAGATCTTGTAGACATGAATCATCTAATTTTATTCAATATTGTTTGCAGGGAAATTTTTTATCAAAACTCATAATTTTATTGGCTATTTTGCTTCATAGATTTAAATTTATGTCCAGAAATTTTTCGCCAAAAATTAGTTCAACATCAAAGAAAAGCAGATAGTACATGAAAAGATTTTACTTTTGAAATTAGGAATTATTTAGAAGAATGGCTCATGGAGTCGAGTTGCGACTTTTGAAGATCTAATGATTGTGGACTGATTAAAAAATGCGCTCAAAATTTAGTATGAGAGATCGCTCCCTAGATCAGTATTGCCCAACTGGTGGTTCGCAAACTCCCAGGGGTTCGCGAAAATAATATTGGAAAGGTGGAATTTTAAACCGCTATTCTAAAAAAAAAAAAAATCGAAATAATGCATTTATTTCCATATATATTACTGCACTGCTAATAATTCGAAAATTATAAAATAAATAAGAGTTCTTTAATAAGACAAATGTTGAGAAATACGTTAACGCATCGAGGTGGCGTGAGCTGCTAAAAAAGGAAAATGTCTCTTACAGTGATTTTACATGACTTTGACAGTCTGTCCATCAAGTCACACTTGTTGCTGATTGAATAGCAAAGCAAAAAGCAAGATTAATTTCCTGAGATTGATATTTTTCTCAACTGGATTAGTGGTTCAACAGATGCTTGTTAATCTCGTGCGATTTAGTTCACGATTGGTAGCTTTGATTAGTGAAGTTACCGTACAATATAACTTTTAATAATTTTTATACTGTAATTTTATTGCGGGTCGACGGTTAAAAATTGGTCCTTTAGTCAAGTCTGTGGGCATGCAGTTATTTGTTCAAACTTCAATTTCAGCGCCTGTTTTTGAAACAATACCGGGTGATGATATGGAAACCTGTTGGGAGCTACCATCTCCCCTGGCTAAAAACAAACTACTGGTGAATTTGACGAGAAGTATAGGAAAAAACGAAAACATAACAGAGCGACTATTTTAAATGTGATTTTATTTTGCAGGGGAAACGTCAGAACATAAGCCGCTTCGAGTAATCATCCGCGAAGTTCTTGCCAACAACAGTTACAAAAAACACCATTTCATCGTAGGCATCTTCAAACTAAGTATTTGACACACAAAGATAAACATGTCGAATATTTGAAAAAAAATTAGCCCATAATAGAAAGTGTAGAATCTCTTCTTTCCTATCAACTTCAAGCAAATATATTTGAATGGTCTTCGAGACACCATTTCGAGTGCATTATAGAATTGCAAGATCGAGACAGGTACCTAGAATGGTATGGAATGATTTGGCAAATGATGTAAAGAATAAACTTTTGAAGAGAATGAATTGAATTATTTTGCTTTCTAACTTGACAGGTCGACCGCTGTGGTGAAAGGTGCAGTATTTCTTGTCTACATTAATACATTATTTAGAATTTGCTTTTCAAGAAGTTATACTATTTGCAAAACTTTTGAAAACCCATACAACTGGAGAATGAATTTTCGATATGGTGAATGATTATTTTGAAAGAAAAATAGCATAAACTGATAAATTATGGGAAAAGTTTATAATGCTCGATATTTTGCGTGACTTTCTTCACTAATTTTTCAAGAACAAAGAATAATTTACAGAGATAAAATAAAACTATTTTAATTCTATTGAGAGCAACAACGGCTTCTTTGAAGTTTAGAGTTGTTTATATCCGTTAACTGAACTATTTTCATCGTATGATTCCAATATTATCTTATTTCTTTCACATTCATTTTTCAAATTATAAAATAGCTCTTCATCCTTCAGTTCAATTATTTAAAATATAGTAATCGAAACAATTAAACATGTACATTTGATAATGAAATTAATCCTAACAGAAAAATAATTGACGTTAATTAGAATTAGAATTTCTTAAAAATCGCGATAGGTATTAGTAAAAGCAAAGGTCAGCAAACCAGTTCAAGAGAGGGGAGGTAGGGATGGCGACAGGGTAAGTAAACAGCTATTGATAAGTTGAATGGATGATGATGTAGGTCTTGGAGTGAGATGGTTGACTGAGAAAGAGGCTATTGAAGAAATGATAAAGGTATTAATTAAAAAGGTCTGAGTTGGAATGCAAAGTGTTATGGGGGTATTAGATGCAAATAATTATTGCGAGATTGGTAGGATGAGGCATGGACTCCATTATTGTGAATAAAAATTAGCTGGGGCCTTATTAGTGGTTTAGTATGATTTGTTATTCTATTATAGAATCTTCTAGAGAGATAGTTGATGTGTTTAACCCATTCACTACCAGAGGGAGAAAAAAAAGTGCTTCCCTGGGCCCGCGGCTGTCACGCTGTGCCCAGACGATTTTAGATATTAAGCGTAATTTACGAAAAAAATTCCTCTAAAATCAGCTATTCGTTAGAATACTTCGGTTCTTACTTTATTTGCTTTTTTACGTCATATTGGCCTTTTACACCACATTTGATTTTTAACTTTTTATCTTATATGTGTTATTTGTGTTTGTCTTGTGTTTTTAAGGCCATTACTTTTTAATCGATTTTAACAAGTGTTTGGAGCAGCATAGCCTACTTTGGCTCTTGCGCCATTAAAACCTACATTCACCCACTCACTCACTTCGGTTCTTACATATATTATTTAAAATTTATTAAACTTAATATATAAGAAAGAAAAAAAGATTTAATCAAAAATTGTATGTTTTATACATAAAATTATTACATAAAAATCCTATCTCTTACGAAAATACACAATATACTTACATTTGTTACATAAATTGCATGGTGCAAGGATGTACCATTAAATGATATATTAAGATATAAAAAATGAATCTTATTTCACTGTATGGTATTCTTATGAAAAAAATTCTTCAATGAATAGTCCAACGTCACGTGTCTTACATATTTTGTCAACTTTTGAAGCTTCGGCAAAGATTTTGAGCAAAGGGCACATCTTTTTCTTCCTTTTTTTTTTTTTTTTTTTTCCTTTAAAGGCTATGTACAGAGTTGTATTATTTTCGTTAACATCGCTATCAGATTCATTCATTAATTCGCAAATCTCAGTACCATATAAATACTTTCTTTTCGTCATGAATGTCACTACAAATAAAAACCGACCGAATGAAACGAACAGCTGAGAGCATCTGCCACCAAAAGCCTAACCCCCATAAACATCCATAAATTCTCATTCGAACTTCTATGAAGCAAGCAAGAAAGAAAAAAGAAAACCAAAAGCAAGTGCACCCTTTAAATCATGTCATTACATTTAAAGAGCCGTGTCGCAACAGGTGCTTTTAACAATTACACCCCTTCTGATAGCCAGAAGTGAAATCCAAGCCCATATCACCAGATCAACACTCCAAATAAGCTATTTATATAGATTTTGCGGTATTGTAACGCAATATAGCAACATTAAGAAAATCAAATAAAACGTTCTCCTCAAGAGTATCTCTATTGATACGCTGAGGTCAGAAGAGCAAACGCGAGCATATCGCATTTGATACGCTGAGAGTTAACTGGTTAATAATAGGAGGGATATTGAGATCCTTGTGTATGACAAAATTTCTGACATACCAAAGTGAGTTAGTAATCATGCGAAGAATTTTATTTTGAAGGACCTGCATTTTTTTTAATATGGGTAGGTGCGGCAAGTGGCCCCAAGTGGAGGAAGCATAAAGTAGGGTAGGGTGGATTACTTGTTTATAGAGAAGGAATTTGTTAGCAAGAGTTAGTACTGAATTTCTGCCTATTAAAGGTATACAGTTATGGATTTTGGCCCAGCATTTGTCAATTATTGATTGAATATGAAGTTTGAAGGGGAATTTATAGAGTCCAGGATAACACCTAAGTATCTAAACTCAGAGTACCAAGAGATGTGATCATTAAAAAATTTTGAGTTTTTTATCAGAAGGGGGGATGACCTTTTCTAAACATAAGAGCTTTACTTTTATTAGTGTTTGCAGCAATCCTCCAGAGTGTCATCCACTCCTCCATTTGTTTTAGATCAGAGGTCTTTAATCTGGGTTCCCTTGAACTTTGACAGGGTTTTCGCAAGAGATCACTATTTGCTTAATCAAAGTGCCAAAATTTTACTAAAATTTTATTATTTTTTTTTTATAAAAGATCAAATTCTGAAAGGCTATTTGCTTGTAAAAATAGATATAAATAAATATTTTATTGATAATATAAAAGCTTGAATTTCATAAAAATCACGTGCTTCAAATATATAAATCGAGACGTATTAGGTTACATATTAGTCTCCATTCTTTGGCTGAGGTGAAGAATCTCCCACTTATTTCACTATTTTGAAGGTATAAAGTAAAATTGACGCGGGACTTTTAAAATTGAAATTGTGGGCACACTGCATTTTGAAAGATGATATTTAATGCTTTCCTAATTTGCATATTAATTTAGTAGACGTAACGCTAACCACGATAAAAATACAAAAATTGGTTTGGTTCAACATTAATCAATCTTCAAAAAACATTTCTTGGATATTTCCCTGTTCAAAAAGAAAAATTATCTTGGATTCAAAATCCGTTTCAAGACTGTTACACCTCCAAACTCCCAATAAAAGAACATCAAATTGATAAATCGACCGATACCCAATTGAAACTAAATTTTAGTCAAGTTGATATTATGCATTTTTTTATTGACATTAGAAAAGAATATCCTTAAATAGCCAAAAGAGCTGTGAAACATCTAATATCTTATATGTTTCAACCTATGTAAGCGAAAAATCTTTCTCTTTGTAAGCTGCTACAGGAACAGAATACAGAAACAGACTAGGTGCTGAAAATTACATTAGGTTCATTGCAGATTTCAACAATTATTCGAGACGTAAAAATACTTTGCAATAAAAAGCAATCACAGCCAAGTCATTAATTTTTTTTTTCTTTTTATTAGTTTATTATGATTTATATTATTGTTGCTTTAGTTTATTATTCAAAAAATATATTTTAAAAAAACAAAAAAAAAAATTAAAAAAAAAAAAAAAAACATTAGCTATCTTACCATTAATTATTTTATTTAGACGTTTCGATTGGGATAAAATAAGGATGCAATAATAATTTTGTAAATTTCAGTAGGATAAATTTTTGATATCCTTTTTTTTTTTTCTTCTCTTTGATCAAGGGGTTCTTTCAAGAAAATGGTAAGCTCTAAGGGTTCCCTAAGGGTTAAAAGATTAAATACTACTATTTTAGATGATTTTGTAATTTATCTATTATGTTGATTGGATTTTTCCTTGAGTGAGGATTGCTGCATCATCTGCGAATAAACAGAGGCTATTATAAGGACTCCGAGGGAAGTCATATGTGAACAAATTATAGCAAATTGGGGAAATTACAGACCTTTGAGGTTGACCGGCTTGTAAATGGCATATTGTAGACAGAGTATTATTAAGTCTAACTAGGAATGTTCTATCTTTAAGATAAATATTGTGTAGGGGGGGGGATTTAATTTGATTAGTTTGAGGATCAATCCGTCGTGCCAGAGGCGGTCGAAAACTTTTTGTATGTCGAGGAAGATATCTCCAGATACTTGTTTGTAATTAAATCCTTTAATGGTATACACAACCCATAGTAGTTGATGGACAGTGCTGTAGTTAGTGCGGAAGCAGAATTGTGAATCTGGAGGAATATTATTAGTGGGAACATGAGTAAGTATTCCGGTTAACAGGATTCTTTCAAAGATTTTTGAAATAGAATTTAGTACACTGATAGGTCGATAGTTGGATGGAATGGAATGGTTTCGGCCGGATTTGGGAAAGAGAATAATAGTTGCGTGTTTCTATTCCATCCTCTCCGGGGGCTCTCTTTTTGTTTAACTTTTTAATTATGGTAGCAATTTCAGAGGGGGTGAGGAGGGGAGAGAAATAAAAATTGGTATGGGCTTCAAGATAATTTTGAACTAATGATTCTATTTTTTTCAATATGATTATCATCATATGGAATTAGATTTTCCTGGAACGAGGATTCAAGATTATGGGTCAACAGATCAGACTTTATTTAAAAAAGGCATAAAACATTGCCATTAAGTACTCATTCGAATTTAATATTTATGAGAACAATAAAATGTACTTTTCAAAATCTATTAAATTATGAAACAAAATGAAGAAACATTGATATATAAATAATAATTTTTGCTTTGAAGTTTTTACAAATTTCCAAGTCACAAAATAGAATATACATCTAGTATAATTACTTAAATTTTTTTTTCTAAAATTCCGTTTCACATCCTGTTGTATTTAGAACACGTTCCAAATGGTTTTTTGAAAGGATATTTTTAGTTTTACTGGACATTTTTTCTCCCTTTGATCTTGTAATACTGTTTGTAAATGTGCTTTGCTCCTCATATTATATGCTTTTAAACAAATTTTTTTCAACTAAGCACGCAAGTTTCCTAACGCAAGGTGATCGACAGATTGAAATAATGTATGCAACTGTATTCTGCAATTGTACATTAACCATAACTTGATTTTAACCGTATATTTTGGTTTGTTATCTTGTTGAAACATACAATATGGCCCTTAACTTAATTTCTGAAGAATAATTTATAGTACTTAATTTTAAATTAATTTCAAGACACCTGTTTCATTTTACCTATGATTCAATCAATAAAAACATATTTTCTTTCACCTTTTTCTGGCTGACAACCACATAAAAGCAACAAAAACCCTCTATGCTTGACAGTGAAAATGAGGAAGTAGCTCAGAGTTAGGATTTCACAAATTGTACCATCGACCATAACTTCAGAAACATTTAATTAATTTTTATTACTGAATATTATGTTATTTTAGAATTATTGAGGCTCTGAAGTATGATTTTTAGCAAATGAATCCTTGTTGTTCATCCCTATTTGCTTTGGAACTGAAGTATTTTCTTCTAGCTGTGTGACGATTATAATTTGCTTCTCGGAGTGGCCACGGTAGCCTAATGGTCATGATAGCGTATTCGTGGTTGGGGGGTTTCGTCATTTCGAGGGTCTTGATGTCACAAAAAATCCCGCAGTGTTTCCAGGGCTGATGTGTTTAAACCTGTCGAGACCCAAAGTCTTCCCGTTGGCAAGGTGTTTAATTTAGGAGAAGGCGGTCAGGTGACATCCTCGTCACTTGACCGAGGTTCAAAATTACGAAGTTCGTCACCAATAGCCCTCGTGTTGCTTCAAGCGGGACTTTAATAAAACTAATCATGCATCACGGAGTATTCCAATCATTTATGCAGAAATACATCTTCCTATTTCTGTGAAAAGTAGGTTGGGTATTTTTTACAGCTCTCACACATTTTCGAGACGCAAGAGTTCTTTTTCACATCTCGAATGATAGGTCTATTGGTAATCGAACAGCAGAACTTTTTTTTGTTGCTTCTTCATTACTAGTCATCACTACAAAAATGTCTTCACAAAGTATCCTACACATTCAATTTTTAATCCTCATTTGTCATATCCACAGCAATAAGTTTTGTAATTTGTTGTTATTCTTTTAATTTATTTTTATTTTTTAAATTTTTAATTGCAACTTCTATTTAAAGAGAGGCAATACAGAGTGTGCTTGGTCTTTCTACAAATACATGAAGACTATTTATAAGCATAACTACAACGAGACTTTTCTCTTTTAGTTGATTATCTTCAAAAGCCTTGAATGGATTTTAATGATGTTAGGTATATACATAGGTTGGCATAATTTTGAAAAAAACATGCAATATTCATGGTACACTCGCGTAATCATGTATATGGCTCATCAGTGGAAGGAAATCTAAAAGAGAGGCTACAAGATGGAACAAGAAATGGGATAATGGGTAGTATGTTCCCCACTTATTGTTATATGGCTTTCGCAACTGGAATTCATAGCAATTGAGACAATTTTAAATTTTCTATAGTAGTTGATCCCACTCCTCCAGCAGGGCCGTTTTCAAGGAACTAGAGTTGCAATTCCCCTTCCAAGAGCATTCCAAATGGACTCTATAGGGTTAAGGTCAGGAGATTTGACTGATCAATCCATCCAGCGAATATTCTCATTTTCTAGAAATTCTAGATTAGCCCTATGTGGACGAACGTAGTCGTCCATAAAAAAATTAAAATAGAACCTGCTACACTCCTGAAAAGGCAAACTTCGAGCTCTAAGATTTCAACCCAATATCTCACAAAGGTTCTGTCAAAGATATACAGGTTTGTGCGCCTGTCCAACACTATTCCTGCCCATACTATTCAATCTCTTCTGGCATATTGGTCTCTTTTCTGGTAGTTGAGGGCCATGTAACGACTTCCTGGTTTTCTGCCAGATAAAAGTACGTCAAGAATCAGTGGTTACGTTCAATCCGGACTCAGCCGTGAATAGAATGGTCTCGCACTGATCTCACTGTGCCTTCTTAAACAGGCTGTTCTATTCACAGAAATGAGCTGGACGCAAACTACAGGTCTTCTTGCAAACTCATGAAGCATTTCAGTAATAGTAACTCTTGAAGTGAAGCAGTGTTCCTGTGGCCGGATGAATTTCACGAGACAGTTGAGATGCAGTTACTCTCTGTTGGAAATAAATCATTTGTATACCGCCAGTAGGCACCTTGTCTCGTGAAAGTTCGAGCGAACAAGTTCATGAATAATATTTCAGAGTGCATTTGGATTTTGACCGTGTAAGGCGGGTTGTTTCTTGTTTTGATGCAATTTCTCCTGACCGCAAAAGTGGGTTAAGTTAAAATATGGGCTGTTTGGAAGCCTTGTATAGTTTATAAATTGAATAATTATTTGTTTATGTGTAATATGCTCGCAGAGACTGTAAATAAATATGTTTTTAAAATAATTGCTCTCCCTATTTTGCTCGGAGGATTGCTGTTCTCGAATACAATCCGGTTGCGCTTTGCTGTAGTGAAAAACATTGATTTTCTTTGGTCGTCTTGATTTTTGCATTACATTGTGTTCAGACCTTCTTTTTACTTCCGGTCTCATTAAACTGTCCCCATAAGTTGCATTAAGGGCTAGGTATTACATTATAATCTCTAGAAAGGTGATCTAGAGTCTGCCTTGCTTGAAATAACCCATCGTCGTAGACTTCCAAACATTCATAGTTACTCATTTTAACGGTTTGCTCTTGAATTCCCCTAAATGTTGTAAAAAATCTTTATTAAGATAGCTGAGGTGTGCGGAAGAACGAAACGCTTGGCTCGTATGCTTGCAAAACATTTTCCTCTAAATGCACAACACACACGCGTGAATACTTACATAATCGACACTAAAAATTCGTACTAAGCATTAGTTTTACTTTTCATTCAGTACTTTTTGAGAAATTCAACGACATATGAAAATTCCCTTAATTTTGAATACCAGTTTGTAAATATTGTGTGTTTATATATGGAAAATATTATAATACATTAATCAGAAACATCCGTTTATGAAAAGTATAACATTTGATAAATATAGTAAGAAATTCCAATTCCCGACAATCTCTAAACTCCAAACAGCTTTTTTGTTTTATACATGTGAAGAGGGAAACCGAGTGAAAAAAAATGCTTTGCATGTTTTAAGGAACAAGCGACAAAAATGTCACCTTGAGGATTGTGTTTTAAAACATGCTTCATTTTCTTAATTTTTTTAGATTTCTGATTTTACATAAATTGAAACAAAGCATCAAACAGATAAAAAAAAAAAAAAAAAAAAAACTTAATAAGATTTTTAAAAAATTATTTTAGAAATATTTAATCCTTTTTCTGAGTTTCATTTCGTTACATCAAAAATATCATTAGAAATTTTATTTTCAAAACCAAAACGTTTACTCAGAGGAATATCGTTACAAATAAGGATATTACTCAGTAGGTGTCCCAACAAACATGCGTGTATTCTGTGTTAAAATCCTGATATCTCCGACTCGGTGGCATCTGAATTAATATGATTTAATCTACTAGAAACACAAACAAATCATTCAAATAAATATTAATATACTTTTTGTTTTATATTGATTCAAACAGGACGTATTTTTTACTCCCTTGTCATTCCAGATTCATGCAAAACATTTTTGTACGTTTATTCACATTCAAATTTAATCAAAACTCAAAAAAAATTATTTTTTCTGTTGTATGTATATATATATATATATATATATATATATATATACAGTAGCGATGTAAGTAAGTAGTAAAATTCATTTGACAAAACGAATTTTAATTATAACACATTCTACCAACTGATACCATTATTTTTACACATCATATAATAAATGTCACAAAAATTATTAATTGATAACCTAGAAGTTCCATTTTTTTAATAATTAATAAATAAAATGTAAATACATAAGGATCCAAAGCTTTTTGATGAAGAAATTGTTTTTATCATATGTGATTATTTATTAACTAATTATTGTTTCAATTCTCACTAATATTTTGTTAGAAAATATTTTACTATCAAAATTGCTCCTTATCACTTAGGTATGCAGTCTGTTAACTTGTTCATCTTATCAGTAGCAATCCGTTCATCATTGAAATGTACTTTACTCCATTTCTTTTTGGATCAGTTTTAACGAGTGTTAGCAAACTCTGTTCTGGTCTTTTATGTTTTTTTTTTTTTGTAGATGCCAATGATTTTTTTTTTCTTGGAACGTCGTGTGAACAATCCAGCATCCCTCACATGACGTTTTACAGATAATTTCATAAGTTATTTGATTTTCTGCTTTACGAAGATTTATAACTGAAACTTTTGTTTTTATCATCCTGTCAAATCGATATGAATTTGTTTCGGTCGACTACATTTGGACTTATTAGAAAGCTGCCTTATTGCTTAAAATTACGATTCCATACATTAATTATTCACCGTGATTAGGCAAAATTTCGAGCAACTTGAGAGATTCCTTTTTGAAAGGATTGATAACACGATTTCGAACATCGGCGAAATACTTGTGTTCTTTGCACTACCTAATCTTCCTTTAAAAACTAAATAAAAAGGAAATGAAATAGAAATAAAAAGAATGAAAATTCACTTATCTTATGAATTAATTGATCTTGTCTAGTCTTGCTATATTCGAAAAAACTTGCAATATTCGAAAATTCATAGACTTTTCATGACAAGCCAAAGAAGTAAATTTGCAGATGATAAAATTATGCAAGAATTTAATCAAAAATATTTAAAGCACTTTAGCAACCCACACATACGATATTTTAGTAGCTAAAAGAATTTTGAGATCTATTTTTTTTTTTTTTTTTTACTAAGAGATACTTATTATCGATTGAAAATATTGATCAATATATTGTCACAATATATCAAAGCAATTCCCATTTCCTTTACTTTGTTTTTAAATGCCAATTTGGAGAACTGATTCAGCAACTATAAAAGAAAAAGAAAGTAATGCATGTATCCTTCCGATAACATTCATATCTGATTCCGTTGTACCACAAAAATAATTTATCGAATGTTCTAAGTGATTTCGATCATCGGAAAAAGAAAACACAACATCTTGCAAAACATTGAACGATTGCCAAAGAGCGAATGATTATGTCATAAAGTCTTCAGTTATCACACAGCTACGACGCATAATCGAGATGGCTTTCAAATTAGATATGCATACACACATTTTACCGCCAGAATGGCCGGATTTAAAGCAGGTGCAGTACACTTTTTTTTTACAGTAATATGTAAGAAATGTTTCATATTTGATTCGGAATAAATGTTTATAAGCTTTTATATCAAAAATAAAAAATATGAATACTGTAAAATCAAAACATTTTCAAAGAAAAAATTCGTCTTCAATCTCGATTACAAAATTTCTTTCTAAATCAAAGATGTTTTCCAGTTGCTGAAAAAGAAACATATTAATGGGATATATGTGTATACTAAAATAGATGTAAATGAGTTAACGCTTATGCTCAGAAAGTTTGTTAGAAAGAAAAAGAATGAGTAATACACAAAACTTTAAGTTGATGGTGGATATATAAAAATCATCTCACTAGTGTTGTTAAGCTGAACCAAAGAATGCTGATACAAAGTCAAACAACAAAAATAATTGTATCATATAGATTAGAATTTATATCCTTAGATTTGAATTTTTTTTTTTTTTAATTTGAAAGGAAGACGCGTTTAGTGGCAGCGACCCTTAAGTTATTGAATAAGCAAATTTGAGTTGGTGAAGAGGGTTTGGGCTCTGAGAACTGGGTCATAGTGATTTTTTGTTGTGCTATGAATACTTTCTGGAGATTTAAGTTATAAAATTTCCTATTTTTTCCTATAATATTCAGGTTATTATGAATAATATAATTTCTAGCGTACCAAAAAAGGAGCATTTGTCATTTTTATTATTGGGATATGTTATTAAAATAAAAATGTGCTAAATAATAATATTAAATTTTTTTAGATGCAGGGAAAAATAATAGCAAAACAAAGAAATAAAAATATATGTAAGTGGCGTTAATCTGGATGAGAAACTATAATTTTTCCTGCCAATATTTTGTTCCTCAAAATTTTATTCTTCTAAGAATTTTAAGTTTATTTTGTTTTTAGATTGAACAATAAAATAAGTAAATATCTGTAAAGAGGCTTAAAAATGGTAATATTTTACTTTAGTATCTTCAATTATAGTGTATAGAATATCGATCGAATTTATAAAATCTGCGAGGTAATTCAGTCCTACGCTTTTATAACTGTTTATCAGTAAGCCTATGAAAAAATTTCAAAAAGTTTTCTAATAACTCAAATTTATTTTTAAAGAAATATTTAGAAAAATTTTGAAATATTTCATCTATTATCAGTCTAAGTTTCATAACTTTTATTAAAAGCTTCGCATTGGTAATGAATTCCATAAAAATGGCAGAAGTGGGATTCGAATTAATTTTTCTTGTTATATTCATATTGTGGAGTTTCTAAATTTTCTGCATTGAGCTAAGTTTCAGTCTTGTTTCATATATATAAAAAAATTAAACTAACAATTCTTGTAAAAATCTATGTTTATTTTTCCTTAAATTTTTTTATTGGAATCTTGTCCAGATGTTGAAAAGAAAATATTGTTATGTATTACATCGGTTTTGTGTGTTCTTCTAAGTCTGTGTATAAATCAAAATGAATAAATATAATTTTCTATAATATGTATATCATACTCAGCTCTAAGTATTTGCAGAAATACGGATATGGAGGATGGTTGCTAATGGACCATTCGTCCCAAGACAGAACTAAAGCTGCTTTATTCAAAGATGATGGCAAATTTTTTAGAGCCATTGAAAGCAACTGCTGGTGTCCAGAAGACAGAATAAAAGACATGGACCAAACAGGTGATTTCAAATTTATTTTTGATAATAATTATTACTATTACATTAAATTATTAGTAGTAATTCATAAATTAAATTTTCATTTTTGGAGGCTTCCTCCTTTTTTTTTTTTTTTTTTAATTGAGTAAAACATAATTTGATTAATCTAAATTAATATGATAATTTTAATATCCCTTTTTTTTTTTTTAACATTTAACTACTGATACTTTTTTATCTTGAAAATTTTTTTTAAATCGTTACGTAACGTTTCTCTTATTATAATCTTTTAAGAATTTTTTTCATGATTAGATTTTGCTGAACCATTTTCATTATTTTATTTCATTTTTTTAAATGTAATTTATATAAAAGTCATACATTTTTAATGTTATTAATCTAAAAATGATATAAACTCGTCTTTCTATTTTTTTTCCGGTTCTTACACCGGAATATACTTATGTAGTGTAAAAAAATTGTAAATTGGAAGATGAGCTCTTAAAGCGGATCGATTCCAGAATGGGAACTTTTTTTTATGAACTTTTGATATATTGGAGATAGTTATATTAAATTTTAAATTTAGTAATATCAAGTCATATGAAGATTCTAAGTATTTTCATTATTTGTTATCTACTAAAAGTGTTTTAATTTTATTCGTTTTTTAAAAAGGCTATTAATAATTCAAATTTTTACATATTGATACATGTGCCATTATCTATTGTTTTTTGGAAAATAACAGATATGGTTTTTTATCTCAATTTTTATACACCTTTGTCAATTGGTGTAAAAAAAAACTGAGAGTGTTGAATAGAAAATTTTATTTCTTCAAATGTGTGAAACACTCATTTAACAGAAGAATACCGCAACGTTCGAAACTTTTTGATAGAAGCTTTTGGTATTTGAAACGCAAATTAATTTCATATAATAAAAAGACAGTCCTACGTAATTAGAAAAAAAAAATGACGTTAATGATTCGATACCATTAATTTTCTGAGTTATTGGCATTGATCCTTCGTTTGTTCAACTTCAATCAGTGTTACAAAAATTATTGAGGATGAAAATTTATAATTATTAAGAGTTGAATTACAACAAAAAATATTAAGGGTGCTTTTATAACGTTGCATATAAATATTGTTTATGTTCATTACTTTTTTTTACACATTTTCCATTTTTTTGTTATTAAATTATTTCAAAAGTCTTCGATTATTATTATTTTAGCAATTAATAGTTTTGGTGTTTTTTTTTAATTTTCACTTAAGAATCGGATGCTATTTATTCGTTTCCTTACTATATTTACTAAATTGCAATGGAGAACCTTTATTAATTAGGATACATTATGGTTGGGGCTTTGTTAATATTGTGTTAAATTAACGAGGATTTCATAAAATCCTTTATGTATACAGTTTTTTTTAAGCATTTTTTTTTCTTTCGCTTTATTTTTTACAATTTTAGGTCGTCTCCCCCACCCCTCAATGTTTGTTTCCCAGTAATAAGATTTTTACTCAAACATGCTTCTTTTCTGAATAATTCACTACCCTTAAAATTATTATTAATTGTATTAAAAAAATGTGTAACAATCAACTCATCGTAACGTATTGTTGTTACAGGTGTGAATGTTCAATTATTATCTACTGTCCCAGTGATGTTTAACTATTGGGTGAGTGATTTAATTTTTAAATCATTGGAAAAGGATATATATACAAGTCTTTTTAACATCTTGCTTGTTATTTTTAAACTTTCTATTGAGTAAAATTCAGATTGAAACAGCACATATACTCACATACATAATACTCAGAAATGATTAAATTCAAATTTATCTAAAAATAACGTTCATTTAGTTATACTTTCATTTTCTTCTTGAAATGTGGAAATTTTACTGAAATGTAAGAAACTTCTTTTAAAAAAAAAATTTTGATTCGTCAATTCAAAGTATTAATATTCTTTAGAAAAAAACATGTCTTACTAGTGCTGCAGATATTGTTGTCTTAGATCATGTAGTTGACTATTTATTGAATGTTTATACAATGCCTTTCCCTCTTCTCTTTTTCCCTCATCACTTTTGTGGACAGTAAAGCTACGGTTTCCTAAGAAACCGGCGCCGTTATATATAGGTAGAATTATTACGGTGGATGACGTCACCAAAGCGTTGTCTATGTAAACAACGTTTACATAATTTACAACATTACACGACTAGGTTTTTTCATATTTAACCCTTTTTTGGAAACTGCGCCATCTCGTTTACAAAGAAACCGTTTTATAGACATCATCCGCCGCAATATTGCGACTGGCAGGTAACAACTTCGCTTTCCAAGGAAACCATAGTTTGGTTCTTTTAAAATTGTGTACATTTAGCATTACCTCAACGCATGCATACAGGCCTCGATACGTGAATATATTTTGAGTAATTTTCAATATAAACACCGTGTCCTATGTAAGTATCACTATTCCTGTTTCAATAAAACTTGTTTTTTTCGTACATCGGATATGAAGTTGTGGCGTTTGTCCTTCATTATTTGGCTCATGTGCCATATCTCTTATTAGTATATTAAACAAAAGCTATACAACTCTAATTGAGAACACACAAGACTAAACGAGTGAAATTATTTATCAACACTGCAGAATATCCAAGGTCACTCTCTCTAGAACTTAAATCTAACTCGCAGTACTAATTTATAATTCAAATAAAAAATCTTTTACCGGTCCATTCGTTATTGATTTCACAACTTTCTTTGACAGTAACCACTTAAATCAAAGCTCTCTGTTAGTGTAATTCACTTCAATCCACACAACTAACACAATAATTCATGCTCAGTAACAATTCTTTGATTGTCAATCCTCGTTCTCTATCTCCGTTCAGTTTCCATTAATTATACATCAGTAATAAATCAGAATATCTAAATCATTTCACTTCATTTTTATCCTCATCTAATTTACCTAATTAAGTTTCATTTTGGTTGGGAATAAATTGTAATTTAATGCAATTCAACTCGGTAAATGTCTCTGAGGTTAGTGAAGAGAACATCGCGACTAAGCGTTTCTTTAATGATGTTACAAAAAATTCATTAATGACGTTTTCAAATGAAAAGCAATTTTAAAAAATATTTTGCCATATAATATTGCCATTGCAAGCAATAAAGCTGATTCCATCAATAAATTTTTCAGTAAGTACTAATAATTTCGTGTTGTCTTTTTTCCAAAAAAATGTATTTTCTTATCTATTTTAATTTTACGATTATAACTTAACAAAAGTTATGCAAAAATAAATTTGTAGATTCGATTAAATTTACAACTTTTTGTTTGATCTACTAACAAAAGTAGTTTATCTAGAGTTGTTTTTAGTGAGACTTGTACTGAATAAGAGAAAATGACGTGTTGTTATGCTTCATTATAATAGAAACTTTGTAATCCTCAAAATTGTCATTTACAGGCTAAACCAGGGGACACATTAGATCTGAGTCGATTTCTGAATGACCACCTTGCTTCAGTGGTAAATAAATATCCAAAAAGATTTATAGGAGCAGCAACAGTTCCTTTACAGAGTCCCGAGCTTGCCGCGGAAGAACTGAAAAGGTGCGTTGGAACTTTGGGTCTTCCTTCAGTCATGATCGGTTCACACATCAATGAATGGAATTTAGATGAACAAAAATTAGATCCTTTTTATAAGGTACAGTTCTCTATTTAATTCAATATTCTCAAAAATTTCTTTTCCTTCATTTAATATTATACGAAAATATTATAAACTCCTTATGAAAAAATGAAAACATCAAATGTTAACACATAAAAATATTTTCTAAATAAAATTTGAGAAAAAAGTAGAGACATTTAATAGTTATTTAGTTGGTTTAAAGTGATGTTATTTTGTACGAGAGATGCCGTTTCCAGATGACGAGGACGATATACACTACTGGCTATTAAAATTGCTACACGAAGAAAGCGATACGTTACAAACGTGAAATTTATACGACAGGAAGATGATACTGTGATATGCAAATGATTAGCTTTTCAATGTATTAATGCAAAGAAGGCGCCAGTAGCTACACCCATATGTTTAAAAGAAGAAATTATACAGTAGGTTACCCATATACAAATTGCATTTGAACCTTGTTATTTGGTGAAAAGCCATTGAAATGCCTCTTGTAAGAAGGAGAAATGCTTATCAGTATGATCTGACCTTGATAGAAGTCAAATTGTAGCCAGCCGGAATAATGGTTTATCGTATCGCAATATTACTGCTCGCGTCTGTCGAGATCCCATTACTGTGTACAGAATCGATGGGTTCAGAATGGTCATACGGTACACCGTGCTATCTGTAACAATCGAGACGATAGACATGTTACCCGCATGACCTTAATGGATCGTACAACCACATTACGAGTTTTGAGTCAAGAAATGGGATCGTTTGCTAGACAAGTGTCTGCACGAACAGTTCGACGACGTTTGCAGCAGCATGGACAGTCAACTCAGCGGCCGTGGCTTCGGCTACTCATGACTCTACATCACAAACAGGAATGCCTTCAATAGTGTGATCAACAACGAATCTGCACTTAGAAATAGCGTGGTTCTGTTTAAGGCATCGTGATGGTTGCATTTGCGTTCGGCGGCATCGTGGAGAATGCACATTACCAGCGTGCATTCGACGTCGTCATACTGCCCGTCACCTGGATAGATGGTATAACATGCTGTTGGATACTCGTCTCGGTCACCTCTTGTTCGTATTGACGACACTCTGAACAGTGGCCGTTACATTTCTGGTGTGTTAAAGCCCATAACTCTACCTTTTCTTCGAATCTAGCGAAACGCTACGTTTCAGCAGGATTATGCACGACCGCATGTTGCCGGTATTGAATGGACCTTCCTTGATACATAAAATTTTCTGCTGCTGTCCTGGCCAACGCGTTTTCCAGCTTTCTCATCAATATAAAACGTCTCATCATTCGTTTCCTAGCGACTGATTCGTCACCATACGCTAGTCTCTACAGTCAATGAACTGTGGCATCGTGTTGAAGCTGCATGAGTTACTGTACCTGTACATGGATTGCAATCCCTGTTTGATTCAATGCTCTGGTTTATAAAAGCTGCTGTTGTTTCCAGAGGTTAGTATTCTGGGTACTGTTTTTTAAGGATCTATGCTTCCAAATTTCTTGAAAATTTAATCACTTATTTCCAGAATAAAATATTTGTCCAATAAATACCATTTTGTTATTTGCATTTCTTCCTGATGTAGCAATTTTAATGGCCAGTGGTGCAGGTGATCTAATTAATCTCTCTTATAACTTCTGCACTATTCCACGCAAGAGCATTGAGTCCCATTAGAATTTCATGCTCAGCAGAATTCCTTTATTTTACTCGATGCGTCTTTGACAGAATCAAGACACGAACGCACAACAACTCAAACGTTTTTAGACACGTATCTTTTGAGGCTCACAGTATTATACTAGAGCGTTTAAACGTCCCAAATTGACTACGTCAGAAGATTCAAAGATCAGTCACGTATTTTAACAATAACAATTTATTAACAATGAAAGATTTTAAAAAAATTAAATTAGCAAAAGAAAAATATCGGCTGATGTCTTGAATAGCTAAAAGAAAAAAAACTGAAGAAAGGTTGAAGTGGAAAGGAGAACTAGGCAAACATCCTCAGTTATTCATTACATAACAGTTGCAGGACTTTACTTCACTTCAGTTGTTCTAAATTCGGTCGGTTTACCACTTCGCAATTGCCTTCTGGTATTCATAGTAGTAATTGCTAAAGGACCACAAGACGCCACAACCTCCTCTTCGAAATCGAAGATTGGTTATGGCCTGAATGAAGAATCTGTCAGGAATTTAACAGTCCGATCTGAGCGTTTCTTATACAGAAGACGATCTTGGATTGTGGTGTTTTCAGGGATGGCAAGCTGGAACTGGTCATTCAAGTAGAATTCAGGCTTTATTCTGTCATTTGATGTTCGTCTGCATCTTATCGCAAATATCGAGTAAAAACATTGTTGATTCAAGACAGAGTTCATCATATGGTTGTCGCAAGAGTCTTCAGATTACATCTCTTCGGACATGAACATGACTTGTGGTGGGTAAATCTTTGTGAACAAAAACTTTATGAACCGAATGATTTGAAACTGAAGCAGGTTGTATGATTTGTATGTTATGTAACGCAATTGTTGGATAAATCTTAGAATTGTAAGAACTTGCTTCTGTAGGGCGGAAAAAACTCTCCAGATCAGAATTTTGCTTGTTTATAAGACATATTTCTGTTTTTGAATGAGACATTCAAACAAAGTTATTAAAAATTACGAATTTTATAAATATTCATAATGAGAAAAATTCTCCTTTCATCAATTTTTTTTCACAAATTTAAACTTATTAAAAATATCAAAGTACAACTTTAAGATTTTTTTAAAGTTTAATTTTACTGATCTATATGCATCTCTCCTCATGAAATTTTCTTAAAAATAAAAAGGAAATTTTTTACCCGAAAAACAAAGAATATGTTTAAATATATTCAAAAATTTTGATTATATTTTTTAACATTTTGCTTTTAATACCTTTAACACAGCTTGATTTTCAAGGAATATCATTTATAATGCTTTTAAATTATGTGACATGGATTAAAATACTAACTTCCTGGAGAACTATTTAGAGAATTTGATCTTTTATATGTATTCCCAGACAGCCGAGGATCTTTCTTGCCCAGTGTTCATTCATCCATGGGATATGGAAACTGGAGGGAGAATGAGCAAATATTGGTTACCTTGGCTCGTAGGTAAGATCATATAGATAAAACCAAAATCTTGTTTATTTTGAATGCACAACTCAATTTTTATAATGTACTTTATAAAAAAATGCAATAATAATTTATTCATATTTGACGCTTAGTATGATATAAATGGGAGAAATGTTGTATTCTTTTCGAAAGGTTGGTTGGTTTTATTAACCTCGCAATAGAAGCAACACGAGGGCTATTGGCGATGGACCTCGAAATTTTGGATCTCGATCAAGTAACGAGGACAACATCTAGGCTGGAACCTCCCTATACTAATTTCCACATCACACCAATGGGAGGACGTTGAGCTGCAATAGATTTAGAATACATCAGTCTCGGCTACATGGTTTTGTCGAAAGATTTTGCATGACTTCTTACTGTAGCACAGAACAGGGAGGAAATGTTCATTTTCGTAGAAATATTATTGGTTAATTTTATTAAGTGATTATAAAGAGATTACGGTGCCACATTTGAAGGTTGAATTGGACTATGGTCCTGGGATAAAAGTATAACGCAGGGTGAAAATTCGTGAAATTTGGAAAACTCAATTGCGAGTTCAAGCAATATAATTTTTTTTACAATTTAAATTAAAGAATAATTAACTAAAGTAAATTTATAAAAAAAATCCTAACATTTTTCGAATTATGTAAAAATTATCAAAATGGGCAGTTGACAGCGGATTGCATCACCAGAAAGAAATAAACTGAGAACTCGTTACTAGCCGAATTCTGGAAACAGGTACAAGTTTTGTGTGGATGCAGAGTTGTCTTATCATTGCGTGTTTTAAAACAAAGCAAAGAGGATAACTCTTGTTAGAAACTGAACTAGGTAAAATGCTAGCTTTTAAAGATGCTGTTTACAGTAGTGAGAAAAAGTGGAAGATCTAAGGCTGTAGTTTTAACCGCTTTCTCATTACTCTTAATAGTTATTACACAAAAAAGCGAACAGAAAGGTTAATTATAATTTTTTTTCAAGGCAAGAAAGGCGAATCAAGGGAGTCGGTCGCAAGAAAAAATGTCTTCCTAGCAAATTAAAGATGAGATGTATCTATCCTATACAGCCGAACAATAAAGAATGCACTGCATGGCAATCCTAGTGTTATACACAAGAAATTGAAAGGAAACTTCTAGTTTTTAAGCAGCATGCTAATTCGAGTTTAAATTTTACTCAGAAATATTCAACAGTTGGTACCAACTATAATGGATGTAATGTTTTCGGACGAAAATAAATTTAATTCAGACGTGTCTAATGGGCTTAAGTTTTGCCATTATGGTTTGCATAAAGTAGTGGTAGAAATTCGTAACAGAGTCACATCTGTTAACAGATGTTTATTTTGTACTAAAAATATATATAATTTAATTTTATCAGCAGAAAAAACAAACTACTCATCTACATAATATTGATTATGGCCGTTCCCACATGCGCCATAATAACCACATACGCCATGAAACATGGGCAATGACTAAGAAAGATAAAAACACTTTTTGTATTTGAAAGAGGAATTTTAAGAAGCATATTTTGTGGAATTAAATATAATTATTGAAAGAAAAAAAAAACTCGAAAATTTACAAACTATTTAAAGAGAAAGATATTATTAAATTTATAGCAATACGGAGGATTAAATGGGCAGGACACTTAATAAGATTCGAAGACAATCGAGATATACTAAAAAGATCTTGGGTAAGCCATTTGGTGCCCGAAAAAGAAGTAGATCAAAACTTAGGTCGGTTAACTACCTGGGGGGAAAAACTTGAAAGCTATTAAGGTGATAAATTGGAAAACAACTTGCCAAGAACAAGACCGCGTGGAATGGAATTCTGAAGAAGGTCGAGACCCATACTGGGCTGGGATTTGCATATATGAAAAGAACACAACCTGTTGTTTTTTTTCTCCCTTCAAATCAGCAATTCAGAGGAGGATCTGACATGATTCGGGCAGCATTTGACGAAACATAAATTGTTTTTGTCTACAGCAAAATTAATTCAATGTTATAAACGAACATGGTAAAAGATAATTTGTTGTTGATTCTTCATTAGACTATATATATATATATATATATATATATATATATATATATATACATTCGACCATTAGATATATTAACAAGGCAATGCATCTATGCATGCTTCCTGCTGTACAAATTCGTGGATGAAGACGAAAGAGGTAAAAACTTTTCAAATGTCATCTCGAAGTCCCAACCTGAATCCAATGAAAAATCTTTGATGCATTCCAGCACCATATGTTTACAAGAATGGGTAACAATACTACAGCAAGTCCGATGTAAAACCCGGAATGAAAAATTGTTGGAACAAAACTGACTCTTACCTCTTTCATACTCTATCCCGTTCTATGAACTAACTGTTAATACAAGTAACAGGGAAAAAGCTATCATCATCATCACTTATTAAAGAATAAATCATTTCAATGCTGTACTTTTGTTCCAGCTTCAACTGTATAGTAATTACTCTAATTTATCATAAAATGTTACATAATGTATCTTAAATGTATTTTGGCTGTGATTCCATCAGATCATGAAGTATCCTTACATTTCGTTAAAAGTGTGATACATATTTCTTGTGTTATGTCTATCTATTTTTGCGACGTTAAACCTTTTTTCAGGGATGTAATTCTTAACAATGCCACCAGCTTTAAAAACATAATAATGAAACTGCTTCATGTATAAAAACTATGAAGGCATTATAGATTTTAGGAAAGAATAATTCCATAATCTACCGCTAATAATATGTAGATACGGTCAAAACATCCCAAGTTTATGAAGATGGATTTTCATATAAGATATAGACATTGATACATTAATGTAACATTTTATGAATGCACTATTGCATGTATTTATGCTGTTATCAGTGTATATGTGCTACAAAATTCCCGATATAGCCATCTGCTGCTGTTATATGGAGGAGGGTTAGATTTTGTTAACAAGAAGTGGATTACGTACGGTCTAAAGGGTCATCAAGTTAGGTCTTCTACTTGCAGAAGAAATTCTTTAAATTTTGCAAATCAACTTTTCGGAATTATTACTAATTTTCTGTGATTTATTCAGGGCTTGTAGCTCTTCAGAGAGAACTGAAAATACCACAGATTAAAAATCACTTAGCTTGCCTCGCTAGAAAACTTTACTATAGACTTTTAGGCCATCCTCTCATATGAGCACAATAATGATAAACACCACTTTCCCTTTAAATAATTCTTCTTAATATTTTTTTAATTAAATCTATTAAGCAATAATAAGCTCGTCCATACACCAAGAAATAACTTTCTTAATTTTTAATTCATACTTTAAAACACACGTGTAAAGCTACTTTTATAATAGCCTTGCGTTCAAGTGCGCCACCTAGCATTCGCCAGAGGAATGATGACAACTGGAACTCGAATTCCCAGAACTCCACGTAAAGGAGCTAACAAGTAAGCATGGTGTTAAGCCCCGAAACTTACGTTGATCTGTATTATTATGTTAACTCTTAAATATTCTA
Source organism: Nephila pilipes (assembly GCA_019974015.1). Taxonomy (NCBI): domain Eukaryota; kingdom Metazoa; phylum Arthropoda; class Arachnida; order Araneae; family Nephilidae; genus Nephila; species Nephila pilipes. Next base: position 1,107,590 of record BMAW01119744.1, read on the forward strand.
ATTGTTTGTCCTTAAATTGGTTGTGTCCTTAAGCGTAATGTCTAACTATATAAACGTCATTAAATCTTGGAAGATACTCTTTATTTGGATAGTTTTCACTTAATGAATATCTGTTAGCCCTAATCGAGGGCACAACATGACGCTCACGGTTACAGTGTAATGCTAATCTCTCAAAGGCACTTAAAAGCTTACCCAAGCTGGTACTTAAAGGACTATTTGCTTGTTGTTTAAATCTCATTAATGTGAGATTAATTCAATGTATTTTTCATGAGTGTAAGAAAAATAATTTTATTTTTTTGGAAGTGTGTGTGTATTGTAGCTAAAATAACAATTCTAATAGTCATTAAAAAAAAAACGTTTGGTGTTCTCCATATGCAAAATCTTTTTTAAATACTATCCATGTTGTTTTGCTAAATTTTGTAAGCGATTATAATGTTTCTCTATTTTGCCACTTGTATAAAACTTACCAGAACCGAAAAATTTCAAAATTAATACTGTTAATAATGAAAATTTTACACAACAATGTGCATTAATAAAAATATCTGACTGAAATGTCTGCAATACGTCCTTATTACATAAAATGTAAATTGAGGGAGTCATAAAATTACGATTAAGTGTGACTTTCAGGTTCAGAAAGATATCTCAATCCTACACAAGTAATCTGGACTGATTAAAAATCAGCATAAAACCTCAGACAATGCAGGTTTTTTCTTCTTGGGTAGGGATGTACGAGTACTTTAGTTTATCTTTTTACTAATGAATATTATTTACTCATTTGATTCAGGCATGCCTGCTGAAACAACTACTGCTATTTGTAGTGTAATCTTTGGAGGAGTATTAGAAAGATTTCCTAACCTAAAACTATGTTTCGCTCACGGAGCAGGTGCTTTCCCATATACTCTAGGAAGAATTGAACATGGATTTCAGGTATATATGATTCTTTCCTTAAAAAACATTTATAACTTATCTTAAAAATTGCCATTGTGAGTCTATTTAATCACAATGCCAAAAATGGTTTTGAATGTAATATTATGGTTTTTAAAAAGACTTATAAATCATATGTGTTTAATTTTTACCGAGTCATCCCAGATTCTAAGAAACCTAATCTAATGAATGTACTACTGCTATACCGCACCAGATCTGCAAAGCCACTAGAATTGCATTGATATACAGTCAATAACGATCATTGATAAATATTTATATGGAAGGCTAATTACTCTTTGAAGTTAAAAAAAGCAACACTTCAGGAAGGAGTTGTCTGTAATGAAATTCTGTATGAAATATGTATTCTGTACGTATGTGAATTCTGTTTGAAACTTTTAATCAAATAAACAAATTAAATTTTGATGGTCAGTTAATAAATTGCTTAAGTTTCAGAGCATAACATTTTTAGTATTAGAATGGTGCATAAAAGAGGAGAAATTTTAATTCTAAAGAATAACTTCCATTCGATTTTGATTTCGTCTAATCTATTTAATTGTACAAATACGACACAAGTGAGTGGGGCGGTAACCGAGTGGTCGAGGTCGCGGCTGGCGTAATTTCCGTCGAGTCCTGATGCCACTTGACCAACCGTATAGAGGGGCTGATGCACATTAAATCTGTCAAGGCTCCAAATCCTTCCGTTAGCGTGATATGGCAGTTTGGACAGTCAAAGCTCCAGCTCAGGTGTCATCCTCGTCACTTTACAATGGTACAAAAATTACGAAGTATGTTACTAATATACCTCGTGTTACTTCTAAGTGCGTAATCAATTAATCATGCATCACGTGTATTAGTTCACATATAGTATAATCATATGTTACCATTTGAAAGATAACACGCGATGGGCTGGTAAAGCAGTATAGTTATACCAAAATATTGTTCTATATTTAGGACGGAATGTGATGCCGTCATTCGATAAAGCTTGGCTGGAGGAGTTGAATCATTAGAATGCAGTATTATGAGGGCAGTGACCGATCTAAAGGGACGACAAAACGTAAGAAACAGAATAATTACCAGAGCGGCTCTTACAGCAACCTATTTATCATTAGCAATGATTTGATGTGTAAACAGGACACCAGTGATCCCAAGAATCCTTTGATATCCTTAGACAACATCCCTCTGGATGTTGTCTAAGATCACATTTGAGCCAATTACTCTTTCATATGCACATCGACAAGAGTATTTATAATTTTGCTAGTCTCTTTCGACAAAGAATCTCTCTGACTTGAGTATAATTGTTTTTAGCAATGAATCTCACTTCGAACTGAGCGTTGGTGACTAGCAAAAACATGTCTGGAGACGCCCATTACAATGATGAGATACTAATATAACTGTTACCGTCCCGAAAAACTGGAGTCATGGTAATTTCATTTCATAGTTGGATTCCCTTGGTTATCATCCGCGACGTTCTTATAGTAAAATTATATATCAACAATATTTTATACTCCATTGTCTTCCTGTTATTTTCACTGCCTTCCAGGCTTATAGCACAATTGGATAATATCCCCACCATATACAGTAATCATTTGTATAAATTATCTTCGTGCTTACCAAACACTGATGCACGTTAAATCTATCGAGGTTCAAAGTCATCCCGTTGAAGTTTGGAGAGGGAAGTGTGGATATTAAATGACGAGACTGATGCTGCAACAGAAGAAGTACACATGTTCCAAACGCAGCGACCGACTGCTGTTAAGCGTTAAGTCTTCTCTTTCAAATGTTGTGCCTCTCGCTTTGTACACAAATCCGTATAACCACAGCCGCATTAGAGTTATTTTTGCTTGCCGGATAAATGATGAGTGTAATAATCGAGCAAAGAATCGTTGAGAAATTTCACATGAAATTTGGAAAAACCTCTACTGAAATTTATAATTTAATGAAAGAAGTGTATGGCAATAAGTTTTTATCGCATGCTCGTGTTTTTGAGTGGTTTAAGCGTTTTAAAGATGGCCGAGAGGATGTTGAAGATAATTCACGCCCGGTTCGCCCTTCTACATCAAAAACTGATGACAATATTGAAATCCGTAATCTGCTTCGATCTGACCGTCGGTATTAATTTGTGCGATTGCTGAGACTGTACAAATTGGCAAAGAGTCCGTATGGCAAATTTTACATAACAATTTCACCATACAAAAGTGTGTGCCAAAATGGTGCCAAAAATTCTCCAGTTTGAACAAGAAGCTCGCAAAAATGTTTCTACTGACACTTAGAATGCCATTGAAAATGACCCAAACTTATTGGGAAGGATAATAGCGAGTGACAAATCGTTGTTTTTTACTTATGATCCTGAAACGAAGCACCAAATCCATGTACTGGAAGAGCCAATCTTCATCCGAGAGCCAAAAAAGCTCGAATGAGCAAATCAAAATTCAAAGCAATGATGATTATGTGTTTTTTTTTCATCCCTGGGTTCCTGAAGGCCAAACTATTAATCAGCATTACTACCTTCACGTTCTTACTAAACTCCGTGAAATTAGGGGGAAACGACTCGAATTGTGCAAGGACAAATCATTCCGCATCGTCTGTCAAGAGGTTTCCAGCCAAGTAGAGCATCTCAGTGTTTGACCATCCACCGAATTAGCGCCATGCGACTTTTGTTTCCTAAGATGAAAAAGGAACAATTCTTGAATCCTTGAAGCTCTGAAAGAGAAAGCGGGACGAGTCCTGAAGGAGCTGACAGCAGACTTCCACCACTGTTTCAAACAAAGGAAAAATCACATGGAGCGTTGTAGGAATATATGAAGGGTATATATTGGAGGTGATGATAAAATTAAATATGTATGAGATCGAAATAAAATGTTTTACAGCGTCAGTCTCGTTGTTTAATTGCTACACCTATTAATACCACTCTGGCTGAAGATGTAGCACATCAACATCCCTTCATACACAATTATAACTACGTACTCTAGTAGTCATAGTACTCTTCAGAAATGTCTCTAGAAGAGTGACACATTCAGGTTGGTGCATGGATATAATGGATTTGATATTATCTAGTCGAGGTCGTAAACTATTGCAATTCCAGGAAACAAAGGAGGTCATAAAGTCTTCGCACTTGCTCCTCTTACGGAGCTAGAAATTCAGGGACCAGGTGACAAGTCTTCCATCAAAAGATAGTCTTTGTGTGATGGATGTAATTCCGTCATATCAGTGTCAGGGAGAGTTTAGTTTAGTTTAATTTTTATTAACGTCGCACTAGAAGCAACACGAGAGCTATTGGCGATGGACCTCGTAATTTTGAATCACGGTCAAGTGACGAGGACAACACCTGAGCTGGCACCCCCCTCTCCTAGCATCCACATCACGCCAATCCAGGGTTCGAAACAACTCTCCCCCCTCCTCGGGGTCGGAAATCCACCGGCCGCCGAACTTCTTTCCTGAAGATATGACACATTCAGCCATTACTTATAATTTTTTTCTAGTTTTCTTAATTACTCTTAAGTAATTCTGGAGCTCTACTCATTTCCACTTTTCCAAATAATTATTCATAATGTGTTTCAGTCACGTGTACTTTTCTTTGTTTTATTAAACATAGCACAAGAAGTAACTCAAGAATCCCTAAATTCAAATATATTTTTACAGAAAATACATTTAAATTTTCATGTTTAAAAAAATGAAGAGATTATAGATTTAGTAAATTAATTACATAATTTATTACTTTTTAAGGTCAGACCAGATTTATGTGCAATTGAAAATGACAAACCACCACATACATACTTGCGAAGATTATATTCAGATGGTTTGGTTCACAGTGAAGATGCATTCAATCTGCTGCTAAAAGTCTTAAGTGAAGTATGAAATATTTCTTAAAAATTCTTAATTCTTTAAAACTAAAGTGTGAATTAGTAACTTTAAATTAAGTCACCTATGCATAAATTAAATAATCATTCTATATTCAAAAAAAAATTGTCATGATTTATTTTCCCATATTTTTTAATACAACAAAGTAAAACATCATATAAATCCAGAGCATCCAAATGTTTTGTGTTTACAAATTGATTATTAAGATATTTATTATAAATTATTTGTTTATATGCCTATATTCTTGAAATTCAGCTTAACATACTTTACTTTGTGTACTTATAACAAAATATTCATGTTTTTGGAAATATGCAAATGAGGAGTAATGTGCGATAGTAATTTGATTTTTTACAAATTTTATGTATTACATAATTACCTATATATACCTTTCTTTGAATTAGATAACATAATAAAAATTCTTTAATTAGTCTTTAAAAACAGCCAGGAGACAACTTGTCATATTGAAAGAAATTATATGTAAAAAGGTTTTAGGTTATTTATTGCAAGAAAAGTTATGTGTTGCTTCCAAAGTGCAATAAAAAAAAATATTTTTTTTGTCATTGAAAGAGTTTAGAAAATACACATTAATAAACTGCATAACTAAGTTAGGTTAATTAGCACACAAAATAACAAAGGAAACAAAAATAACAAAGAAAAAAACTAACAGATTGAAAATATCTTTTAGAACTTTGGAAATATATATTTTTTAAAAAATTGTTTATTTTGATGATTTCAAATAAAGGTGTTTCCACAATTTCAAATGGTTGATTAATTGATTGATTAGATTATGAGGAATATGGAGCAATATAAATAATTATGGCAGATATTACATTTTAGTATTCCAAATTCATTCAATTATGTAATCTTTGAAAATTTCTGTATCTAAGGGATAAAAACTAAGCATTAAAATCCTCTTTTAATATAAGATATTAGAGCAATTAAATTTTTTTAAACCATATCGATTACATTTAAATACCTGAAAACTGTAATTATTATACTGTTATAAACAAGAATTTCTTTTAAACTTTGCAGAATTGGGGGGGGGGGGAATATAATAAATCATGAAAAATTCCAATAAATCATTGATTTGATATAAATCTTTTTAAGAAAACTAAATTTTGAAGGCATTTTTAAATACCTTTTTTGTTAATACTTATTTCAAACATTACAAAATAATAATCTGATGAAAAAAAATTTACGTGCAAAAATATTCAAATTTACAAAACAATAAAATTTTTAAAGTAAAATCTATATTTTATGAATGATAAATTTTTATTTGAAATAAGTTAAATCTGGTTAATAAACATTATAGATTTTAGTAACTATTTTTGTTGCAGGATAACATTGTATTAGGCTCAGACTATCCATTTCCTTTGGGAGAACATATTCCTGGAAAACTAATTCAAGATTCACAGCAATTGAATGAAACAGTAAAGGTTAGTTTTTTTTATTTTGAATATTTGAAACAATAAGAAATTAAATATTAAGTTCATTTCCTTTATAATAGGTATAGTTTAGTTCTTTTTTCTTTTTTTTTTAAAAAAAATTTGTCTCCATACATTTTTTTAACATTTAAAAAAATTCTAAAACAGAACAAAAATTAATTAATTGCAAAAAAGTATATGTAGATATGTAACAAATGCACAATGATTGAATATAAACATTAAGCCTGACTTAATGTATTTAAGGAAAAATAATTTATACACTTGAGGTTTTAAATATAATTAAATTAATTATATATTTGACAGAAATTTTCCTTTTCGTGCACACACAGTGATACCTTACTTAATGATGGCCTCAGTTAAAAATGAGTCACTGTAAGCAAAAGATGTCTAGGGCAAAAAAAAAAGATTTTGGTTTATGATATTTCTTCAATAATTCCAATTTTTTTAGTGACATCTAGCAGCTGTCAAATGATCCTTATATAAGTTAATCAACATGGAAGTATTATTTGAGACAGGGACCAAAAAGAATTAATCAATTACCATTACTATATTGTAGAAAATTTCCTTACACAACAATTATTCTGGATCAAATTACTGTCATAAACTAAGATACCACTGTATACTAAATCAGATACTTACTTAAGAAGAATTTTAAAATTAAGATAAGGAAACAGTTTAATTAAAATATCATCAATATTCAACAGTTAATGTTCCAAAATTTACCAGATTTTTTTAAAGAAATTTTAATTTATGTTTTAATTGTATTTTTTATTAGCTAAAACTTTTATTTATGTCATATTGTACAGAAACAACTTCATCCTTTTTAAATGATGCATTCATAAATATTAATTGATTGTGTCATTTTTTACAAGAGTAAAGCAAAATACTTTTTTAAATAAAATTTCTTTTTCATAATTTATTTTCTCATTGCAGAAAAAAACTTTAGGAATAAATGCCTTAAATTTCTTAGGGCTGCAATTAAACGACTTTATTTGGTAAGTATAACTAAAAATTTAAGCAAGTTAAAAAAAATTAAGTTTTAGTAATTAATTGATGCAATACTTCAAATGTTATTTTTACACAACTATTGAGAAAAATTTCAGTTACAATAAATTTTACTGTGGTGTAAAAAATATAAGTACAATTTTATTAACAAAATATAATACACTATACATTTATATATGCAGTATCTTTAAGTATAAATAACATCAATATCTTTTCCTTGAGATGTGTCTTCAAGATATTCTGAAACACTTTTTTCTTGATATATGTCTATAAGTTTTCTAATTTTATGTTTCAAATTTGAAACATTAATTCCTTCTTTTGCAGATATAGGAACAATAGCATCAAACTTTACAAGAGAATTTGGTCTGATTTCATCAGCAAGCTCTTTAACTTTACCTACAAAATAAGCAATTAATAAAATGTAAAAATTTATCATGGTGCTGTACATATCTATTATTTTACTTAAAAAATCAATTTCTGTTTTTGATGATTTTCAATTTTTCTAATTGACTTAACTTTAGCCAACTTTTATTTTCATCTGGCCTAAGTAAATTTTGCATTTATGGTCTATTGATAGTTGTTTGTTAAATATCAGAGCCTTTAAAAGAGGTTGAAAAATAAATTTAAATACATCAAAATTCAGAAATCTTATGAATAAAATATATTTTAGTTTAATAAATTTTCTGAGGAATATCATAAAGATTTTATAATATATACCCCCTTTTACAAATAAAAATTTGGGGGGAACTTTAATGCAAACTTTATTTTAGAAACAGATGGGCAAACTTCATTTTTGCAATTGAAAAAATCTTACATTCAAGTCTAGTTTGAAATCAACAATTAATCAAATCTACTCTATTTTTTTTTTTATTAAATAAGATCCATGTAAGAAATTAAAACTGATCAATGGATATAGTTTACGAGAAATACCATTTCACTTAAAATTTAATTGTGAGAAATAAATAACAAATGAAATTGTCAATGAAATTTGAAAACAAAACAAAAATACTATAGAGGGCATATTTTCAAGAGTGAAAGCTTAAAATAAAATAAGGGGTTTTTCTCACAAAAGTGTCTATTGTTAGGACTTCCCAGTAATTATTTTCCATGTTTATTACAACAGTTATGAAGAATATCACTCCAGATAAAATGCTTTGATAGATAAGAATTTAAAATAAGACCCTCATAAGAATAAAAAGATAGAAAATGACAGGTTTAATAGATCTACCACCTTTAAACCAAAAATTGAGCACACTAAGTCTAAGAAGGTAAGAATAAATTAAATAAATTGTAATAAAAACTTCAGAAGTTTTTAAAATTATATATTTATAATAAAAATATGAAAAGTTAAAGAAACAGAAAATAATATTTGATCATAAACATGATTAAACAATCAATTTGTTTTATTTCAGCAAGATTAAATTTATTGCTATTTATTTTTACAATCATAAATTTTGGATTATATTTATATTGTTAACAGAGGTTTCATAATTGCTTCTTTTAATAAAATTAAAAAATTGCAGCTGCTAATAATATTGATAGCTCTGATTGTTTTGTAAATACTTTTCTTAGACTAAATCTGTTGCAAAAACTATTAGTTTTTCGTTACACATTACAAAACAGATTTATAACCACTAATTTCTTAAAAAATCTAATCAATCGAATTAATTCAAAACAAATGGCATGCATCAAAATAAACAATACATGAAAATATAACTGAATTTTTATATTAATACACTAAATTTTTGAATTATAATAGCACTATTTAGATAATAAAACAGCAATTTTTTAAAAACCTTAATATTTCATTGATAAAATGCATATTCAGAATAAGTTTAATATTTCTTTAGAATATTTCTATGAAAAGATAAAATAGTAGATTACAATTTGAAAGTTAAAACAAATTGTGACTGAAACAGGCGAGTTTAACAACTACATCTGTGTAAATCTGATTTAAAGAGCATGTTTTATTCATGTAAACAGCATACGAATTTCATTGAATTTTGTTTCAATGCACATCTATGTATTTCAAACTCTTATTAAAACAAAATATAATACTGGGTATTCACAAAAAAAAAAAAAAAAAAAAAAAAAAAAATCCCAAGTTTGAAGAGCTACTGTTGCAAAATTAAAGAAATTTAAACTTTGAGATAAATTAAATTAAAAATAATATTTAAGGTCAATAAAATTAGATTCATTTTGACACCACCAGAAACATGTGAAAGGTAATCCACTTCATAAAAAAAAATGTTTGGTGTTACAGTTTGGAAAGCTATAGGTATTCATGTTTTCAGTTCATCAATGTTTGTGGTAATAGTGGGGGAAAAAACTATCTTTTAAATAGCCTTATAAAAAAAATTTACAATGAGCCAAATCAGGGTTCCTTATTTATTTACTGATTAAGATCTGCTCTGTGACTAATCCACTACAATCTACAAATAGAGAGAATGAATGATTCTGACAATGGTCACACTTAATTTTTAAAGTATTATTTTTAATTTAATTCGTCCAAAAAAACTTAAGCACTTCTTTTAATTGCAGTTCTTTCCAGTTGGATTAATCTTTTGTAAACACCCTGTATAATATAATTCAATTTTAGTACTGAACTGCATATTTAATGTTTTTATCATCAATATGTTTCAATATTTTATAAATTGCTTGTAACATTCTCATTCTGACTAATCTCATGAAACATAATGAATAAAAAGGTTTAGCAAGCATCAAAATGAATTTCTATTCATTTTATAAGAGTTAAATGTCTTTTCAAATGGAATTAAAAGTTTGTATTCATAGATAAGACATGTATGTTTTTTAACTTGTTCAAGACCGGCAAAAGGAGAAGGAACCGCTTCCCCAGGCTTGCGCGCTCCGAAAATGTATGCACACACAGGACACAGGGCGATTTTCCTCATTAAGCCTAATTTCATATAAAAATTCATATAAAATCATCCCTATGATTAAATGCACTGAAACTTGCAAATAATTATCATTGATAGCATCTAAATATACAATAGTTAAGTTTTTGTGATATTTAAAAAAATAATTGTGAATTTTAAAGAAATTATATTTATTTTGATAAAAAATTATTTAGCTATGAAAATAACAACAATGTAAGTGAAATATATTTTTTAATTTATGAGAATTTAAAATATAGGTAAAATGTTAGAGAATTTAATACAAAAGAAATATAAAATAAATGAAATAAAATTACTGAATAATACTTAAAATTTTTGAAGCTCGAAAAACTGCACAGGACAAAGCCTTACATTACAAACTTTGTATTCATAATATGTCAGTTTGCATTTTCTTTCTTTTAGGAAACTTTTTTTGCACACAACACATTGTCTCCTACATTTTTCTCTCAGATATTTTAATCTTTTTACCATGATAGCAAAGATGAAACTGATCCAAAAACATTCAAATGCCATCTTGCAAACAATAAGTCTACTTCCAACCCTTACCAATAAACATATCATCATCCCCCCCCCAACTCCGTCAAAATATAAAGAAAAACCCAATGCGCAGTAAATTACAGCCCTTTAAATGCACAATCCAAGCAAACAAATGCAGTTGTTTACATTTTCAAATTATCCTGATCCAACAGAGAGAGAGAAAAAAGCAGGAATTGAAGGTCAGCACTCTGCAGAATGATATTGGAAAAATATGACAAACTTCAACCACCATATAATGGACATTAAAAATTCAAATAAAACGTCCCAATTTGAAATTACACCAGTGTGATCATGGGCCCAGCAGCACGTAAAAACAGTCACAGATACAATACTGTGGGCCGTGAAGGGAAAATCGCACGATCATGTATACCTGGTCATAGTTCAGTACGGGTTAAAGGGAAAATAATTTCACACTATAAGGAAAAACTTACTTATGCTTTGTTTCAAGTCTTCTTTCAACTTTTGAAATTTTTGTTCATTCTCATCCATGTCTATTTTATTAACAACCAGAACAGCAGGTTTCAGAACAAGTTCTTCATCAAACAATTCTAATTCCTTAAAAAATATATATATATTTCCTTTAATAATTTATTAATTGATGTCAACATGATTCAGTAAGTAATATTTATTCAATCATTTCATAAATCAAAGGGGAAAAAATTCAGCATACTTTGTTTAGAAGCATGATGGTTTCAAATGCAGATCTGTGAGATGTATTTGGATTTAATCTGAAACCATCGATATCAACAACAAAGAGGAGAATCTTTGTTCTTAAACAGTGCTTTAAAAATTTGTGACCCATTCCATAATTCATATGGGCTCCGTCTATTAAACCAGGAAGATCTGCAGCACTTATCTTAAAGAAATACTATATATAATTATATGTGACATAAAATATAAATGTATAACTTCATAAAATAATTAACTTGTAGATGAAAATAATGATATATGATCTGCTATCTACACACTTAAATGACAAATTGAATGAGTGCTGTGCAATGCTCACTTAAAATGAAAGTAAACATTATACTATACACTAATTTTGAAGTGACTTTACTTATGTTACTTAAATTGATTATTTGGAATGTTCCTAAACAAAACACGTAATTTTAAACAATAAGAATACTGAATGAGAAAGGCATAATTCAAAAGAGAATATAACTAAATTGTTCAAAAGTTAAATATTAACTTCAAGAAATCTGATATTATGTTTTACATTAGGTATTGATCATCTAAACCAGAAAATTACCAACACTTCTCAATAAAGCAATATATCAATTTTTTGTATTGAAAGCATCATATCAACTTTTACATATTAGAGGAATGTATATCCATAAAAATAAATATTTCAATTCTCATGACATATTGAATTAAAAGTTAAAAAGAAAAATAATATTATTTAACAATCCTAAATTGCAATTTAAGAGTAATTCTGTAAACATGAAACATTTCACACTATACGTTTATGAAGCTACTATATGTATATTTCATACTATATGTTTATACTTTCTAATATATGTTTATACTTTCTAATATATGTTTTATAACAAACAAGTACAATGTATTTTGTCAACAGATACAAAATAAGTGTATAATAACTTTAATTTCATTTATAAAAATAAACTAATTTCCATTATATAAGAAATAATACATTTTTAAAAAATTTAACTTACTGTTCTGAAATCATCATAGTTTAAAATCCCAATATTTGGTGCAATGGTTGTAACTGTAAGATTTATATATACATATTAAAAATGCTATTAATATGAATTATTTCAGAACTGAGCTACAATTTACAATAAGCAATAAAATACAAAAATTTGATCCACACATTTAAAATTTGTTTCAATTTAATGGCAGTGATCTAAAATTTTCTTTATGCAGCATAATCATTGTGCAGTATTCCCTCTTTTATCCAGTACTTTGTCTATCAGCTCTGACAATAATACAGCCTCTTTTTACACAGGCAGTTTAGTTTAGTTTTTATTAATGTCGCACTAGAAGCAACACGAGGGCTACTGGCAACAGACCTCGTAATTTTGAACCATGGTCAAGTGACAAGGAGGACATCTGAGCTGGAACCCCTCTCTCCTAACATTACGCCAACGGGTTTTACACAGGCTGATACATCACAGTGTTCCTTTATGTAATTTGTTTATATTCTATAAATTACTTTTGTTATCAACTTCACTTTTTTTCCCCTGAAGGAATTTATTAAAAATTCAGGTTGGTATCATAGTAGTCATTATTAAAATTCACCACCAAGTTTTTTTAAGTTTAAAAAAGGCCAAGGAAAGGGATGAAGGAAAAATTCTATTTTTTTTTAATTTTTGAAAGACTTTTTTTTATTTTGCCTCTATTTCAAAATAATTTTTTTTTTTCTTCTAATATATGTTCCCCTTTTTTAGTTCCCCTGCCTACCTTCGAGACCAAAATTTTTTAAAAAACTAATTTTTGCACATTTTTTTGTGTTGTTAGTATAAGTAGTACATAAAAATAAGAAAACACATAAAAAATTTTAAATAAATATTGTACTTTTTGATAAATTGGTCGTTTTCAAGGAAATTTCAGCATATTTTGACTGAAACGGCTAACACCATATTAAAATTTCTAATGCAGCTACATCACTTTCCTTTGCACACAAAATACATATAACAATTTTCTTCAAAATGAACCAAAATCTAAGTGAAATAATAAAATTTAAAAAATCTACAGGTAATCGCACCTTTTAACATGGACATTTTTGCAATTTTTTCAACTTTATCTTTACATAAACAGTCCTAAATAAAAATATATTCCCCCTACATCAAAGATTTTGGTCCATTTCATTAAGAATAGAATATAAAACATTCTCAGAAAATTTCAGGACATTATCTCCATTATTTCTTGAGATATCATGTAAATGGTTTCAAATTTGCTTCAAAAACACTATTTTGAGAAAAACACAATTAAAGTTTTATTTTGCAGTGAAAAGCCACTTACCCTATTCAAAATAATCTAAAATTCCCCGGAATGATATGTCAAGCCTTCTTTTTTTTCCTGCTGCAAAATTTTTATTTTCCTCCTAGCACGTGCTTTTTTCCTTTGTAATTTTACAAGGGGTAATGAATGTCTTTTTGCATCGGTGATACGTCGAAAATCATACTGCTTCAAAATACGGAGCATTTAATTACCGACATTTAGCTGCAACTTATTCATTACCTCAATGAAACCACTGGCACCTTCATTAAACTGAAGAACAGCTAGGTAAGCACCTAATTGCAAAGTTTGCAATTCAGTAAAATGTTGTTTTGGAATAATATTCCAAAGAACACCATTAAAACTTTCATTGGCATTTTGTGTCATGCCATGCAAACACTTTTTTAATAGGGTTTGGTCGCATAATTTCATATAGGTTGGCTTAATTATGTTTATGATATTTTGTGAAAGTCCAGTGGATTTATCAGGTAATGTTTTACCCTGAGCTTTTGCTTTTTGGAATTTGCACCAGCTGACTTTTCCCTGCGGACACTGACCATGCATAGGGAAATCTTTACTAGAACAGCAGTGGTAAAAGGCAGCAATAACTGCTCTTTGCATGCTTTCTAAATTGTTTATGTTACTGCGAATAGCAATTCCATAATAATTCTGCAGCTTGTCTATAAAACTATCTGTTAACTTGCCTCTTCCTCCAATTCCTTTCATAGACTGTTTTAATTTCCGCAAGTGACTCCCAACTCTCTTCTGAACATGGCCAATACATTCAAATTTATTGACTGTATTTGGGCCATACATATTTTTAACGGACTCATATCCCTTAGAGTCACCGTCCCCATAATAATCCCTGTACTGTAATTTACGCAGATTTTCCGATCGCTCAAAAATTCGATATACTCCTATTGTCTCCATGCTAGAAGCAGAACCCTTGTGATTGCGACAAACATGTGAACCGGGAAAAGCACCTGGAGTATTTGACATTTTATTACATATTCTGCAGAAATGGGACATCATTTCGACATCCAATACTTTTCCAGTATCAATGGATATGCAGCTCACGCAACCATTGTGAGATGAGTAGCCCCGTTTCTGCCAAGTCCCATCCAATGACACTCCGCAGTAACTTATATCTGTTAATGGATTTTCTTTTCGAATTTTATCTGCTGCATTGAGCATGCTTTTCTTAGCAGCTTCAGTTGCAGCGCGTAGAATCTTTAGCTCTTGATTTCTAAAAGCTCTTTTAGACAAAAAAGGCAAGTCTAACATGCTAAACAGTTTATTTCCAGCTGTATAGCCCTTTCCGATGAGTCTTAACGCATATACAAGAAGAGTATTTAAGTTAAATGCATTATTAATCTTTTCAGATGACACAAATACCTTAACAAAATCACAGTTCTTACATTTTATATATGAATTTGAGCATATGCCAAATCTTGAATCCTCTGTCAAGCTGAGGTTATCCTGGAAACAAACAGGGCAACACAAAACTGCAAATACAGATATTAATGTTCTAATATCATATATACGATGGCCAAATAGTTCACTAGAACCTTCAGAATATATATTATCAGAAAAAGTTTGCTTCAAGCCCTCAAGTTTTGAAGCACTTGCTGTTTTCTGCTCATCATTCCTTGCAGTTGAAACTTCATTTTCATGTTGAGCATTGTTCAGTGTCGGTTTCTTAGAGTACTGATTTCTTGAAAATCTTCGTTTCTTTGGGCGGTAATTTTTGCAGTGTCCCATATTTATGTTACTTTGAATAGCTTTTAAGCAAAATTGCAATTCAAAATATAAGTTATTTCAGTAAAAAAAACGATCAGAATTACGAAAACAAAACACACATTAAAATGTAAACAGAAACTATTTGTTGCCAATTCTCAGCAACAAATCAATAAACTAAACTGTACAGTAGTGGCTAAACCACTAGAAATATTATTAAAATATTATTTATAATTTAAAAGAAAAAGAAAAATGTAGAAATAGAGTTAAAAAATGCAATTATGTACAACTTCCGGTTACAGAATGCTACTTCCGGCTCTCTTTTGCAGCTGACGATGGTTTTTAAAATTGCTATATCTTTATTTCTATTTCACATAAATTAAAAAGGAAAACAGATTTGAGAAGAGAAATGTTGAAACTAAAAGATTATTAAAGAAAAAAAAATTGACCCAAGTGGTCAAAAACTGACATTTGTACGTAGGCAGTCACCTTTATGATTATATTTTTATTAATCTCTCAGCTTTGTTGAGGTTTTTATTCATTTATATTTGATGGATTTGTGGTTACAATCCTTTTCTTATTTAACTCCTTTTTCCATCTTTATTGAAATAAATGAGATGGAGTATTGAGCAAGCTGCCTAAACTGTACATACATAACATCAGATATAAATTAGTTCAACTGCATTCAAAAATGTAAAATAACTTTTTAAACGAGGGCTCGCCCTTTATGAACTTTTTAAATAATTTTCAGTCAACTGCAAATTAACCTCCATGTAAAGAATGGTTTATTGGATAACAACAAGGCCAAATAAATAAATTTAATAAATAAAAATATTTTAAAAACATAAAAGATATCAAAAAATAATTTTAATTAACTTCAAGAAAATATATTTAAAAAAAGGAATGCTTATAATTTATTTCAAATAAATGAAGAAATTCATGCTGAGTGGATCAAATAAGAGGCTTAGAACCTGATGTTAGAACACAAATGTTTAAATAACTATATCCAATTTAGAATGCTACGTAGGAGGGGAAAAGGGTAGGAAACATCAGATACATGTTGTATAAAAATTTAAAGGACTATTACAATCTGTAAAGATTTAAGAAATAAGGTAAAGATTTTTTGAGTTGATGAATTATCAATATCAGATACACTGTTGTAAAAATAGTTAAGAATTTTGTTGAAAATATTGTTTAAAGTAGGAAGTTTAATTTCCTATTAGACATCATTAAGCGAAACAGAAATCACAGCAAAACAGAACTATAATTTAACTACAAAAATGAATTAATAAAAATAATTCTCCAGAAAACTATTTTGTTATAAAAAATAAATATTCAAAAAAACTTTGTGAACAGTCAGAAACAAAGATGAATTGACAACATGTGGTGCAATATGTGTAAGCAGACAAAATTTTGCTAAACAGTTACTTCAACATTGAATTTTAAAAAACTTTAAGTGAATTTCAACAAAAATCTTGAGATCACATTATTATGACCGATAGTTTCAATGTACCAAATTTAGTGCTTTTGGTCAATTCCATCTTTGTGCAATGCAGTCCACATACACAAACTTTTCCTATTATTAATACAAAATTGACCTTGATCAAAAATGGACATGATTGATATTTTTTAAATAGATTTCAAAAAAGCAAATTATATTTTTAAAAAAAATCATTAAAATGCCAAATTTTTAGCAGCAAAAGTTTGAGTGAGTTAAATTTATGTTTAAAACTCACGAACCAAATCTGGCTATCCTTCATCAAACAATATGAAACTGTAATATAGCTATTTAAAAAAAAAAGAAAGAAAAAATTGATTAAAAAGAAGAAGGATCAAAATTACAGAAGATTAGTTTAGTTTTTATTAACGTCGCACTAGAAGCAACACGAAGGCTATTGGCGACGGACCTCGTAATTTTGAACCACGGTCAAGTGACGAGGACGACACCTGAGCTGGCACCTCCCTCTCCTAACATCCACACCACACCAATGTGAGGACTTTGGGCCTCGAACAGATTTAACGTGCATCAGCCCCGGCTACGCGGCGGGACTTTGGCGGCCAAGGATCGAACCACGACCACGATCAAGTCCACGACCTTGACCACTAAGCTACTGCGGCCCAAAAATTACAGAAGAATCACTCAAGTGTTATAAGAATATATCATCTGTGTTTACCAAAGACTGTAAAATCTATGAGACAGAAAAAGATCACTCGGGTACCTGAGATCATGATGCCCATATTCCTAAAGAGAACTAATAGGGGAGAATTGATGAAATGAATTGAAAAAATGATTCAAAAATGTTTTTCTCAACTTAAAAAATATCACCAGAAATAAATATGAAAAATTTTTTAGGCAGAAATATGCTTGCAACTCTTTTCACATATCAGCAAAGTACCCTAAAGTAATTTAGAATGATACGATCAATGGCAAAGATTTGTACAAAAGACACAAACAGACTTTCTAATATATATATCTGATTTTCTAATGCATGTTTCAAAAAAATAACCCAATACATATCTTATTAACATTATTGCATTTGAAGTTGTAACATAAGAATAAAAAAAATGAACTTACAGGGATAGTTTGCAATTTTTGGTTTTGCATTCGATAAAGCTGATAATAATGTTGATTTACCAGCATTTGGATACCTATAAAATTGAATGCTATTTTACTAATAAAGATAAACTATAATGAAATAAACACACTCAAAGAAGTAATATTTTTATATTCAAATTATTTTACACCAATTAAGATTTGAAAACAAATTACACATGTTTAAGAATTAAAATCATGATAGAAGCTGATTGACTAATAGTTTATTAACATCGTACTTGGAAGCAACACCAAGGTTGTTGGCAATGGACCACATAACATGGAACCTGTCAAGTGACAAGGATGACACCTGATCTGGCACTTCTCCAAACTTCCATGCTGAATTTGAAGGATTCGAAGTCTTGACAGATTTATCGTTTATCTGTACCACTACATAACAAATCTTTAGTGGTGTCAGACTCAAAACCCTGACTCAACAGAAACAACACTAGCCATAAGCTCAATATCTCAACCATTTGGCCACAGGTGCTGCACAATATACAATGAAGATCAACATTGAAGAATTTTTAAATTTTAAAAGTGGTAAATGGTATTAATGTCAGCCTTTTTAATTTGTGAATTACATAATACTTTTAAATTGAAAGTTAGTTTTGTAGCATCTTAGGATTCTTGGTGAAATCCTAAAAGACAATTTGTTAATTTTTAGAATACATGGTTAGCAAGTAAAATACATGATATAAGATTTTTTTTTCCCAGTAACTCTTTAGATATAAGTATAACTAATATGCAGTTGATTTTAAGATTGGAAATTGAAATTATTTCTATAACAGTGTTTCTCAAATGCCGTGCAATGTCTCCTCTAAGAGACAATGAAAGGATCACTTAGTTGAAATTTTGGGCTTTTGTGATTGTTGTTATTGGTTGCTGTATCCTTTGGAGGAATCTAATTTAGTTCCTCTGAGATTTGGTATAGTGCTTTTTACTTGCATTGCTTTGTGGAATCAGCAGCATGTGTGCCAAAAGCTTAAAATGACCATGTTCCAAGAAATCTTTTAGATATAGTGAAAGATCAACAGTTTGATGCATTCCAGTTATTATTTATCTCTCAGATCTCCAACAGCACACATGTCAATTCTAAGAAAGAATGAAGCATAGGACTTACTACAGAATAGAACAGTGAGTTGGGCAGCGTCTATATCTCCAAACTTTCTTCAAACTTAATTAAATTTTAACAGTCCACTGCAGAAGAAATACTGCCAGTGAAACATTTCCTTCCTTCTTTCTTATACCTAGCAGTGAAACATCTTAATGTTTTTTTTTTTTTTTTCCTTAGATAAAATTTTCTTTTCTGAATGATGCTGGTTTAATTTTGATTCTTCTATTATTTTAAATAATAGGTCCATATAACATAATTTTTAACAGTTCATTTTTTTAAAACTTGTAACTCATTTATAACAAAGATTTCAACATGTTATTTTCTTGTGATAATGCCTCCAAAACTTTGAGCTTAGATATTTGATTCCATCTTAAAAAAATGTACAAGGGAAAGTAGTCTATGGTGTGTTTTGTGTTCTGAGGTGTTGATTGTGTGTTCTGAGGTGAATATATTTTTTTTTACAATTGTAAAGGATAAACCAGTGAGTTTCATCTACAATGAAGTTGTAGAAATCACCAAAATATGTAACATTTCCAGTCGTTTCACATCAAAGCATAAGAATTCCAATCCTGAAGCAATGTCCAAAAATGATAGAAAACTAAAAGAAGAAAATCTTTGTAAAGAATCATCAGGTTGGCAAAATTGTTTTAAGAAAGTAAACAGTATCCAGGAAGCAGCTACAAGAGGTAATAAGAGAACTTTGAATTTACAAGAAGTAATGATGAGAACTTTGTAATTACTAAGGAACTGGAATGCATGTGGTCATTAAAGTGAACTATAACAGAATGTGATATTTTTCGTGAATTTATAGAAAGGCTTTCAGCTTTCATAGTATCTATAACAAACATATGTAATATTATATCCATTGAAAAACCAAATATAACAGGAAAAAAAATTCTATTACTTGGACCTTTCAATCAAAACTATACAGGGAGAATTCTTTTTTTTTTTCTATGTTTTGTTATACATTAAGATGCCTTATCCAAATCTGCACTGAATATAAAACCTGTGCTTGATGTGATTTTAAAGCATGTAAATACTATTCAATCTTGTGATTACACCAAAAACACTAAATGTATATTGAAGGAGAATCCTCATTCTCTAAATAATTTTTGACTAAGAATGTTTTGGTAACAGTAACCTATATGTTGATTGTAATGAGTTCAAAGGGTCTACAAGAAATCTAAACTGCATAAGATATCCTAAAAAAGTTTGAGAAGAGAATAACTGTTTTATAACCAACAAATTACCACAAAAAACATAGCATATTCGTATGTATGCTATTTATTTTAGAATTCGAGCACATTTTAAAAGCACTAGTAGCTTCCAAACAGTTCCAAAAAGAAACAATTACTTATCTTTTTTTTTTTTTTACATACTGGGATACAGCTTAATATAAAGAAAATATTTATTTATATTAAAATAAAAATTTTGTTTGTACACTTTCAAAAATTAAGTTATTAAAAAAAAGAATGTGCAATTTAATACTCACTTTTCTAAATTTACTTTAAAATTACACAAATTATCCAAAAAAAAAAAAATTATTTTCAATTAATCACAATGTTGGCTACACAATCATAGTTCTTTAAACAATGCAGTACTTTGAAATATACAGCCATGTTAAAACTTGAGGATGAAATAGGTATAATCAATCCTTGATACCTCAATAAGTAATTCCATGGAAAATAGAATCTCTGTGCACACATTTCGTATTAAAAAGTGGGATGCATAATTATAAATACAGAATACACACAATATAAAATTCAAACAAAGAAAAAAGGTTATTGAAAGAATGATGACTGCCCAAATAAATAGTTATACAATCAAAAGAACAAAAAAAAAAAAATAGTTATCATTCAACAAGAAATATGACATCTCTTAAGAGTAATAGTTCATTATTTGCTCCTACTTAACAAAAGGTTTTTGAGTAGTTCAAAGAGTAAAAGTATCAATTCCTTGATAATCATACTAGATTTAAGTAGGGCAATTCCCAAGACTTAAAATATAAATAGGTTAAAAATTTCTTCATCCTTTGCACATTGAGGGATTAAAATCAAAGAGGCACACTGGCTAATATATTTGAGTGATATTAACTCTTTCCAACTGGCTACCCTTTAGCAAAGAGCTTACAGTCTGGTATTGTCTTCTACAAAAATGAAGCCAAAACCTAGGTATCTTGGAACAGACATGTTAAGAATAACCTTGCAATATACCTTTCACAAATGCAAATATCAGTGTGACCTTTCACCATAATCCTTCCTCATATGAGAGCACCAGGAACAACATATTAGTTTCTGATGCTACAAGGATAAAATTGTGTTTCCACATCTCTTCATTTTAGCATCTAGAATCACTTGTGACACTGAAATGATTCTCATATGTAAAGGAAATGCTCCTCTACAGATATAATATTCAACTTTTAGGTCCTTCAAATCACTATAAATAGTAAGGATGAAGAGCGGTATCAATGGGAAGCAAGATTTTATACTGTGAAATAAAACATTGCTGACTGATTGGAATTAGTCTCTAATTAAAAGGATTTTCTACTCATCCTAAGGAGTTACTTTTCTCTTCAATGACTTCTCAATTTAATTGTTTTGTATTTCAAAAATACATGTATTCCAATTTTTCACAATAGTGTGTTGAATTATGGATTTTTCAAATTCTAACAAAATAAATATTTTGATTCTTTTACATTACATATTAGACATTTTTTTAATAATTCTGAAAAATATTTCTATAATTTTTGTGAAATGATCCTACCCTACAAAGCCCACATCTGCAAGAAGTTTCAAATCTAATGTAAGTGGCACAGCTTGTCCTCTTTGACCAATGAAGCCATTTTGTGGTCCACCACCGCTGCCACCTCTTGCGAGCAATAATTTATCACCAACTAGATTTAATTCTCCTATAATATATATAAATTAAAAATTGATTATATTCATTCTTCAGTGTAAATTGCCAATTTCAAAGAGACATCCACATTTATATAAACAACCTTTAACTATTGAAATATTTTATGCAGTAAAGGTCTTTAAAGAAAATTTAGTTCTTAATATTTGAAATAATTTTTGTTACACAAATAAGATACAAATAAATAAAAGAAGAAAATACTTTTTTACTTTATATGGATGTGTAGTCATCAGGTTTCAGATATTTGAATGATCTAAACAGTTTCTAACCACTGATTTCAGATCTCTCCATTTATTAAATTTCATTTGTGAAACTAAATGGTTAAGTAAGCATTTAAATTAAAAGATTTTTAAACATTTTTAAATTATTTACTTTACTGAGAGCTTAAACAAAAATTTTAGTCATTTATGATACAAACTAAATTATAACTTATTACTCAAGCTATACTTTATATTTGCTTATATTTATATCATTAAAATTAAAATATTTCATATTCAAAACAATTATCAGAAATAATTTTAAGAATTTATAAAATATCTTTAGAGAAAAATGTTTTTAACTGTTATCTTATTTTAAAAATCAATATGCATCGGGAACTATTTAAATAAAGAAAGGAGTAAAAATGAATATTGAAATAAAACTAATTCTATAATGCTAGAAAAGAAAAATGTTTGTTAAATATTCACATTGATAAATATAAAATTAAAATATTAACCTATAACAAAATTGTTGGCTACAGCAGTAACACCTGGAGGACAATTGATTACAACATCTTCTCCGGGACTTCCCAAAATTTGAAATCTCCTAAAAAAGTTTTATATATTTAAATAACAAATTTTTTAGCAATAAAAATGTATGTATACTTATAATAGTTGTTCCATTTTCTAAGATATCCCTGTAAGATTATTTTCTACTTTCTAAATCATGCAATTTAAATAAAAAACCAATACTTAAAATAGAATCCACTACAATAAGAAGCATATCATATCATTTTATAAATTTCCTTTTTTAATGCAATACAATTAAAAAAAGACCATAAAAAATATTTTTTCATTCCTGAGAAAGCAGGATGAAAAATCTAATTCTACATTAATAATAATTTTTTTTTAATTGACAAAATTTTTCAACTCTGAGTATGAATTGATTTGTAACATATTTGGCAACAGAGGCCATTATCCCCAAGGAAGTGTCTAAAAAAGCATTGTTAGACTAGAAATGGAATTTATTGAAAAAGTCTAAAGTGAATCAAAACTATTATGTTGTTTGATATTTTAGTATTTATTGATTAAATAAGGTAAAATTTCCATGGGGGCTTTTCTTTTTGGAGACAAAGATTACATCATTGATGACATTCACATTTATTTTTATTTTCTGTATTTTTTTAATATTTTACTATAAAATTAAATTAATCTACAATCTATATTGCAAGGATGAATAGTACATATATTTCATAATTTACAACAAAGCACAGAAAAGAAATACAAAGGGAAATGTAAAGTGCCACAAAAATTTGATTGGATAACTTTTCAGATAAAATCCAACAAATTAAGTAATAACAAAAAAATTCATAAAACTTTTTTTTTTTTTTTTTTTTTTTTTTTACAATTCATTACATTCATTTAACTTTTTTCTTTTTTTCCTTTTTACATATACAGCTTAATTTTTTTTTCTTCATAAATGTATTCTCAATCCTGCATATAAATAATGCATAAGGGATTATATTTTCCCCGAAATATCTTATCAATATATATTATTCTGAATCTTAAAAGTGAATACATTCACATTTGTTTTATAATATTCAAATGAATATATTTGTTGGAGATAAAATACCAAATATGGCAAAACTCATTTTGCAATTTCAGCATGACTATTATTCATGACAACCCTTAAGATTTTTAATTCTTCCAAACTAGTTCAGTGCTCATCATCAGTTAGGGGGGAATAAAGCATGGTCAAATTTTGTAAGGCTTTTTTGGCCAATCAAATGGCATTTTTTTACACTTTTGTCTGAAAACTGTTTGATACTTTTGCCCTTAAAGAAAATGAAACGAACATCATAATTCAACAATCTTTTATTTTCTGATATTTTTAACGTGTTTTCTCATATGAATGGTGTTGCTAGAAGAAAGGTTATTTTTCAGAAAGAGGGAGATTGCTTTGATGTACTTGATAACAGTAATAAGCTTATAGGTCCTGAAAAATTTATAGAAGTATTTGTATTTAAATTTGTGAAAATGATGAAGTTTTTAAGCATTTATTCAGTCCACTTTTTATTTAGAACTCTATACAGTTTAAAAAGGATTCATGCAATTTTAAAAATCTGTTGGATAAATATAATATAAATCTTCTAAACTGCTTGAATTCTTCATATACAACTTTCAATCTCCAAGAATATTGTGTTTTTTGCTGCAGCAATAATTTAAACATTAACTTATTTACGAAATACTTCATTTCATGAAAAGTGATATTAAGAAACACCTCACTATATATTACATCATCAAAGAGACCAATCTAATCATTTCTTTTCCTATACATTTGCATTGTGTAAATTTGTCATCTGGAAAGATAAATTTAATCTGTAAAACCAAATATAAATTTACTTTTTTGAAGTGATGGTATCCAAGATGGAAAAATAGCTAAATGATTTATATCGAGAGGTAATATTCTTTTGATCTTTTAATGAAATCAGTTATATTTTGAATTATTTCATGACTGATACAGAACTAATAGTAGGTCAAGATAATTGAACAAAATCGGGAAATTGGCAATTCTGAAAATCATGCCAAGAGGTTTTGGGTTAAACAGTATTTTTACCCAATACTTCCATTATTCTAATTAAATTTTTTTTCGAATTATACTTTCAATCTGCAAAGATATAGATTAAAAACAGTTATAAACTATCCTTTAAATGTCAACAAACCTTACTTTAATGAATACACATTTGTTATACGTACTTGCTATTTCCCCCAGGGCCACCCAAAAAACGTTGAGCAGGAAATTCCTTTTTCAATTGTGCCAGAGAATAAGAATCCTTAGCTTCCACATAAACGTCTCCTCCTTTTCCTCCCATGCCCCCATACTTAGGGAGTCCATTTCCACCTCGTCCACCACGAGCAAGGATTCTAACACTGTCAATAAATTTCCTTGGATGTCTCTGGAAAAAGAAAAAGAAACATATCATTTTAATAAAAAAAACATTTTTGAGACACAGAGCAATCAATCTACAATTTTACACCTGAAGTATAAAATAATGCTGGATGCAATTAATATTACAAAATGAGTTATTACTTTTTTAAATTAACATATGATTAAAGGTCTATTAAAATGTAACAAGATTTAGTTATTTTTTTAAATTCCAGCAACTACGTGTATAACTCTTGGAATCCAACATAAGTAAAAAAGCAAGAATAAAACCAGTCTAACATTGTTATCCTATGAAAAAAAGACCATGAAATTAAATAGATGAATGGAAATCTTGGCTTCCTAGAAATAAGTAATACTTTACTTGACAAAAATGTCATATATTTAAATTGGGGACTATACTCCTTAAAACTATGAGAATTCACATAGAAATTGGTGAAATAGTGAAAACTGAAATACTTTTAAATGAATACCTCTAAAAAAATGTCTGCTTTTTATTCTATTCTGTGAATGATTAATAAGTATTATTGATGATACCAAATTGATATTGTTACCAAATCACATTGTTGTCTACACAATCAGATATAACTTAGTTTAGTTTTTATTACTGTCACACTAGAAACAATACGAGGGCTATTGGCGATGGACCTCATAATTTTGAACCATGGTCAAGTGACGAGGACAACACCTGAGCTGGCGCCTCCTCTCCTAACATCCACACCACACCAACAGGAGGACTTTGGGCCCCGACAGATTTAACGTGCATCAGCCCTGGATTCACAGCGGGTCTTTGGCGACCAAGGATCGAACCCACGACTGAACAAAAACCTCCGGAAACGAATCCGAAACCAAGACCACTAGGCTATTGCTGCCACAGATATAATTTAGAATGACACTTCAAACACTTTTAATAAGTATTTAAAAATATATATAACTTCTTTATTAGAGTAACATATTTCTCAAAGATTATTTACCACATGGAGAACATACACAAGAAGCATAAGCTTTCCGTCCCTTGAGTGTGGGTGAAAACAACCACATCCCAACATTCAATGGCTTACAAAAGCATCTCCTTCCATTAGATTACAACACATTTTTAGTGTTTGATAAATGAATATTTTCTTAAATTATGCACATTAACAAATACATAAATGACTACACTTATGTCAAAACCTTTTATCTACATATAAACAAATTATCAACATTAAGTCTCTTATAATTACTTTACTACTGATAAGATTAAACAAAGGTATCATTTTTTCAAAAATTTAAAATGAGAACACATTTAGAGGGTGGAAATGAAAAGCATGTTCATCTTAATTTAATACAACAAATAATTTTATGATAGTAATAGTACCTTTAGTTTGGTTTATCAGCTAAATAAAACTAAATTTAATTAAATATTTATATAACACATGAAATAAAAAAAATGACTAACAGACAGGATAAAAACTAAATATTTCTACTGTACTGATAAAATCAGTATGCAAGGTCACCATAGATTAATACTACTGAAATAAGTTTAAAACCATAACATTGCACTTTTTAAAAAAATTTTTGAAAGAATAAATTCAAGTTTAATAGCAACTCATTTTGTAACATGATTTGATAAAATTTCATGGGAATTATTCCTTCAAAAATTGAATATTTGACGGTATGATAAGCAAACTTGTTTTTGTCTTCTCAAACTAGTACATCTTCGTGTAAACCAATACATATTTGTGACTGATTACATTTTATGATTCGGCAGGATAAAAACCAAACATTTCTACTGTACTGATAAGATCAGTATGCAAGGTCACCATAGATTAAGCTGAAGTTTAACTTTCATTTTGTGTATCGAATGAGTCCGGTTTTTCTATGAAAGATTGTTATAAAAACCCATACAACAGTTAAGTTGGCTAAATATTCCATTTTCTCATATCTACACGATTTGACAAACATGCTACAAGTTAAAATGTTCAGTCTCTTCAAGAAAAAATTATTCAGAAATACATTGCTAAATTTATTCAAAATAATTAAGAACTGCAATAAAATATAAATATTTTTAAAAAGGCTCAATTAATTACATTTGGTGATCCATTTACAAAAGAAACATTGCAATTAATTATATCATTTGTACTTATTTTAGAGGGGGAGAAAAAAAATTTAAAATCACTTTAGTGAAACAAAACACATTTGACTTAAGTGTTTTATGAGATTCCAGTTTTGCTTTTTACTCACAAGTAGATATATAAAGGCAAATGATGAGATTGGTTTAATCTATATTAGCACTGCTTAAATAAATAAATAAAATTTTCGTCTAAGTTTCAAGAAGCAAAAATAGGTTGAAGCACATTAAGGTCATAAAATCTGGAATTTTATAGGCAAGATTTCACGGGTGTCAATTTGGTACGGAAATATTGACAGTTTTAATTTACTGACATAGTAAAAAGTGAACGGGATTCATTATTCATGTACTGAATGCGGAATTGAAATAAAATTTATCGAGCCCTTCGCATTAAATACGAGTGACGGCGAATGTTGTCACAGCGTTCGTAACTCAGAATTTTATTTGAATTTAAATTCATATCAAAATTTTTGAAACACAAAATTACCAATAATTTATGTGGATATTTTATTTAAAAAATCATATTAAAAAAGTATAATTTAAAAGTCATTAAAATTAAATTTTTTTCCCAAAAAATTTTACCCAAAGAGTTGTATTCAACCGAACCATTTTTATCTGGTTTTAATGGAATTTCGAGCAACAAGGATTAGTTATTGTTAGTTTTTTTTTTTTTTTTTTTTTTTACAAGATACTAAGATCACAGCAGCGAACTATTATTTCTCTTCATACCAAGACATGCTTGAAATGTCTTGATGCCACTAGAAAACTATAAAATATTTGAGAAAGAATTCCTTCTTGAAGAAAGCCTTGACTTAGGAAAGCCATGATTGACATGTTTCTTAACTTTCGTGATGTTTATTTTATGGACAAGTTTGTTACCTTAAAATGTTAAAAAAAAACTTCTAAATTCCCAGTTCTATTAGAAAAGTTTTACAAAAGGATATCTCATTTTGTCATAAAATGTATTTAAATTTTTCCTTATAATATGATTTTAAACGACATTTTCGTTGTTGAGCAAAAGCTATTAAGTTGCATAAAAAATGTTTTACCGTAGTTCTAAAAATCTAGGAATTTAAACAGTAAAATAATTCTGATTTATTTATCATTGAGTGGCAATTCAACATGTCGCAAACAATTTCAGCGCGGCGTTAAAGAGAGGGCGAAATAGATGTAATGCTCGCTCTTTATGGCATTTTCAGCCAATACAATTTAAAGAATAAGCTTGTTTCTCATTGGTGTATGTGTACAGAACAATTTTTAGGTTGCCTGATTTAGTAGTTTAGCACTTTTTATGCATTTATAACTAGAAGGAAATGTTTGAATATATAAAAATTGAGTGAAATTTATTACTTTCACTTAAAATTTATATGTATATTAATTTCATTTAAAAAATGAAACATTTTTTACTTTTTCGAAATAAATGTAGGAAGTAAATTAAAAAAAAAAAAGGAATTGACAATCCAAGTGTTTATTATGTATATATTTTTATTGTTACTTATAGATATTTTAAAAATCAGTGAATTTTCATTCTTATATCAAGATGAATCTTTATATAAAGTACTATATAATAAAAGATTATTAATATTAAAAATATGTTATTATTAACATAAGTTTATATTATGCAATAATGTACACGATAAATTTATCCCAAAATAAATCAAATTACTCAAATACTATATTTTCTTTTAATGTTAGACATAATTATATATTGCTCTTTGTTTTGATAAAATAAATATTACAAATAAAGGCTTTTTCTTAAATTTTAAGCCATTCATGCTGATGCGCAAAACTTTTACAAAAATACTTGGGCATAGGAAGTTTTAATTCTTTTCTCTTTGGCAACTAATAGTTGCCCGTTTATAGAATAAATTAAAAGAAGAATGGGACTCTAAGAACTATGACTTTGTTAATTTGAAACTAATTCTCAAAATAAAAGTGTAAGTTAATAAATCGGAGAAAAAATGAAAGCAGAAAGATAAAAGATATTTTCATTCCTTTGCTTTTCATATTTCAGCAATCAGACAGTCTTGACATATTTTCAACCACAAATCACAGTTTCTAACAGTGTCTCCTGGAGGAGACATTAGGACAAAGTGACATCATAATATTAATTTAAATTATTTCTGTAATCTTAATTAATGAGGAATTCATAATAATTAAGCATAATGTAAAATTTGAATCACAAAGTATTCCTGTCTGACCTGTTTGCAGAAGAATCCTAATTTCCAAAATTTATCATTTTTTTTTCTCTCTCTTTATCTTAAACTATTAAATAATTTCTCAGTTTTAAGTTGTTTATTATTGAAAACTCGTCATTTCCAAAAAATGTTGTCTGCGAATACGGGAGTTATATTTTTTTCTGCCCAATACATTCGAATTCTGGGAAATTTTAAATTAGACATAATTATAGTGATCACTAATTATGTTTCATTTCATTTTCTGATAGATACAGATTCTTTCCTGTATCCTTTAAATATCTACATTTGGTGAATTCAGTTAGCAATTAAAGAATATCATTCCGAGCTTAAATAAATTCTATAATTATAGTTTCATTTCGGGTGATTTTGATAGCCATTGACCCAATGTCTCCTACAGGCGACACTACGTTCTAAATCAGAAGTGGGAAGATTTGATTAAGAAATTAATAATGTTATATATAAGCAGAAAGTTTAAGGAATTCAACAATGTGTTTAATAATTTTTACTACGCAAATAAAAAATATGAACCCTTAGAGATGCGCAAGCGTATCATTTTCTTTCTCTTGGAAAACACCTTTTTCATTTTATCATAAATAAGATACGAATGCAAAACGTTCACTAAAAATCATCTTTTTTTTCAGAACTACCTTCTATTAACAAAAAAAAATTAACTAATTCTGGGTATCAATGACGCCTTTTATTTAACTTGGCGGCAGTTTTTGAAAGTGTTGTTTAGTATCTCCTACAGACGACGCTGGGACTGAGGAGGTTAACACTCATACAGATTTTCAAGGGAAATCATTTTATTAGAAAACCAAATTTGTTTTTAACGATCTAACGACAAAAAGCTTACGAACTGGAACTAGTACCGAATACTTTCAGAGGTAATTTAAATATACTTTTTAAACAATATACTAAACTAGTGCAAGAATTTATAAAGTCTAAATCTAAATTAAAACAATTTAATTCAAAGTTTCTTTCCTGAAAAAACAAGAATGAATTCTTTCAAATCTAATTTATTCCTCAATTCATGTTTAGTAGGTGATGTCACTAACCCGTTAAGATGATTTTGAGTAGAAATTATTTTTATATAAATTTTGCATTAGCCACCCAAGAGGCTTTTGTTTTAGGGGAATCACTTTTCGGCTTACTAGACCACTTTTCAATTTTTTATCGTTTGCTTCAATTTTAATTACATTTAGCTTTCGTGTATTCAATTTATTAATTTATCGTTTCCTTAACTTTAATATCGGAAAAACTTACTATTGCCCATTTATCTACATACTTTTACTTTAATCTTTATATTTGTGTCCTTTAATAATAATTGTAATAAAACTCACCTTAGTTGGCTAAATCTGTTCTTTGAAAAACTTTGTGTAGGACTTGCATCTTTATTTTTAATTTAGTAAAAGTTCTTTTGGCGGCTTTATGGGCAGCGTTTACTAAATTCTTAAGTGAGTGAATGTAAAGTTTATTGGCGCAAGAGCCAGATATGGCTATGCTGCGCCAAACAAGATTAAACTGAGATCTAGACGTGAAGCTGAAAAAAAAGACAAAAAATGGTTGACAAGAAGGAGAGTCGAAAATAGAGAAGGGAATATCCCGGGAGTGTGTCACCCGTGTTTAGTTTAGTTTTTAATTAACGTCGCACTAGAAGCAACACGAGGGCTATTGGCGACGGACCTCGTAATTTTGAACCACGGTCAAGTGACAATCACCCGTGTTTACCAAAGACATTAAACCCCGTGGGAAAGTAAAAGATCACTAGGGTGCCTCGGGGTCATCATGCCCGTACTTTCCTGAAGAAGGTAGGTCCCTGAGGTCCCCTGATGTAGTCCCCAGGAGTAGGGTTTCCGGCTATACCCCCAGACCCTGGGTACTCATTTTAGTCGTCTCTTACGACATGCATGAGTCGGAAATACGAGGCCACAGGCAGAAGATAGATTCTTAGATAGACTTTTTGTGCTTTTTTCTAAGAATTCTTTCCAATTATCTTAAAACTTTTATTGCGGTTTTTTGCTTATTGGGATAGATAAGAACTTGTTATTATATTACGTTTTTAGCTTAAATATCCATGCCAGTCGATCTCAACCTTTTTACAATCACGGTTCACACACACATGAAGTTTTATAAGATCACAACAATATAAAATATAGCAGTACATATATTAATTACAAACTTAAGAAAATTACTAGCATTTTAATTATTTTTAATACATGAATTTCTTTAAGTACGCAGAATAGCTGTGTACCGAGGAATAATGGTTAAGATCTAATGTGTCTGTTGATCTCTATGCTCTTCATAGAATTTCAGAAATATACTTTAATGTCTTGAAAACGTTTTTGGTATGCAGAATTTTTATATTAATATAAAAAATCTGCGATATTTTATATTTGTTTTAGTTTCAAATAAATGATAAAAAATTAAATTTATAATATAACAAATAAAATATTTTATACAAATTGAAAATTAATTTTAAACGCTCTTTGTAATTTATAGAGACTAGTCGTAAAAGTTTACTGGATAGTGTTACGATAACACATCATTATATGTCGTCACCGTACATGCAATTAATTAATACATTCTTAAAAATCATTCTTCGAAATTTTGCTTTAGTATCAGAAAACATTTTCCACACATTTAAAGGAAAATTTTACATTGAGGTAAGATCATCCAATTTCTTTAAAAAGCTTAAATATTTCTATTGCTTGGATTAAAATCCTTTTCTTCAAATATTTTCTTTAAATTCCTTTGAATCGAAAGATGATATTACAGTTAATTATTAGCTCTAGTATGTAATTTTTGCATTTATCATTATGAATTGTATTATTATTTTACAGAATGTTATAATACATTTGATAAATTATAATATATATATATATAACAAAAAGAATCTGTGCAAGTTTTTCAAGTTTAATTTTATATAATTGTCTCTCTTAATCCTTTCGGGACGAACGTACCATATACGCATCGCTCCCGATCGTCGTTCACACCCGGATACGCATCACATGAAAATGAGCTCGGGGCCGAACGATGCATATTCGCATTCTACTGTGGAACGTTTTCAAAATATCTTTAGATGGTATCCTGTGTCCATTACTTTTGAACTGAATATTAGTTTTAAGAACTTGACCTTCAATTTGATCACAGTCTGTCTTAATTCAATATTTGGCTCACCAGTTGTTGTGGAGGAAGAAGGAAAGCATAATGTAAACAAGCTGGACTCGGCTCTTTGAACTTTCAAGTGATGTACATTCGTGTTTCTGTTTTCCCGTCGGATGTTTTTTTATTGGTTTTTTCTATGTATTTCTTATTTCTTTCTTTTTAGAGAGGTACCGTCAGTACTGTTTGACTTTGCGCTGCTTTTGAGTGTATTTCTTTTACTTCCCTTTTTATTTCGGAAAGCCTTGACTCCTGCTTATAATTGCAAAAAAGCGTTGTGTATCAGAACATACTCACATGGTCGACGAGCCAATTAATTATAAGAGTGTGATTAATTTTCTAAAAAGTTTGAAAGGAATATTTCTAGTGATTCTGAAACGGACATTTTGTCAGAGACGGACAAAAGAGGACTTTGCGTTTCTTCGCGCTTCAAGAATTACCATACTCGGTCTTCACATTTATTGTATATTTTTTATTAATTTTAAAGTTTATTGATGTTTTTGCCTGTAAAACTTCGGAATAATTTCAATAGCGTTTCTGAAAACTTTGCTAAATCTGATTATTTTTTCATTTTGCATACGTATTCTCACTTTTTCCGATGTTGCAGTTGCATCGGCACTTAGTAGAACAATATATTAATTTAAACTTCCTTTAAATGCTTGACGCTCAGATTCTTTTACCCGTAAAATGTGATTTATGGTATTTAGGCAAATAAAGTAACTCTAAAAAAGGATTAATCTCACTAAAAACAAATTGCAATAAACTTTATTCGCTCGTCTTCACAAATCCCAACTACAAATACAGCGCACCGACGTATTTACAAAAATTATTTTTTAACAAGTTGAGTATTTCGCAGCTTCTCGTGGACGCGACATCCAGTGAGTGATTCAAATTCATTTTTGTAAATTGATATACATTTGAATGAATGTTTTTGATTATTTTGCAATTTATAGAGTAATGACAACAATAAACTGAAGGGATAAAGATATAACTAAAGATAGGGTTAAATTTGTGGGGAATCTTTACTTAGAGGGGGTTGAAGGTTTTTTCGAAACGTGCTAAGATCGCACTACGCAGAGAGTTTACCCCGCGGATCGTCTTGCACATGGTTGCTACAAGCTGGTTCCTCTCAAGGACAAGCCCTTGGCAACCAGCCTTTTACTAGAAATGAAGATTTATCAGGGAAAAATCTTCAACCCCGTAAAGTAAAGACTCCCCAAATTTGTTAACTAGCTTTCAAGTACTAGGTATATTTAATAAGACATTTTGAAATTTAATACAATAAAATGACCAAATGCTGCCTTTTGTAATACATACTTCAAAATGACTTTTTGGGCGTGTTTTTCGATAATCTGGAAGTTTTTATTATTGTCCATAAAATATAAGTAAATATTTAACAATTTTCATCATTTTTTCACCAAAATAACTAAAAACTTATTTTTTAGTTTAAACAATAACTAACAATTCTTAAATCTAATATTTTACTTATTCCTTATGAAAGGAAATTTATTAATTTGGTAACTGCCCTTAAAATCTTCGCTTTGATTTAATTGTAAGACAACTATTTTAGTGAGATTACGTAACGACTTATTACATTATGTAACGATATTTTAGAAATATATCTTTAAATATTTGTTAGGAATAAAATTTAAAATTCAGTAACTTCATTATAACTGAAAAAAAATCATAATTTGTTTTGTAGGAAGTACAAAATTTGCTAAATAATATTGCATTTGAGATCATTGCTTTTTTTTCGCTTTTGGTACTAAATCGCATTATTTACCATTGCCTCAAAATAAATAGTTAAAAAAAAGGATTCATTAAATTGGTTTATTTATTTGAAGTGCCTCTGTAACAAATATTGAAATTCATGATTTCAATATCAGTTCATATTTTAATTAATCCATCTCTTATAAGTATTCAGGCATACTATACGATTAGATTCACGTTTAGAGAATTACATATTGCATCGTATTCAAAATCTATATATATATAAGCGAAATACCACTGACTGACTCATCACGATATCTCTAAGACTATACAACCGATTGACTTGAAATTTGGTACAGTTACTCATTTTGCAATGTAGACGCTCACTAAGAACGGATTTTATGGAATTCTTAACCAAAATGTAGTTATCATCGGTTAATCTTTTCTTACCCATCGGTTATGTCATTTTGGCGACTTTATCGCCAAAAATTACATGACCAACGCCAAACGGAATATATTTTCTTAAATGTATACTGTGTATCGCTACCAATTAAGTTTACTTGCAAGATTTGCGCGTGCGAAATGGAAAAATACCAAATAATTTAATATTGAAGCGCTGATGGATGATTGGCAAGATTTTGGTGAAGAGGCTCTTTTTTGCAAAATATCACCAAATATCTTTCACCGCCAATTCGAAGCATTTCAATGACCTTGCATTGTGAATTTTAAAAAGCTATACTATGGTAACCCCAGCTGATTTCGCTCGCCAGCTGATTTCGGTTTTGCTGAGCAAACAATAATTTTTTATTGTTGTGGAACCTAGGCGTGAGTCTTAAATTTATGAGAAAAGTATTTTATTATTCATAATGATTGATAAACTACATTTGTAAATCTAAACGCAATCTAACGAAGATATTGAAGTTGGCTTTTAACAAATGAATAATAACGGTATGTTATTCATGTCATTAATAAAAAAAAATAAGTAGCTATCAAAATATTTATTTTGATGTACGCATTAATTGTAACCTAATGTAAATATCATGCAAAAGTTTTGTTTCTGTATTTTGATAATTTTTAGTTTTTGTTTTCTAGGAAATAAACATTTTTCATTTTTTAAAATGGCTGGATTTTTTATTGTTTTCAGAATACAGAATTATTTTTAATGCTATGATTTTTAAGAGCTATTCTGTCTATTCAATTGCAGTTCCAGATATGCTGCTACCGTAAGAGTTATCCTTTTGCAAAAAGGATCACGTGTTAACGCCCCGCCTTTCTTTGATGATGTCATCGATAGGTGGCGCGCCTGTTTCCTATAAAGTGAATGTTTTTTGTAAATAAAATTCAGTGGAAGATTAGAGGGTGCTCTCGAAGCTATGGTCGGAAGAACTACCATCGATTGATGAGTAGCTATTCAATCTTGTTGTACCAATACCGCTTTTAAACTTATCATCGTTTTATTTTCTCAGCAGCACTTTTAAGTGCTTTTTTGCGAGGGAAATAATTCCCATATTTTCTCTGCCTCTATCCCTGCTTTGACAATGGACTCGGACTCGGAATCGCTGCTGGACCAGGATATGATCTCAAGTGCAAGCTCCTCACGTGCCTCCACGCCTACTCACCACGAGGATTTCCATGTTAGCTGCAAACGCAAAAAAGGAATTGAAAGAGAACTCAAGACCTACACGGATTCCATAGACCACTGCCAAGTACTGATAAGAAATCTGGAAAGACAAGGGCTCGTAAATCATCCAATCTACTCTAACCAATGTGCCATGATCCAAGGCCTCATGAAACAGCGGGAACTGCTAACTGGTGAGTACTCCTCTCTAGCGCCTTGCGATGCTACAGGCTGCCCAGCGCATCACACACCACCTTCCACACCTAACAAAAGCACCACAAAAAGAAAAACTGACTCTGACGGCTTTATTACACCTCCAAAAAATAAAACTAAAAGACAGCTTAATCTAACCACAACTCAAAATGTCCCACTTCAGACACAAAACAAATTTGCTGGATTAACAATATCTGAAATTCAAAAAAACATACCTGCAAATCAACCTACATTATCACAAACACAAGTGAACACAACAAAAACTCAATCTCAACCACAAAAAACGTTCACACCTAAAAATCTCCCACCCCCAATCATGCTAAGAATCCATAAAAACTACAGACAGCAACTCAAAGAACTAACATATGCAGTACCAAAACTTAGGACCAGGCTATCAGGCGAATACATTAAGCTGTACACCGACTCCCATGAAGAATACCGAAAACTGGCTAAAACTTTAGAAAACACCCCATACCAATACTATGTAATCCAGCCGAAAGACTCCAGGCCTTTAAAAATAGTTTTGAAAGGACTTCCGCGTGATACTCCAATTGAAGATATTGAAGAAGAGTTAACAGACATGGGTTTTACCTACACTAAAGTCAATCAATTAATAAACAGGAGAACAAAGCTACCACTTCCGGTCTTCATGGTCACCCTACCAAGAAATGATAAAAACCAAAAAATATACGATTTAACCAACATCTGCTACATGTCCATCTCTGTCGACCAGTACAAATCCAACCAAGTAACCCAATGCTTTAATTGTAACCATTTCCACCACTCCTCCCAGAACTGCCATATGGAACCACGTTGTATAAAATGCTCAGGAAACCACCCTACTAGGAACTGTGAAATACAGGGAAAAATTGAAGACATTAAATGCATAAACTGTAATACCATAGGACATGCTGCATCTTACGGAGGCTGTGTAGCCTTCCCTAAACCACCTAAAGGCTCAGAAATCAAATCCTCTACAAACGAAATCAAAGAAAACATCACGTATGCAAATGCCCTTACATCCAACCAACAGATGGCGCCACCCCAAGAAAATCTTCCATCCAAAAAACCGGAAAAGAATCGACACAGCAGGCAAAGAACCGAAAATAATCCTATCAACGCACTACTCACTGCAATAGAGCAACTGAAAGAACTGGCTGAGATATTCTCCCTGATACCTGGTTTCCTAACACTCCTACCAAAAATCAAAAACGCAAAATCTAATGAAAACAAAAAATTCGCAATACTAGAAGCCATAATGAACAATAACCTAGATGATTAATAGCCCTAACCTAAATTTCAACCCCCTGGGTCTAAGGATATGCTCTTGGAACGCCAATGGTGTGAAATCCAAAGTAGTAGAACTAAATGAATTCATCAACAAACACTCACCTGACATAACTTTAATCCAAGAAACCCACCTCAAAATTAATCAAAAATTTTTCATCCCTAACTACTCAGTTTATAGAAATGATCGCATCACTGAGGGAGCTGCCTCAGGCGGAACTATGATCCTTATTAAAAGAAACCTGAAACATCACTCCCTACCTACCACACCCCACCAATGGGTCGAATCAACATCAATAGTCCTTACTCCCCCCAACCATGAGCCTATCACAATTACTTCAATCTATGTTCCCCCTAGCACTGACCCACATCTTTTCACAATAGATCTGGAAAATTTACTTCAAACAAACAGTAACTGTATCATTTTTGGAGACTACAATGCACATCACCAAAACTGGAACTGCAATAAAAATAGCACACGAGGAAACCAACTAAACCACTTTGCTAACCAACTTGACCTTAAAATTCTTTTCCCCCCAACTCCCACACGATACGGCCATAACTCACATTCAACTATAGATATTGCCCTCCTCAGAGAATTTTCACATCCTTTTACTATTTCTTCCATCCCAGAACTCAGCTCCGACCATAACCCGGTTTTAATTGAATTTACATACAAAATCCCATATGAAATCAACAATAGATCCACATACACATGTTGGTCAGCTTTCTCCTCACACTTACAAAACACCACTAATTTTTTAAATATCGCAAATATCAACAACATTCAACAACTTGAAAATAACATTAACACTCTTACAGATAATATTATTAATTCACACAAACATGCATCAAAACCTGTTAAACACACAAGCCAAACATTTACACCCTCCCATATTAAAGACCTCATTAAAACTAAAAATAGCCTTCGAAAACAATACCAAAGATCCCTCAATCCTAACATTAAAACACAAATTAATAGATTGCAAAATAAAATTAAAAAAGAAGTACACAAATTTTCCCAAAAATCATGGAATCTCAAACTTGAAAACCTAAATACTCAAGATAATTCTCTATGGAACATCACAAAATTTTTCAAAAATAAAAGATCCCAAATTCCTACACTTAACACACAACATGGAACTGCCATAACAAACGAACAAAAAACAGAAACACTTGCTGACCAACTTGAACAGAATTTTCAAAACAACCCCTCCAGTGACCCTGTTTTTGATAATAATGTTTCACTTGTTATTCAAAATTTCCTCACCTCCCCCCCACCACATGAACACACCACTCCCACCACTCCACAAGACATAATAGATTTCATCAAAAAACTTAAAAACAAAAAAGCCCCAGGTAAGGATACAATTACA
Organism: Nephila pilipes; assembly: GCA_019974015.1. Taxonomy (NCBI): domain Eukaryota; kingdom Metazoa; phylum Arthropoda; class Arachnida; order Araneae; family Nephilidae; genus Nephila; species Nephila pilipes. The sequence goes on from BMAW01119744.1 coordinate 1,146,407, forward strand.
AATAAAATGTTAAAAAACCTTCCAATAAAAATTATCTTCCTACTCACAATAGTCATTAATAAAATTCTAACTTTTAACCATTTTCCAAAAAACTGGAAAACTGCTATTATTTTCCCCATCTTAAAACCAGGTAAAAACGCTCATCTCCCTGATAACTATCGTCCCATCTCTCTCCTTTCTACTCTTGGAAAACTAACAGAATCCATAATTCTAGAAAAACTTAAACATTTCTTAACATCTAACAACCTTAACAACCCTAATCAATTTGGCTTCACCCCCCAACTCTCTACCCTACACCCACTATTAAAACTAACAGAAATCATATCATCTGGATTCACCAAAAAAAAATCCACCGGTGTAGTCTTCCTAGACATAGCAAAGGCATTTGACAGAGTTTGGCTCGAAGGACTAACATACAAAATGATTCAAGATAATTTCCCCCCACCACTCATTCTACTCATTCACTCATATTGTAACGAACGTTTTTTCCAGGTCAGAATTAACGATTCCCTATCTACCCCACGTAAAATTAAATCGGGAGTAGCTCAAGGAAGTTTAATCGGTCCATTTTTATTTAACTACTATATAAACGATATTCCAAATTACTCCTTAACAACATTAAATATGTACGCCGACGACACGGCAATTGTCGCCAAATTTAAAAATCCTAAAACAGTTACATTTGCAATAAATAAACACCTTGAGCTACTCCAATCATATCTTAACAAGTGGAAAATAAAAATAAATGTTGATAAATCCCAAGCTGTAATATTTACTAAAAGAAAAACTAATCCTCCCCCACCCACCTTCTTCCAAAAACAAATTCCTTGGGATACACACGCTAAATACCTAGGCTTAACTTTTGATAAGCATCTGACCTGGAAAAAACATATTCTAAATACTAGAGATAAATTTCGCAAAATTTCGCATAAAGTATATCCATTAATAAATAGAAGATCCAAAATGAACATACATAACAAACTCCTTATATTCACGGCAATCATGAGACCTTTAATCAGTTACGCTAGCCCAATTTGGGCCTACTGTGCCAAAACAAATTTAAACATTTTAGAAAGTTCTCAAAGTTCTACTATTAGGATGATCGCCAGGGCTTCCATGTTCATGAAAAATAGAGACATCTATAATGCACTTAAAATTACCACATTTAAACAACACGTTCAAAAGCTTGCCTCAAACTTCTTCAAATCACTTGTAAATATTGAAAATCCTAACATCCAAAATCTGGAAGACTATCAAATAAATCCTAAAACTAAAAGACCCAGGAAAATACTCTTAGATTACAACCCACCATAAAAAATATCATTTCACATACAAACATTCACAAGCTCCGCCCAACAAACTTATGCCAGCTTACACACAATCGCTGGCAGCCAATCGTAGCATCGCATCTACTCACCAGTCGACCAATCCCAGATCAAGATCTCCATTTCATCTCCCAGCTTAATAGTTTTTAGACTCTCTGTTCTTCACTTTCCTGGAAGTACCTTTCTCAACCAACAGATGGCGCCAAATTCATTTCAACTTAAAACTCTTATATCTCAGCAAATTACCATCCGATCATCTAGACTTATTCATCGTATCAACCCAGGATCCACAGTTTTAGAATGACAAAACCAACTCTCCAAAGTGACTTTTTAAACACAAGAATTGGGCTTGTGGAGCGCTCCGCGCTCCGGGCGCCCATTGAATATCAACGTCAACGCATAAAATTCAGTGTGTGTGTGTGTGTTATACAGTCCACTTGCCTGTGTTGTGAGTTTCTGTGCGTGCGTAATTATTTGGTCCGTCGAGCCGGAGAGAAAGGTCGGTGACCTGTGGATTTAAGTGTGTTGAATTCGACTATGAAAGATTTGAGGTATGTGAATTGCGTTTGAGTGTGTGGGCGGATTCATGTTTGTTAATTATTCGTATTGTGTTGTCGCAGGTTTTACTTGTGATTAATTGGTTTATGTGTAGAGTTTTTGTGAATTTGTTGTTATTAATATTGCAGTGTATTGTGTTGTCGCAGGTTTTACTTGTCATTAATTGGTTTATGTGTAGAGTTTTAGTGTGAATTTGTTGTTATTAATATTGCAGTGTATTGTGTTGTCTGCCTTTGAATTATTCCTTGTTTAATGGTTGCGTTTGTCAGTGATTTTGGTTTACTTGGGTTCGAAATTTGATTGTGAAGTTGGGTTTTCTGTTTAGTTGTTTGTGTAGTGTAATTTTTGTGAATAGTAATGGCTTTAAAATTAAACTATAAGAAGACTGAGCTCATAAGGTTGGCGGAGGAAATGGGTCTGGAGATTCCTGCTGAGGCTAAGGTGATTCAACTGAAAAATTTAATTGAATCAAGTGATTTGTATAGGGACGATATTGACTTTGTACGTGAACTCATGTCAAATATTCAAGAGGAAAAGAGGGATGAAATAGAATTGCAGAAATTAAAATTATCCCAATTTGAAAAAGAGCTAGAGCTTATAAATGCAAAGAAGGGTTTAGTCGATACATCCCAAGTTTCTGAAACAAAAGAATCTAGTTCCCTAACCGATAACTTAGAATATCTAATTCGAAGTGTGAAAGTTTTGACAATTCCTGTCCCTGTTAAATCGGAATCATATAACTTGTTTTTTCATTCTTTGGAAAGGGCATTCGAAAACAAATCTGTACCTAATGAATTAAAAGCAGAGATTTTGTTAAATATTCTAGGAGAAAAAGTAAATAACTTGCTTACTTATGTTGATCAGGAGGACTTGAGCGATTATAAAAAAATAAAAGAATTAGTGTTAAGGGGATTTCAGCCCACCCCACAAGAGTGTCTTAATAATTTTAAAAGAGCTCAAAAACAACCATCGGAAAATTATGTTCAATTTGCTTCTCGTTTGTGTGCTTCCTTCGACTATTACTGTCAATTGCGCAAAGTAACAGATTTTAAATCTCTGTGTGATCTTATAGTTTCGGATAGACTTTTTGAAACTCTAGATCATGAATTAAAGAAGCATATTGGAATTAAAGAGGGTGAAGGCTTTTTCAAACCTAAGCAGCTTGGACGAGAGTGTGACATTTATTTATCATCTAGAGGTGGGAATTCGAATGAATTAGTAAATAGAAATGCCGTGGGTGAATCAAAACGAGTGGTAGGAAATAAATGGCAAAGAACTCCAAATTGGAAAACAAATACAAATGTATCCAAGGTCTTCTTGTCGGAAACTAAAAATACAACTTGTGTTCTTTGTAAGCGATTATCACACTCCCTTTCTAAATGTCCACAATTTAGGCGACTTTCAGTCTGGGAAAGAGCGGAGGTGATTAAGCGAAATAATCTTTGTTTTCGTTGTTTTATGCCTCATAAATTGAGTGAATGTCGGTCAGTTCAAAATTGTTTTTGCTCGAAGCCTCATCATAGTTTGATTCACTTCCCGCGTGAAAACTCTAGCATTCCCCCGTCTCAGTTGAAATTCGATGCACCTGTTTTTATTCCAAAACAGAGCGAGGAAACTCCGGAAGCGGTTTCGCAATCCCAATTGGTAGCGACTAGCCTTGTGAAGGGAAAGGCAAAAAATGTTCTTTTAAGCACTATTCGTGCATTTGTTAAAAACAAATTCTCGCAATGGGTTGAGGTGAGATGTCTTCTTGATAGTGGTTCTCAATCTTGTTTGTGTACTAGATCGTGCGCAGAGAGGTTGCATCTTAATTTGGAGAAAATAAATACCGTGGTTTCATGCATTAATGATGCTAGTATGGTGGTGAAGAATTGTGTAAGGACTTCGGTGGCAAACGGAGATAAAAGCTTTGAGAAGGAGTTATTGATGCTGGTGGTCAATAAAATTGCCGATCTTATTCCAAATAAAGTGGTCAGTGTGGATGTTAATATTTCGGAGCATGTGTCTTTAGCTGATCCTGGGTTCAGTGTTCCTGACAAAATCGATATGTTGATTGGAGCGGAGGTCTTTTATGAGCTGTTGAAACCGGGAAAGATATATGTTGAAAATTCGCAATTGCTGTTGCAAAATACTGTCTTTGGTTACGTTGTTAGTGGGATTGTAGATCAGGTGGTGGAGGATCGTGTTCATTGTGGGTTGGTTCTCGACGATGACTTGAACAAAACCTTGAAACAATTTTGGGAAATCGAAAGCGTTGAAGTAGAGTGTAAGGAAAACACGGAGGCTTCTTTATGTGAGGAACATTTTGCGAATACCCATAAGAGAAATAGAGATGGTAGATATGTAGTATCAATGGCGTTGAGTAAGGATCCGTCGTGTTTAGGAAATTCCAAAGATAAAGCTGTGAGACAACTTAATTCGTTGTGGAAGCGTTTGTCTAGGGATTCGGAATATTTGTCTTTGTATACGGATTTTTTGAGTGAGTATAAGGAGTTGGGTCATATGGAAAAGGTTGTTGAATCAAATGAACCGCCCATACAATACTATATACCCCACCATGGTATTTTTCGCCCTGATAAACTGACTACAAAACTGAGAGTTGTATTCAATGCTTCATCCCCTACTACAACAGGCATTAGTCTAAATGATATATTAATGAAAGGAGACGTGGTGGAAGATGTCTTTGAGACTATTACTCGATTTCGGAGACACAGGTTTGCCTTCACTACCGATATACAAAAGATGTATAGGCAGATTCTTGTAGAAGCGAGTCAGAGAGACCTTCAGCGTATCCTGTGGAAGGTTGGACCTGAGGAAGAGATCGTAACTTATCGTTTGAAAACAGTAACTTATGGAATGTCCAACGCTCCTTTTCTTGCTATTAGAACCCTGCAGCAGTTGGCTCAAGATGAGAAAACTAGATTTCCTTTGGCCTCAGAAGCATTGCTGAACGATACCTACATGGACGATATCGTTAGTGGAGCGCCTGATATAGAGACTGCCCGTCGGCTACAGTCAGAACTACAAGATGCCCTGCAATCTTGCGGAATGGTACTTCACAAGTGGTCTTCTAACTCTCCTGAGTTGTTGAATAGTTCATCGTCGTCCGACGTTGAGCACTCCTTCTCAGCTGAGTCCGACTTATCTGTGAAAACGTTAGGCATCAGTTGGAAGCCGTTGCAAGATTGTTTTGTGTTTAAAGTCTCAATTTTGAGTAAATCATCGTTTACTAAGCGTGAAGTACTGAGTGTCATAGCGAGGCTTTATGACCCTCTGGGTTTCTTGGGTCCAGTGTTAACTAGAGCAAAGGTCCTTTTACAGAGACTATGGCAGCAAAAACTGGATTGGGATGATGTGCTACCAGATCAAATTGCCAAAGAATGGAAGGAGTTTGTGACCACTTTTAAGTGTATTGAAACGGTGAAGATAAATAGATTTATTCTAACCGATACATGGTTAAGAGTCGTCCTTCAGGGTTTTGCAGATTCGTCTGAAGTGGCTTACGGAGCTGTCGTTTACTTGCAATGTTTCTATCAGACCGATCGTGTAAAGGTGACTATTCTAGCAAGCAAGTCGCGTGTTGCACCTATTCGCGTTATTTCAATACCTCGACTGGAGCTCTGTGCCTGTGTTCTTCTCGCTCAGCTTGTGCAGAAAATACGTTCCTGTTTAAAATGGGAGATTAGTGATATTGTGCTTCATACGGATTCAACGATTGCCTTAGCGTGGTTAAAAACACCTTCAAATAAACTCAAAACCTTTGTGGCTAATCGAGTATCAAAGATTCAAAGATTGACGGAAAAGTGTAATTGGAGTCACGTACCATCGAATCTAAATCCTGCTGATCTTATTTCGCGTGGACTACGTCCTAACGATCTTCCAGAATCAGAATTGTGGTGGAGAGGCCCACCGTTTCTTGAACAGGGTAAGTTATTCAGTGTACAGCCAAGCTCTGGTCTGCTGAACGAGTTTGAGTACTCCAGTGAATTCAAGGCAGTGAAGTCTGAAGTTTCTGTATATAGCGTGAATGTGTTTGCAAATTGTAAACAGTCCTTTTTATCTGATATCTTGTGTATGAGTAATAATTATGTAAAAATTCTTCGCATTTTTAGCTATGTGTTAAGATTTCTAAATAATTTGAAACAATCTGTGATACTGTCTGGTTCTCTAAGTGCCTCAGAATTAGACCTGGCTGAAACTAAATTGATCCGAATGGCTCAAAGAGAGATTTTTTCAGCTGAGATTCGAAACCTCCATGACCATAAGATTATCTTACCAAATAGTAAAATCAAAAATTTAAATCCTTTCCTAGACAGGCATGGTATATTGAGAGTAGGTGGACGCCTCGGAAATTCAGATTTGCCTTATGTTGCCAAATACCCAGCAATCTTGCCCAGTAATCATAAATTGACGAATATAATTATTACGTATTTCCATAAGAAAAATCTTCATCTTGGGGCATCCTCCCTTCTACACTGTGTAAGACAGAAGTATTGCCCCCTACATGGTAGGTCCTTGTGTAGGAAAATAATGCATGAGTGTGTCATTTGTTTCAGAGCCAAACCAATAGCCACAACTCAATTAATGGGTAATTTACCCCGAGACAGAGTAGTTCCAGATTATCCCTTTAATTGCTCCGGTGTAGATTTTTGTGGCCCATTTATGATTAGATATCGCCATCAGAGAAAAGGCGTATTGCATAAAATGTATATTTGCATATTTGTATGTTTTGTCTCTAAATCAATTCATATTGAAATTGTAACAGATCTCACATCTGACGCCTTTATTGCGACGTTAAAGCGATTCTTTAGCCGTAGAGGTAAATGTGCAAAGTTGTATTCCGATAATGGCTCAACCTTTGTGGGAGCAAATCAAGAAATTAAGAGACTTCTAACAATGGTTAAAACACCTGATGAGAATCTTGCTGGTTTCTTATCGAGTGAGGGAATTGATTGGAGGTTCATTCCTCCAAGAGCACCTTCCTTTGGTGGTTTGTGGGAGGCTGCCGTAAAATCGGTTAAATACCACCTTAAGAGAGTTGTGGGAAAGTCTAACTTAACCTATGAGGAATTCTTGACCGTGTGCATCCAAATAGAGGGAATCTTGAACTCTAGACCTTTATGTCCCTTATCAACCAATATTGATGACTTAAATGCTTTAACACCTGCGCACTTTTTAATAGGTAGACCTATTAATTCAATCAGTGAGCCTAACTTAGTTGATCTAAATGAGAATATCCTAAAAAGATGGCAACGAGTTACGAGATTTGTGCAGCTTATTTGGAATAAATGGCATCGAGGTTATTTGAACGAACTCCAACAGCGCAATAAGTGGCAATTTCTAAAAGAAAACGTTAGGATAGGAGATATGGTAGTTCTCATTGAGGACAATATGCCTCCATTTAAATGGCCATTGGGTAGGATTTTAGAGCTTTATAAAGGTGATGATAATTTAGTTCGAGTTGTGAAAGTGAGGACTGAAAAAGGAGAATATAAGCGAGCTATTTCTCGAGTGTGTTTACTACCTGTGCCAACTTAAGATTGTATATTTCATGAATTTCTGTGAATTTATATTAGTAAAGATTTTAGTGAATGTATAGTTTTATTCTGTGTGTAAATTGATATTAATGCATTTTAATTTATAGTTCATTTATATGTATTGTGAAATTTGTTGCATGTAACCATGGCAACAGGGGGGAGAATGTTAACGCCCCGCCTTTCTTTGATGATGTCATCGATAGGTGGCGCGCCTGTTTCCTATAAAGTGAATGTTTTTGTAAATAAAATTCAGTGTGTGTGTGTGTGTTATACAGTCCACTTGCCTGTGTTGTGAGTTTCTGTGCGTGCGTAATTATCACGTAATACGGGTGACTTTTTGCTAAAAAATTTTATTATACTTCATTTTTTTGTTAGTATTTTTTGTTGAATTTTAAAATAATTTGATTTAAAAAAGTTAATTTCAGTTATATTTTTTTAACTTGAAAAGTATTTCATTGTAGGTTAATAAAAATTGATTTTTCATATTTACTTTTCAGTTATAGTTCTTAATAATGGATGTTGAATATATTTGGATCGATGGAATACCTACTCCTTTCAAAGTTTTTAAAATTCTTGGCGACGGAGCATGTTTATTTTCGTCTCTGTCTTTGCTGGTGTTCGGTGACATATCGATGGCGTATAAAATGAGAAATATTATTGTTTCTCACGTGTTTGACAACTGGGATCGGTTTAAATGCTACACTCAAATGCTATCTGGCGCCCCTTATAATACTAACGATTTATATTTTACCGAAATGTGTAAACCAAACACGTATGGATCTATTTGCTAAATTATGGCGGCGGCAGAGCTATTTCCCTATCAGTTCGAAGTTTATCAAGGTGGCTGCCTTATAGCTTCTGTTGGGGAAACAATTCAGGGGGAAAAAATATTACGTTTTACGGGAAACTTTAATAGTTGTCATTTTGATGTTTATGTTGAAATAGTTGGATTAACAAATAGAAGTAAAGTTAATTCTGGTGATGATAATGTGAAACAAAATGAAGAAAATGTGTCATCTTTTGTGTTTCAGCCTCAAGAAAATGTGTCTGTGTTAGTTTCAAAGACTCAATGAATATCTAACATTGATTTTTCAAGTTCAAGTGAATCAATTATTAATGATGTAATATCTCTTCAACTAAATAAAGGTAAAAAAAAGAAGAAAAAGATTCTCAAATTCAATTAGATATAAACAAGTAAGACAAGCTGCTACAAAATATACTCAAAGTCATCCTGCAGCTGTAAGAAAATACTTTTCTAATATGAACTTCACCAAATAGACAGAATAGCTCTAAAAATCATATAGACAAGAGAAAAATCAATCTTTACATTCCTGAAACAATAAAGTAACCAAACATCTTTAAAAATGAAAACGTTTACCTAGAAAACAAAACCAAAAATTCATCGCAACACAGGAAACAAAACTCTTTGTACGATATCTATTATCAGGGTCAGCTAACACGCGCAACATCAAAAATAACATCTTGATACTACCTATCTTTTTGATTAACGATGATGAATAACAATCACATTATCTTCATCTACAAGTCAACTCACCAGCTAACACGCAAACCGAACCAGCGTAAACAT